>OU383785.1:2062348-2423170 GCA_910950805.1 Acrocephalus scirpaceus scirpaceus
CTAACTTGGAAAGTACATGATTCTCCCAGTTTAAACCTTAAAGTGACGTTACACACGGTGCCGCTAAGTGTTGATGGAAAGAACTTCAATCTGCTCATGAACATGTGCTGTTGGCGAAACACCTGACCCTGCAAACAATGAAAATTCCACTTGCAAATATGCAACACAACCATTGAGAATAAGTAATGCTGAGAGGAATTTCACTTCCCAGGGAAAAAAAAGGAGAAACGGAATGCAACACGATATAAACACAAAGAACAAACCTCTCGTCAAAGCAACCTCCTTCTCCGACTGTGCCCAAAAATTTAAGGCTGAACATGGACGCCACGTCCACCTCCCCGAAGCAATAAGCACCACAACAGCGTGCCGATGAACGAGGCTTTGACTTCCATCTCTGCAAAATCTTCCTACGCAATACATGGACCACGGAAAAAGGAGAGGGGAGATGTGGGGGAAGCATCGCAGAATGAATTTCGCCCCAGGACTCACCGAGGGAGCGGGGGATCCGCGGGGAGGGCGCCGGCCGGGGTCTCCTCCCCGAGCAGCGGCGCGGGCTCGTCGGGCAGCGGCCGGGCCGGAAGGGTGTCGCAGCAGCTGCCGGCCGAGAAGCGCAGGTGGCTCTTGCGCGAGTCGGCCGTGAGCGACACGTCGTGCGAGTAGGACTGCAGGAAGGCGCGCACGCCGTCGATGCCCACGAAGTGCGAGACGGGCACGCCGCGCAACGGCGGGGCGGCGGGCGGCAGCAGGTGGCGGCGGCGCCAGCGGCGCAGGCGCAGCGCCAGCAGCAGCAGCAGGAAGGCGAGGAAGAGGCAGGAGACGGCGGCCACGGCCAGCACGAGCCAGCGCGTCAGGCTGCCGGCCGCGTCGCCCGGCGCCGCCGCCTCGGCCGCGCTGCCCAGCTCGGCCAGCAGCTCGGCCACGCTCTCGGCCAGCACCACGCTCCGCGTGGCCGTGGCCGACAGCGCCGGCCGCCCGTGGTCCTTCACCAGCACCACCAGGCTCTGGCGCGCCGCGTCGCGGGCCAGCGGGAAGCGCGCCGTGCGCACCTCGCCGCTGTGCAGCCCCACGCGGAACAGCCCCGGCTCCGTGGCCTTGGCCAGCTCGTACGACAGCCACGCGTTTCTGCCCGCGTCCGCGTCCACCGCCACCACCTTGGCCACCAGCGCGCCGGGCTCCGACCAACGCGGCGCCAGCTCCACGCCCGACCACGCGCCGCCCGAGCCCGCCGGCCCCGCCGCCGCCGCCGCCGGCGGGTACAGCACCTGCGGCGCGTTGTCGTTCTCGTCCACGATCAGCAGCCGCACCGACACGTTGCTGCTCAGCGCCGGCGCGCCGCCGTCCTCCGCACGCACCCACAGCTGCAGCTCGCGCACCTGCTCGTAGTCGAAGGAGCGCAGCGCGTACAGCGCGCCCGTCTCCGCCTGCACCGACACGTACGACGACAGCGGCGCGCCCCGCACCCGCCCCTCCGACAGCCGGTACCGCACGCGCGCGTTCTGCCCCCAGTCCGCGTCCGTGGCGCGCACCGTCAGCACCAGCGCGCCGCCGCGTTGTTCTCCGCCAGCCGCGCGCTGTAGCGCTCCTCCGCGAACACCGGCGCGTTGTCGTTCACGTCCAGCACGCGCAGCGCCAGCACCGCCATGCTCTGCAGCGCCGGCGACCCGCCGTCGGCCGCCCGCACCGTCACGTTGTACTCCGACACCTGCCGCGGTCCAGCTCTCTCGCTGTCACCACGCGGTAGTAATCGTCAAAGGACTTCTCCAGGCGGAAAGGGACGTCCCCGTCGAGCGAGCAGCGCACCTCGCCGTTCGCCCCCGAGTCCCGGTCCTGCACGTGCAGCAGGGCCACGACAGTTCCCGGCGGGCATCTTCCGAGATCTCGCTCAGAACCGATCGCACCGAAATCTCTGGCACATTGTCGTTGACGTCTGTCACAGTGACCACGACTTTTTTCGTGTCAAAAAAGCCTCCCCCGTCATGTGCCTGCACCTCCAGTTCGTAGGAATCTCCTTCCTCGAAGTCCAGGCCCCGTAACAGGGTGATCGCTCCGTTGTTCCTGTCCACCTGGAATGTCTGCGAGGAAGCCTCTGGGATTTTCTTAAACGAGTATTTAATTTCCCCGTTCAGCCCCTCGTCAGCGTCCGTGGCCGTGACGGTGACGAGGACGGAGCCCACGGGCACGTCCTCGGCACACGCACCGTGTACTCCGCCTGGCTGAACACGGGCGCGTTGTCGTTCGCGTCCACCACCGCCACGCGGATCCGAGCCGTGCCCGTCCGGGCCGGATCGCCGCCGTCGCTCGCCCTCAGCACCAGCTCGTGAAACGCCGCCTCCTCGCGGTCCAGCGCCTTGGCCAGCACCAGCTCGGGACGCTGATCGCCGCCGGGGCCCGCCTGCACGGCCAGCGAGAAGTGCTCGTCGCCGCTCAGCTCGTAGCTCTGCAGGGAATTCCAGCCCGAGTCCGGATCATGAGCGTCTGGCAGGGGAAACCGCGACCCTGGGGATGTCGTCTCGATAATTTTCAGCTCTGTTTCTGCCTCTCGAAAGCTGGGCGCGTTGTCATTAATGTCTGTGATTTCCACTTCGATTCGATAAACCTGCATCTGTCCCTCCACTATCAGCTCACAGCGCAGCACGCATTTCTCCACCAGCCGGCACAGCTGCTCTCTGTCGATCCTCTGCGCCGTCACTAAATGTCCCGTCTTCCCGTGCAGAGCGAAATACTGCGTCCTACCTTTCGAGACAATGCGGGCACCGCGATCGGTGAGCGCCGGCAGCTGCAGCCCCAGGTCCTTGGCCACGTCGCCCACGAACGAGCCCTTGGGCATCTCCTCGGGCACCGAGTAGCGCAGCTGCCCCCACGCCGCCTCCCACGCCGCCAGCAGCACGGCCCAGAGCAGAGCTCGCTGCCGCCGGCCCCAGCGCCTCCCCGCCGCGAACATCTCCGCCGGGGCACCGCCGGCACCGCAACACGGCTCCGCAGTCTGCTTGGCGCAGATCGGGAGCCGACTCTCCCCTCCCCGCCGCTCCCGGGGTTCCTCCGCCTCGCTTCAGCACCGATCCGCACCGCGGGGACAATCGCAGACCGCCGGCCCCCAGAGCCTGACAGGGAACAACCGAGCGAGCCGATCCGCAGCGGGCGGGGCTGCCGGTAGCGCTCCGAGCTTCCTCTCGCTCCTCTCGGTCAACAGCGGCGCCCGCAGCCTCCTCCCGGCACTGCAGGCACCGAGCGCTGCCGAGCGCTGCCCGCCCGGCCTCGCACACCGGAGGCTCTCGGCGGTGACACAGTCGTCGCTGAGCCCTGGGGTCCCGTTCAGCGGGGACATGCGCCTTGTGCTTTTCTCCAGCAGATCTCGGCTGCGAACCTTTAGCTGTGCGCGGTCAGACGTCAGTAAGAGAACTCCTGTGATTCTACAACATTTACCGCATCGGAAAATATTCTCGAAATGCTGGTTTATGATAAAGTTCTTTTAAGAGCGCTTGTAGAATAGGGCACAACTAGTGCCCTATTCGTTCAAAACACCAATTTATGATAGGAATGGCACAGCTTTTGCGTCTGTCTTGCTTGATGCAGTTTTTCTCTGCCCTTGTATAAACAAAAATGGCATCACACCGGAATGTCATCAGTGACATTCGTCTAACAACCCCCACCATACCAGAACGCAGTGATGACGATCCCCGCTCAAAGTGAATCTTTCTAAAGGACTCACCTTCCTTACGGACTTTGTAACTTTCACCTGCACATCGTCGGATGCTCTGAATCAACCTGTGTTGTTTTACATTTCCAACCATCACTTTCAAATTGTTCATTGTAGCCTGGAATGCTACAGCTCGTGCTTACACACATTACACCATTACACAGTTCCTTCTTAGAGAATATGCACCAACCATGCACAGGAACTCGGTGATCCATTCCCAAATAAAACCAAAACCCAGCATAAAGCAAATTTCTCTTTGGGAGAAGAGGCATACAAATAGAAAACAGGCTCTGAAGCTCAAAACAGAGGGTTTTGCTTTTGGAGATCCAATTCTATGGCTTAGCTCAGCTAAATAATGACTGGACAAAAAATATCTATCTCATGGTGTAACCATTCGCTCAATGCCTCAAAAGACGGGAAGGCACACGGCAGAGGAACCAGCTGTAAATTCCTGTTCACGGATCCCCGTGCACTTCCTTTGCAAGTCCAACATGTCAGCAGCATTAACCGACTGGGTTTTGCCCAAGTGTAACCCAGGGCCGAGTACATCGCTTCCAGAAAGACAGATCAGAAAGCTTTTCATTTTATGGAGTAAAGGGGCTCCTAAAAATTCAGAAAGTATTTGTAGACAAAACCACTCAGCTGAACCTGAATGTGTGATGAAAAAGAAGGGAGGTTTCAAAACACTTCTAATATTTTGCTCAGCAGGAGTAGAAAGGCCAGAATTTCCTCACTGACCCTACACCGGTGAATTTTATATTTTTTCTTTTGATATCCGACTCTGAACCTTCACTGCTGCCTTCAATACAAGAAACTACCACCGAACATGGAAAAAAACCCCAAACAAACAAAAATACCGACCAAAACGAGAACAAGCAACAAACCAAATAAACACAGGACCAGAAGAAAAATACCTGCAGAGAGAAACAATGCCTGTAACCCTGGAAGAAGTAACATGTCCCGCTTAAGCTCCCAGTTCAACAGAAACCTATGCCCAAAACGTGACAGACACTCTCCTACATCATCACGAAGGTGAAAGAACAACACTTCATGGCTAAAGCACGTACATTTCTGGGAAAAACGTGAAATCCTTTAAGTGAAGAGCGCCATGAAACGGCAAGTGTTATGTAAAAGGAATTGACAATCTCATTCTATAGATTAAGAAAAATACTTCACAAAGATAGGGAATAACCACGCCTGGATATAATCTGTCCGTCCTACTAATGCTGCCATTTCTGTAGCAGCCTTTCCAAAATGCTGAATGACACACAGCAGAAGCTGGAAATATTCACGAGGGAAGAACAATCTACAACATTAATTTGTGAAACAGCGGTGCTAACTGTTTGCCATCAGAGAATTAATTCCTCGAAAATACCGGTCACCCTCGGTAAATCTACCATTTCTACAGCAGCATACATGCAAAACATGGGAGGATAAAGAGAAGAGGGCTAGAAATCACATGCAACTTCGTGATTAAAGAAGTAAAAGGTTTTTTTGGATGTCTTTCACAGAAACAGTACTAACTACCCATCTGACAAAGAGGCAAAGTACATCAATCTGAGAAAAACGTGATCGAAGGAAAAATCTCCCACACCAACGATTTACCGCGTTCACAGCCCGAATCATGAATGGGAGAGGTAGTCAAAGTCCCTAAATTGAACCAGAAACTGTAACCACAGAAGGAGAGTGGGAGCGAGCGGGCATTCAAGAACGACACCTCTCAGGAAAACAGAGGGGAAGGAGGATGAAGGTTTAGAAATGCTCAATGCGAACAGCGCAAGCGCGAGGCTTTACAGACCTGCGGTGCGTCGGCATCGGCGGGCGGCTCTCCCGTCACGGCGCTGCTGTTGGGGCTCGGCTTCTCGCAGGAATCGCCGCCCAGAAGCTCCTCCGCCGACAGGATGGGCACCGGCACCGGCGGCGGCGGCCAAGCGGCCTCGGGCACGGCGCGGGCCGGCGGCGCCACGCACAGGTTGTAGGAGTAGGGCAAGGTGCCCTCGCAGAAGTCGGCCGGGAAGGCGGCGCCGGCGGGCAGCGAGAAGCGCTGCGCGCCCAGGCAGCGCAGCACGGCGGGCGGCCCGGCCCGGCGCAGCCGCGCCAGCACGGCCAGCGCCACGCTCAGCACGAAGAGCGCCGACAGCAGCGCCAGCGCCAGCACCAGGTAGAACTGCAGCTCGGCCGCCGGCGCCTCGGCGCCCGCCGCCCGCTCGCTCAGCTCCGGCAGCGCCTCCTGCAAGCTCTCGGCCAGCACCACGTGCAGCGTGGCCGTGGCCGACAGCGCCGGCTGCCCGTGGTCCTTCACCACGGCCACCACACGCTGCTTGGCCGCGTCCCGCTCGGACACGGCGCGCGCCGTGCGCACCTCGCCGCTGTGCAGCCCCACGCGGAACAGCGCCGGCTCCGACGCCGCCACCAGCTCGTACGACAGCCACGCGTTGCGCCCCGCGTCCGCGTCCACCGCCACCACCTTGGCCACCAGGTAGCCGGCCTCGGCCGAGCGCGGAACCACCTCGAAAGGAGGCGCCGCCCGCCCCGCCCGCCGCCTCTCCCGGGCCCGCTCCCGCCGCCAAAGCCGCCGCCGGCGCCGCCGGCCAGAGCACCCGCGGCGCGTTGTCGTTGCGGTCCAGCACGAAGACGCGCACCGTGGCCGTGGAGCTGCGCGCCGGCGCGCCGCCGTCCTGCGCCCGCACGGCCACCGCGAACTCGCGGCACTGCTCGTAGTCGAAGGAGCGCTGCGCGTACAGCGCGCCGCTCCGCGCCTCCACCGACACCGGCGGCGCCGCGCCCGCCGCGCCCGCGCTGCCGCCCGCCAGCCAGTAGCTCACGCGCCCGTTGGCGCCCGCGTCCGCGTCCCGCGCCTGCACGCGCAGCACCAGCGCGCCCGCCGCGTTGTTCTCCGCCACGTACGCGCTGTACGCCGCCTCCTCGAACACCGGCGCGTTGTCGTTCACGTCCGACACCTCCAGCACCAGCTCCGCGCTGCTCCACAGCGCCGGCCGGCCCCGGTCCCGGGCCACCACCGTCACGCGATGCTCCGCCGCCTGCTCGCGGTCCAGCGCGCTCGCCGTCACCACCTTGTACGAGCCGCCCGGCGACGCCACGATCGACAGCGGCACCTCGCCCGACAGCTCGCACGACACCTGACCGTTCTCGCCCGAGTCTCTGTCCCGCACTTTCAGCAGGGCCACCACGGTGCCGACCGGTGCGTCCTCGGGCACGGGACTCGACTGGGATATAATCGTGATCTCGGGGGCGTTATCATTCTCGTCCGTGATGTCGATCTGCACTTGGCAGTGACTGGTGAGCCCGCCGCCGTCTCTCGCCTCCAAACCGAAAATGTATTTACTCTTCTCCTCAAAATCGAGGGGACCCGCTGTCCTGACCTCCCCGCTGTCACTGTCGATATTGAACAACGCCCTGACGGCCTCCGGGACGTTGCCGAAGGAGTAGGACACTCGCCCGTTGGAGCCGGCATCTGCATCCGTGGCCCGTACCTGCAGCACCAGCGACCCCACCGGAAGATTCTCCGCCACTCGCGCCTCGTAGACGCTTTTGCTGAACACGGGCGGGTTGTCATTTAAATCCGTCACATTGATGCGAACCTGAACTGTCCCAGACCTCGCGGGGTCCCCGCCATCCACCGCCGTCAGCACCAGCTCAAAGGAGCTCTGCTTCTCCCGATCCAGCGCTCTCTCCAGCACTAATTCTGGCTTCTTGCTTCCGTCGGGGTTTTCTTTTAAGGCCAAACTGAAGGACGGGTTGCTGGCGAGCTGGTAAGTCAGCTGCGAGTTGCTTCCTGCGTCTGCATCTCGTGCGGTCTCCAACGAAAAACGAGCACCGGGAAGCGTCCATTCACCAATCTCGAGGTCCAGAGCAGCCTTGCTGAACACCGGGGAGTTGTCATTCACGTCCTCGATCGCCACCTCGACATGGAAAATGTTCAGCGGGTTGTGCACCACAGCCTCGAAGCTGACGGAGCAGGTCGCCGACTCGCCGCACATCTCCTCCCGGTCCAGCCTCTCGTTCACGTACAGGTTCCCGTTCTCCTCATTCACCGAGAAGTATTGCTTCTCCTCGCTCAGCCGCAGCTTGCGCGCCGGCAGCTCGTCCGCGCTGAGCCCCAGGTCCCGCGCCAGCGGCCCCACGAGCGAGCCTCTGCCCAGCTCCTCGGCGATGGCGTAGCGGACCCGCTCGGCCGCCGCCCGCCACCACAGGCACAGCAGCACCGCGGCCAGCAGCGCTCGCCCGCCGCCCGGCCCGCGCCTCGCCCGCCGCCTCACCGCCATTCTCTGCCGCCGCCGCCGCCGCTCGCCGCGCTCCTGCCTCCTGCCGCTGCCCGGCCTCCCGAGCAGCCGCTCTCGCAGACAGAAAGCTGCCTGAAAGGCAGCGGGGTCGGCGCGCCGCCTCTTGTCTCTGCCGGCGGTGCCGCTGCCGCTGTGGCCGGCGCCGGGCGAGCGAGCAGCCTGCGGGGGCAGGACGCTGCGGCGGCGGCGGCTCCAGCGCCGCTCGGCGGCGGCCAACAGCGGCACCCGGAGGCGCCGCGACGCCACTGCAGCCGCCGGATGGCCGCGCTCAAGGGGGCCCGGCTCTGCGCGGGCTCGGGGCTGCCCTCCGACTCCGGGAGCTCTTTCAAAATGACATCAGCAAGGGCAGAAGTGCTTGCTTAATTCGACTCCGAGGCGTTTCTATCTGAGATGTGCTGAGCGGTGCTTTTAGGGCATTCTTTGCAGTCACATTGAACAGTCAGAAGCCAACACTCATTTCAGGGCAGTAATGAATGGAATTCAGCTGCTCTTAGTAAAATCACGGGGCATCTACAGCAGCACTAAACGATAATATAGGGAAAATCTCAAGGGCTTTTTTGCACTTTCTCACATATCTTGAATTCTTTCTTCATTACCTGGGATGGATTAATCTGAGATATAGCTCAGCCTAAAGCAATGTAAGCAACCTCCATGCCAAGATAGAAGCATTACATTTACTCTTTTGTTTCTGAGTCATTAAAGTTTTTTCATCTGCACCTCCATATCTGAGCGTCTCACAATGGAAACTGCAAAGCAACGGTTAGGCCATCATAGAACTAAACAATGTTTTCACTTTCGAATTTAAACTTCTCTTTAAAGGTCATTTAATCCACACCTCTGCCATAAGCAGGAACATTGTCTGCTCATCTTGAACGTTGAAGGCATATCCAAAACATCCCTGGGAAATATGTTCCATTTTCTCACAACCAACAATGTAAAGCTTTCTCCTAATCAAAACCTCTCTTCTTTTACTTAAAAACACTTCTCTGCTGTACTATGACCACCGGCCATGATAAAAAGAGCTCCGTCCATATTTCCTAAAGGTTTGTTTAAAAATTCATAAAGGGAAATAATTTGAAAAGTCTACCCAGAGCTATCATTTCTCCATGCTTGAAGACCTAAACTCCTTCAGTCCTTCTGCAGAGCACCGATGTTCCAACCCTCAGACACTTCCATGATCCTTACAGGGATTCCAGCATGTCCATTTGGGACATTGGCCCAAGATCTGCATGCAGTCTATGGGCCCACAAAACGAGTTTAGAGGAGGGAAAGGATTTCCCTCGACCTCGGGCAGAGAACTCGTTATGAGTGCAGGACACAATTTGAGCAGCCCACTGGTGCCTCATGTCCCATCCTATCACACACCAATAACCCAAAATCCTTCTCTGCTGAGCTGTTCCCTATCCCCTACTCTCTCTTTAAACTGGAGATTGCCCTAACCCAGGTGCAGGGCCTTGCACTTTGCCCTGTTCAACTTCATGATGGTTGCACGGGGCCGCTTCTCCAGCCCATCCCTCGCTGGCATCTCTGCCCTCTCGGGAATCAGCTCACATTGCTGTCAGCTGCAAATTCTCTCTGGGTGCACTCAATCCCATTGTCCATGAAGGCACTAAACAGTACTGGTCCAGTAAGGACCCTTGAGGGACAACACAAGTCACTGCTTCCCACCTGGACATTGAGCCACTGCCTGTAACTCTCTGGAGGTGACTGTCCAGCCTGTTCCTCAGCCATTTAACAGCCTCCAGCTGTGTGCCCAGCACGTTCCTCTGGGTGATGACATGGGGGACACTGCACACGTTCTCCCACTGGCCACTGGGCTGTGCATGGAAACCTTGGCTGGCCTGGGTGGCCACTCTGCACTTTGACAAATGCAGCACAGATGCTTCTGCATTATTACACGACAGACAAAGTGTCCCTGGGTGAGCACACGTGTGCTTATGAAACCCTTCCTCTGTACAGCTGCAAACATCACAGCTGCGTGTGGGAACTGCACCTGCACTCGGACAGCTGGGACAGAGGAGACCTTCCACACAAGATCAGACACGCTGAGGATGAGCTCATGACAACAAGCAGTGCACGAGTTAGAAACACACAGAAATTAACAGATGCAATAACATTTTGCAGGTCTCACTTGCTCTACACAAGCAACTCAAATCACACTGTACCCCGTCAGGCACAGGCCTGTGTTATCTGTGACAAAGGACAAGCAAGGCAATGACCGAGTTCTTCTCTAGCCTCACACACAGAGCTCCCCTGGCTTCTTTTTCTTCTGTGCCACGCAGCTGGAAGGTTTTGCTTGTGGCCATCTCCTCACTGGTCAAATTTATCATGAGATGATAATGCACTGCAGCCACAGCCAGGAGGGACGTACATTTCTCTGCTCACCACCATTATGATAAGGAACTGAAGAATTCTAAAGCACACAAATGATAAACAACCACACTAAAAGATTAGCAGTCATCCAACGGAGAATGGCTCATCAGACCATTGGCTTAGAGGGAATCTCCTCCCTGTCATTATCACGTGCTCTTTTCCACACAGAGGCAACTTCTGCTAAAGTCATATTTACATCTGTTTCTCCCAGCAGTAACAGAACACAAAGTCACTCTCATATCTCCTGCCTTCCACTCCCACTGGAAAAAGAGCCAGAGACATGAACACAGCAGACATTCCTAAAAAAAGAGAGGTTGTTGATAACTCTAAGTATACCCACAGAGTAAATCAAGGGAAAACAAAATGAAAGAAAAAAAAAGCAGAAACCCCTGTAAGATGAATCAGATAAGGCAAGGAAGCATTATAGGACAGCAAGTTTACAGAGATTCTCACAGTGAAGTCTTCTAGGCATTGATTTCGGGCCTTACAATTCATCCCTGAGAGCACCTGGAAGTCACTGAGGTCTCAAGCTGCAAGTGTGGCCCTAAACACTTACACTGCACAGCAGGACTGGGGTCTTCATTTGAAGCATTTGTCCTCTCCTCAGCAACTTTTTCTACTGCATGGCCTGCTCACCTTGCACAGTTATGAAACCATCATTATAAACACCTTCTCATTGGCCTCTTTCTCAAGTTAAATATTCCGACAAATTCCAACAGATTCTCTCATTGCTTCTGCTCCCTATATTCTTCCTATTTCCCCCACACACAATTCTTTCCTAGGTGGTTGAAGTAAGGATTTGCTGAAAAACCATAGTCACTGTTTCAAATTGAAAAGCACTGACCAGAATTGTGAAAATGAGCTGCAACCTAACCTGGTTGGTTGTGTAATTACAAAGTGTAATTAAAATTCTGAAGGAACTCTGTATCACAACGTTGCATATTGGAGGACTGGAGATGCATATTGGAGGCTTCACGCAGCATTAATTAGCTGTTCTAGCCAAGAATTATGGTTCTACAGGAACGGTTACTGTGGAAAATGTTCCTGTTGAGGATTGTCATTGTCTTTCAGGACACAGAAACCAGGATCAGAACAGCACAGAAATGGCCCTGGCTTTGGCACCAAGCAGGAAATCAAACCATTCCTCAGCCAAACCCACATGGATTCACCGATTTTCCTGGTCCAGAACTGAGCTCTCACCCTCCTCATTCTGCATTCACAGCCTTCCCTTTCACCATCAACATATACGAAAATTTGGGTGGTATCTTGTCCACAGAGAAAACAACACCTTGGGGAAACATATATTTATGAAGTGGCAGTTCTTTAATGAACTCTTCAAGGTCAGGCTGGGAGGTGCTCTGAGCAACGTGGTCTGGTGGAAGATGTCCCTGCCTATGGCAGAGGAGTCAGAACGAGATGATCTTTAAGGTCCTGTCCAACACAAACCATACCATGATTCTGTGTTTCTGTGATTCTCTGATAATATGCACAGCTTTAAGGCATGACACAATATGGATGTGAGATATGCTCCTTACTGGATAATTTTATGGTTTGGGGTTTGCAGGATTTCCAGGCACAATGAGGATCAACTTTACTCCATGACAAGAAAACAAGCAAACAAACAAAAAACCCTACCCAAACCAACCCAAACAAATCATCCAAAAAAGCTTAATCAACCCAGCCAAGAGTGGGAAAACACCAGAAGAGTATCAGTCATGGCCTCACATTTCAGATTGTGTCAACTGTAGTACATACACAACACAGGAAACTCAATTGTAACTAACGCACAGGAGGCCTCACACAGGAGCTCACCCCAGACAGTCATTTCCTTGGAGAGTAAGGTAAAGAAAAAGCTCTGAACCACAGATGTGAGCCTCACCTACTAGAGCAGAGAGAACTTGAAACAATTCATTCATCCATTTTGAACTACGTCACAGTGAGCTCCAGCACCGGCCCCGTCTCTGCACACACAGACTTCTTCTCTCTCTCCAAACATAACATGAAAGCAAATTTTGCATACAGACATCATTAGAAGAACAGTTGTGTGCACAGCTCCTCAGATCCCAAGCATCACAACTAAGATTATTCTGTTCCTCCCAAGTATTTGAACAACTCACCAATGTTACATAGGCCATAAATAGTTTCCAGCTCTGCCAATGACCCAGCCATCCAAGTATCAGCTCAAAGGCAACATCACCGTTCTTCAGCACATGGACTCCTCACAAGAGGTGTGACACCACTCTGGGTGCAATAGAACATCAGACCCAAACTAGGCCATTTGAGTCCAAACCACACAATATAAAATCATAAGACTCCTCCTGACTCATTTTCATAAGGCCAGCAATAGCCCTGGGGATCAACACAACACATGCCACGTCTCCAGCAGTGCCTCCTCACACACCACACCCCCAGCACTCCCCCCTAACCCTCACAGCTCACATGGTTATCACAGAGCTTCAGAATTCAGAGACTGCACCAAAAGGAAAGTTGCTCAGACAGCATCTCCTCACCATGGATAATATTTGACTTCTCCCCCTAGCCATGGGACAAGAAAAAGCATTTCTTACAGAGACATTTAAAGAAACATGTCGATGGAAGTCTCTCTCTCTCTTCACCTACAAACATGAAAGAACCATCTTCAGGTCATCCGAACAGTGAGACTGAAAGTTAACACCTGCAGAACTGAAGAGTTCAAAAGACCCTTCTGGGCTATTATCTCAGAGCAGATAATTAATGACTTGGTTTATAGGCCTGAAATACATAATTTCCATTTCCCATATGGCATCTCTCATAAGTACAACTCAAGCTTTTAAATGGCACGATGATGATGGCGTGCAAATATTTAATAAGAATCTCCCAGGCTTCTCCATGCAGCTGGAATACATAACTTCTAGACAAGTACTTTGGGAAGAAAATCCTCACATTGCTTCATACTAGAGATAGGAACTGGACAGGGAATGGAAGAAAACATTCCCTTGCGTCTTTCAGCAGACATTCATGCACAGCTCACAGGACTCAGATTTCCAACCCTTCCCATTATCCATGCTGTTCTTCCACCCACATATCTTAAACATATCTGAGAGTGGAGGCCCAGCTCCCCTGACCACTTCTCTTCACACCACTAATTTCACACAGCCATAGTTACTTCTCTGAACGATGGAAACCACATTTGCCTGCTCACTGGAGTTCTGTGAAGACACATCATGGGTCTAAAAGGAAAAGCCCAGCAGTCTTCCAAGACAGACTGAGTCACTGAATATCTGCACAGGGGGAATTATGCTCGCCTTGTATCTCACACTGCACCTTGGATCTCTCCCTTCCCACCCACGCAATTCTCTTCCCATGCTAAATATTTCATGGCCAAAGCTCATCCAGGTCCATGTGACATGCCTCTACCTTAAAAACCAAGAAACAAACCAAAGCAGTTCTGCCATTTCCTCCTGCATTTCCTCTGCCACATGCAGCCACCCACGGGCTGTTCAGAGTCCCAACTTCAAAAGGATCCTTCATCTTCAGAACAGACAGACAGACATCATCAAGGACCACTTGTTTCCTGGCCCAATCCTCTGTTGGAGACAAGGATCAAAGCATGGATGAGGCAAAGCCTTTTCCTGCTGACCTCCACTACGTATCATGGATACAATAAAGGCTGAGAACAACGTGCAGAGAAGTTCCAGGCAAAGCCACCAGCATTTTGTTCAAGACACACTGAACCTATTCAAGCACGTGTGCTGTTGGGAGGACACATGAGCCTGCTAAAAAGTTGCGTCTCTTAATAATGCAATAAATCCATTCAGAAGAGCTAATACTAACGGGAACACGGATTCTACTCAGCACAGGTGACATAGGGCAAAAACACCTGGACCGCGATAAATTCTAAACTTCTGACATAACGAACCACCTGCAAGCAGCACCTTCTCCCTCCTTCCTTCTTTGCTACCTGGAAGGCTGAGAACTGACCCCGTGTTCACACAACGAGAGCAACGGGCACCGACCTACAGAATGTCACTGAAGGAAACTCGACCTTGCCTTTAGGCAAAGTCTCCTATGCATGTCAGGGAACACGGCGGGGGAAAAGGAGCATCAAGAGATATTATGGCGAAAAAATTTGGCCTCAGAGACACTCACCGAGGGAGCGGCGGGATCCGAGGGAAGGGCGCCGGCCGGGGTCTCCTCCCCGAGCAGCGGCGCGGGCTCGTCGGGCAGCGGCCGGGCCGGAAGGGTGTCGCAGCAGCTGCCGGCCGAGAAGCGCAGGTGGCTCTTGCGCGAGTCGGCCGTGAGCGACACGTCGTGCGAGTAGGACTGCAGGAAGGCGCGCACGCCGTCGATGCCCACGAAGTGCGAGACGGGCACGCCGCGCAAGGCGGCGGCGGCGGGCGGCAGCAGGTGGCGGCGGCGCCAGCGGCGCAGGCGCAGCGCCAGCAGCAGCAGCAGGAAGGCGAGGAAGAGGCAGGAGACGGCGGCCACGGCCAGCACGAGCCAGCGCGTCAGGCTGCCGGCCGCGTCGCCCGGCGCCGCCGCCTCGGCCGCGCTGCCCAGCTCGGCCAGCAGCTCGGCCACGCTCTCGGCCAGCACCACGCTCAGCGTGGCCGTGGCCGACAGCGCCGGCCGCCCGTGGTCCTTCACCAGCACCACCAGGCTCTGGCGCGCCGCGTCGCGGGCCAGCGGGAAGCGCGCCGTGCGCACCTCGCCGCTGTGCAGCCCCACGCGGAACAGCCCCGGCTCCGTGGCCTTGGCCAGCTCGTACGACAGCCACGCGTTCTGCCCCGCGTCCGCGTCCACCGCCACCACCTTGGCCACCAGCGCGCCGGGCTCCGACCAACGCGGCGCCAGCTCCACGCCCGACCACGCGCCGCCCGAGCCCGCCGGCCCCGCCGCCGCCGCCGCCGGCGGGTACAGCACCTGCGGCGCGTTGTCGTTCTCGTCCACGATCAGCAGCCGCACCGACGCGTTGCTGCTCAGCGCCGGCGCGCCGCCGTCCTCCGCACGCACCCACAGCTGCAGCTCGCGCACCTGCTCGTAGTCGAAGGAGCGCAGCGCGTACAGCGCGCCCGTCTCCGCCTGCACCGACACGTACGACGACAGCGGCGCGCCCCGCACCCGCCCCTCCGACAGCCGGTACCGCACGCGCGCGTTCTGCCCCCAGTCCGCGTCCGTGGCGCGCACCGTCAGCACCAGCGCGCCCGCCGCGTTGTTCTCCGCCAGCCGCGCGCTGTAGCGCTCCTCCGCGAACACCGGCGCGTTGTCGTTCACGTCCAGCACGCGCAGCGCCAGCACCGCCATGCTCTGCAGCGCCGGCGACCCGCCGTCGGCCGCCCGCACCGTCACGTTGTACTCCGACACCTGCTCGCGGTCCAGCTCTCTCGCTGTCACCACGCGGTAGTAATCGTCAAAGGACTTCTCCAAGCGGAACGGGACGTCTCCATCGAGCGAGCACCGAACTTCGCCGTTCGCCCCCGAGTCCCTGTCCTCCACGTGTAGCAAACCGACCACGGTCCCAGACGGGGCACCCTCAGAGATCTCAGTCAGCAACGACGACACTGTCAGTTCGGGTGCATTGTCGTTCACATCTGTCACGGTAATCGCGACTTTTGCAGTGTCGAAAAGACCTCCCCCGTCATGTGCCTGCACCTCCAGTTCGTAGGAGTCGCCTTCCTCGAAGTCCAGGCTCCGTAACAGGGTGACTGCTCCCATTTCACCGTCCAGGTCGAAAATGTGCAAGGCTTTCTCTCTGATTTTCTTAAACGAGTATTTAATTTCCCCGTTCAGCCCCTCGTCGGCATCCGTGGCCGTGACGGTGACGAGGACGGAGCCCACGGGCACGTCCTCGGGCACACGCACCGTGTACTCCGCCTGGCTGAACACGGGCGCGTTGTCGTTCGCGTCCACCACCGCCACGCGGATCCGAGCCGTGCCCGTCCGGGCCGGGTCGCCGCCGTCGCTCGCCCTCAGCACCAGCTCGTGAAACGCCGCCTCCTCGCGGTCCAGCGCCTTGGCCAGCACCAGCTCGGGACGCTGATCGCCGCCGGGGCCCGCCTGCACGGCCAGCGAGAAGTGCTCGTCGCCGCTCAGCTCGTAGCTCTGCAGGGAATTCCGGCCAGAGTCCAGGTCGTGAGCCTCGGCAAGGGGAAACCGCGACCCCGGGGCTGTCATCTCGCTCATTCTCAGCTCTGTTTCTGCCTCTCGAAAGCTCGGCGCGTTGTCGTTAATGTCCATGATTTCGACTTGGACTCCGTAAACTTTCATTTCCCCCTCCACTATCAGCTCACAGCGCAGCACGCATTGCTGCACACTCTCGCACAGCTGCTCTCTGTCGATCCTCTGCGCCGTCACTAAATGTCCCGTCTTCCCGTGCAGAGCGAAATACTGTGTACTGCCTTTAGAAACAACACGGACGCCGGGGTCTCGGATCTCCGGCAGCTGCAGCCCCAGGTCCTTGGCCACGTCGCCCACGAACGAGCCCTTGGGCATCTCCTCGGGCACCGAGTAGCGCAGCTGCCCCCACGCCGCCTCCCACGCCGCCAGCAGCACGGCCCAGAGCAGAGCTCGCTGCCGCCGGCCCCAGCGCCTCCCCGCCGCGCACATCTCCGCCGTGCCACCGCTCCACCGCTTTCCACTCGGTCTTCTACCCGCCGCTCCCGGCTGCTCTCGCCGGTCTTTCCGCCTCCCTGCAGCACGGCTCCGCTGCGCAAGGACTCTCGCAGACCGCCCGCCGCCGAGCCTGACAGGGAACAACCGAGCGAGCCGATCCACAGCGGGCGGGGCTCCCGGTAGCGCTCCGAGCTTCCTCTCGGTCAACAGCGGCGCCCGCAGCCTCCTCCCGGCACTGCAGGCACCGAGCGCTGCCGAGCGCTGCCCGCCCGGCCTCGCCACACACCGAGGACAGGCGCCACGGAGACGTCGCTTTTCGTCCTGCGCGGATCTCCTGCCTCCCCATTTCTCCAGCCCATCGCTGCCTTGATCCTCCAGGGCATCACCATTGCGAGAAAGGCAGAGGCAATTCCTGGGCGTGGTTCTTTACCCGCACGGCAAACTAATCACTTACTAATGTCATTACTTGTAATTTAAAACACAATTTCCGTATTTTACCCTATAGCTGATTGTTACTTTTACCCTTTTTGTTCGAAAGCATCTTCAAACATCATCTCCCAGGGAGAAAACGGGAAGATACCGCATCCCGAAAAAACAGAGCTATCATGTTAATTAACACAAGCGGGACGAGAGCAACTGCACGATTCTTGAAGTCAGGGAGCTAATTGTAACAGGATTTAATTACAGATACAAATAAAGATGCAGCTAAAACTCTGAAAGGAAAGTTTCAGGAATGCAAGTATTTTATATCCCTTCCTAAGATGAACCTAGTGTTTTCTTAGTTTATACAGATTTATATTTAGTCAAGTCATTCTAGGTTTCCTTTCTTCTTTTTTTTTCTGAAATCAATGTTTACAGCATTGAAGCTCGTTAGTGAACTATTCATCTAAGTATTTCTTAAAGATGTTGATACGATGTGATTTCAAGAGCAGAATTATAGAAACGTAGAACAAATGTACAGCTGCCCTCTGGAAACTGTGCTGACCACTAATCAATGTTCCAATGGGATTGACTCTAATGCCTAAACCACCATCTGCCCCGATATGTCACTCCTTCGTATCTCAGATGTCTATCCTAGTGAACAGAGTTGCAGAAATTTGAAGTTCTCGATATACCCCAGCCCTGCTCATTCCCTAAACTCTCTATGTAAAGAGCACAGGAAAAAAAAAATCTCTGAAAGAAGAAATCATTCAACACTCTCACCATTGTACGAAATAAATGTCATGAAGAGCAAAACAGAGCAAACTGCCAGCCAGGACGCACAAAGGAAGCCGTCTAGTCCTACTACTGCATTCCCCCCCAAAACTGGAAACGATCTCTTTTTTCACGCAGGATGGAGAACGGAAATTTCCACATTCTTTCCCTTTCTAAATCTGACATAGACAAAACAAAGCTTAACGAACGGGTTTGTGTAAAGCTACACATGAGTTCCAAGCACACCCTCTCTGAAGAAATCAGCCAGGAAGGATGAAAGCTCCAACACCGGGTGTCGGTGCTTTTCTAATATTCCCCGTCACGCAGAAACAGCCGTTCCCTTCCACAGCATACGGATCTACTTTCAATATTGCTGACACATTCGAATTTATACAGCTCAAGTGTTGGAGACGAAACCTCGTGGCTGAAGCTGAACCTGTGACCACGAAAGCACCAAGTGCTTCCTGCTCTCCATGAACGGGGGATAGCCGGTTCCTTAATTCAGTCCATCACGGAGACAGGAGTGTGCAACTCACAAAAACACAACTCCGGGGAAAGTGAAGAAACACTGAGAAACTCTGCTGCTATACGAAAAGAGAGCTGTAATCTAAGCCTGTCAGCTGAAGCTGCTGCCGAGAAAAAGTGAAAAACTTCCACGATACGTGGAGACAGAGATGAGGAGTCCCCACTGACACCACTCAGAGAATACCCGGGGAATAAGAACAACATTTGGGAAAGTTTAAAAACAGAAGGAGCTCAGGCTTTACAGACCTGCGGTGCATCGGAGTCGGCGGTCGGCTCTCCCGTCACGGCGCTGCTGTTGGGGCTCGGCTTCTCGCAGGAATCGCCGCCCAGAAGCTCCTCCGCCGACAGGATGGGCACCGGCACCGGCGGCGGCGGCCAAGCGGCCTCGGGCACGGCGCGGGCCGGCGGCGCCACGCACAGGTTGTAGGAGTAGGGCAAGGTGCCCTCGCAGAAGTCGGCCGGGAAGGCGGCGCCGGCGGGCAGCGAGAAGCGCTGCGCGCCCAGGCAGCGCAGCACGGCGGGCGGCCCGGCCCGGCGCAGCCGCGCCAGCACGGCCAGCGCCACGCTCAGCACGAAGAGCGCCGACAGCAGCGCCAGCGCCAGCACCAGGTAGAACTGCAGCTCGGCCGCCGGCGCCTCGGCGCCCGCCGCCCGCTCGCTCAGCTCCGGCAGCGCCTCCTGCAAGCTCTCGGCCAGCACCACGTGCAGCGTGGCCGTGGCCGACAGCGCCGGCTGCCCGTGGTCCTTCACCACGGCCACCACACGCTGCTTGGCCGCGTCCCGCTCGGACACGGCGCGCGCCGTGCGCACCTCGCCGCTGTGCAGCCCCACGCGGAACAGCGCCGGCTCCGACGCCGCCACCAGCTCGTACGACAGCCACGCGTTGCGCCCCGCGTCCGCGTCCACCGCCACCACCTTGGCCACCAGGTAGCCGGCCTCGGCCGAGCGCGGAACCACCTCGAAAGGAGGCGCCGCCGCCCCGCCCGCCGCCTCTCCCGGCGAAGTCGCTCCCGGCGCCAAAGCCGCCGGCGCCGCCGGCCAGAGCACCCGCGGCGCGTTGTCGTTGCGGTCCAGCACGAAGACGCGCACCGTGGCCGTGGAGCTGCGCGCCGGCGCGCCGCCGTCCTGCGCCCGCACGGCCACCGCGAACTCGCGGCACTGCTCGTAGTCGAAGGAGCGCTGCGCGTACAGCGCGCCGCTCCGCGCCTCCACCGACACCGGCGGCGCCGCGCCCGCCGCGCCCGCGCTGCCGCCCGCCAGCCAGTAGCTCACGCGCCCGTTGGCGCCCGCGTCCGCGTCCCGCGCCTGCACGCGCAGCACCAGCGCGCCCGCCGCGTTGTTCTCCGCCACGTACGCGCTGTACGCCGCCTCCTCGAACACCGGCGCGTTGTCGTTCACGTCCGACACCTCCAGCACCAGCTCCGCGCTGCTCCACAGCGCCGGCCGGCCCCGGTCCCGGGCCACCACCGTCACGCGATGCTCCGCCGCCTGCTCGCGGTCCAGCGCGCTCGCCGTCACCACCTTGTACGAGCCGCCCGGCGACGCCACGATCGACAGCGGCGCCTCGCCCGACAGCTCGCACGACACCTGACCGTTCTCGCCCGAGTCTGGGTCATTCACGTTCAGCAGGGCCACCACGGTGCCGACCGGCGCGTCCTCGAGCATGGGGCTCGACAGTGACAGAACCGTGATCTCGGGGGCGTTGTCATTCACGTCGAGCACCTCCACCTCCACCTTGCAGTGCGCCACCAAACCGCCGCCGTCCGTCGCCTCCACAGCCAGGCTGAATGTGCGCGTCTCCTCGAAGTCCAGCGCCTCCTGAAGCGTGATCGTCCCTCTCTCGGCATCCACCGCGAACTTCTGACGCACTTTAGCCGGCATTTTCCCGAATCCGTAGGTGATGTGGGCGTTGGTGCCGGCATCAGCATCGGAGGCAGACACGTTCAGCACCGTCGATCCCGGGGGCGCGTCCTCGCGCAGGCTGACCCGGTACCGGTCCTGCGCGAACACGGGTGGGTTGTCATTGGCGTCGGTGACGTTGATCCAGAGCTGGGCGGTGCCAGTCCGGGGCGGATCGCCTCCGTCCGTTGCAGTCAGCATCAGCAGCAGGCTGGGCTCACTTTCCCGGTCCAGCGAGTGGCGCAGCACCAGCTCCGCGGATTTGCTGCCGTCTTGGCTCTCTTTCACCTCCACCGTGAAGTATCCGTTTTTCTCCAGCTCGTAGCCCTGCAGTGAATTACTGCCCACATCCGGATCCTCTGCCATGCCCAAGTAAAACCGGGCACCGGGAGAAGTCAACTCGTTGATCTCCAGATGAAATCTATTTTGCAGAAAGCGCGGCGCGTTGTCATTCACGTCCTGGATGTCCACCTGGACGTGGAAAATGTTCAGCGGGTTGTGCACCAGCACCTCGAAGCTGACAGAACAGGTCGCCGAGTCGCCGCACATCTCCTCCCGGTCCAGCCTCTCGTTCACGTACAGGTTCCCGTTCTCCTCATTCACCGAGAAGTATTTCAGCTGCTTCTTGCCGGCAGACGCCACCTGCAGCTTGCGCGCCGGCAGCTCGTCCGCGCTGAGCCCCAGGTCCCGCGCCAGCGGCCCCACGAGCGAGCCTCTGCCCAGCTCCTCGGCGATGGCGTAGCGGACCCGCTCGGCCGCCGCCCGCCACCACAGGCACAGCAGCACCGCGGCCAGCAGCGCTCGCCCGCCGCCCGGCCCGCGCCTCGCCCGCCGCCTCACCGCCATTCTCTGCCGCCGCCGCCGCCGCTCGCCGCGCTCCTGCCTCCTGCCGCTGCCCGGCCTCCCGAGCAGCCGCTCTCGCAGACAGAAAGCTGCCTGAAAGGCAGCGGGGTCGGCGCGCCGCCTCTTGTCTCTGCCGGCGGTGCCGCTGCCGCTGTGGCCGGCGCCGGGCGAGCGAGCAGCCTGCGGGGGCAGGACGCTGCGGCGGCGGCGGCTCCAGCGCCGCTCGGCGGCGGCCAACAGCGGCACCCGGAGGCGCCGCGACGCCACTGCAGCCGCCGGATGGCCGCGCTCAAGGGGGCCCGGCTCTGCGCGGGGCTCGGGGCTGCACCGCCCCCGCGCTCTCTGCTCCTTTGCAAAAGCAAGCGCAGCAGTTCTTGCTTAATTCGACTACAAAGCGTTTCTATCTGAGATGTGCTGCCCGGTGCTTTTAGTTCATCTCCTCTAGTCGCAATGAATATTCAGAAGCAAACATTCATGACAGGGCAGTAAAGAATTCAGCTGCTCTTAAAATCACAAGGCATCTACAGCAGCAATAAACGATAGTATAGATAAGACTTCAAGATCTTTTTCGCACTTTGTCATATCTCTTGAATTGTTCTTTCATTAGCTGGCATCAATTAATTTGAAATATAGATCAGCCTAAAGCAATGTAAACAACCCCTATGCTAAGGCAGCAGAATAACATTTACTCTTTTGTTTCTGACTCATTTACGTCGTTCCATCTGCATCTCCATATCTCAATATGTAAGGTGCAAAGCAACGCTGAGTCTTCAAAGTGCTAAACAGTGTTTCCAGTTTCAAATTTAAACTTCTCCTTAAAGGTCACTTAATCCCCACCTCTGCCATAAGCAGGAACACTTCCTGCTAGAGTCGAACGCTGGAGACATATCCAAAACTTCTCTGGGAAATATGTTCTATTTTCTCACAACCCCCAATGTAAACCTTTCTGCTAATCAAAGCCTTTCTTCTTTTACTTAAGAACAGTCTCTATGACCATTGGCCCTTGTAAAAAAGGCTCTGCTCATATTTTCTATAAGCTTTTTTAATAATTGATACAGCGAGAATTTGAAAAGTCTACACAGAGGTATCATTTCTCCATGCTTGAACTCGTTCAGTCTTTCTGCAGAGCACAGATGTTCCAACCCTCAGACACTTCCATGATCCTGCCAGGCACTCCACCATGTCCATTTGGGATATTGGCCCAAGATCTGCATGCAGTCTAAGTGCTCAAAAAAAAAGTTTACGGGGGGGAAGGACCTGCTGGGCAGAGAACTCGTTATGAGTGCAGGACACAATTTGAGCAGCAGGGGCTCATTGGTGCCTCATGTCCCATCCTATCACACACCAATAACCCAAAATCCTTCTCTGCTGAGCTATTCCCTATCCCCGACTCTCACTAAGCTGGGTATTGCCCTTACCCAGGTGCAGGACCTTGCTCTTTGCCCTGTTCAGCTTCATGATTTTGAGCCACTGCCTGTAACTCTCTGGAGGTGACTGTCCAGCCTGTTCCTCAGCCATTTAACAGCCTCCAGCTGTGTGCCCAGCACGTTCCTCTGGGTGATGACGTGGGGGACACTGCACACGTTCTCCCACTGGACCCTGGGCTGTGCATGGAAACCTTGGCTGGCCTGGGTGGCCACTCTGCACTTTGACAAATGCAGCAGAGATGCTTCTGCATTATTACACGACAGACAAAGTGTCCCTGGGTGAGCACACCTGTGCTTATGAAACCCTTCCTCTGTACAGCTGCAAACATCACAGCTGCGTGTGGGAACTGCACCTGCACTCGGACAGCTGGGACAGAGGAGACCTTCCACACAAGATCAGACACGCTGAGGATGAGCTCATGACAACAAGCAGTGCACGAGTTAGAAACACACAGAAATTAGAAATTAACAGATGCAATAACATTTTGTAGGTCTCACTTGCTCTACACAAGCAACTCAAATCACACTGTACCCCGTCAGGCACAGGCCTGTGTTATCTGTGACAAAGGACAAGCAAGGCAATGACCGAGTTCTTCTCTAGCCTCACACACAGAGCTCCCCTGGCTTCTTCTTCTTCTGTGCCACGCAGCTGGAAGGTTTTGCTTGTGGCCATCTCCTCACTGGTCAAATTTATCACGAGATGATAATGCACTGCAGCCACAGCCAGAAGGGACGTACATTTCTCTGCTCACCACCATTATGATAAGGAACTGAAGGATTCTAAAGCACACAAATGATCAACAACCACACTAAAAGATTAGCAGTCATCCAACGGAGAATGGCTCATCAGACCATTGGCTTACAGGGAATCTCCTCCCTGTCATTATCACGTGCTCTTTTCCACACAGAGGCAACTTCTACTAAAGTCATATTTACATCTGTTTCTCCCAGCAGTAACAGAACACAAAGTCACTCTCATATCTCCTGCCTTCCACTCCCACTGGAACAAGAGCCAGAGACACGAACACATCAGACATTCCTAAAAAATGATAGGCTCTTGATAACTGTAAGCATATCCACAGACAGAGTAAATCAAAGGAAAACAACAGGGAAAAAAAAAAAAAAAGCAGAAACCCCTGTAAGATGAATCAGATAAGGCAAGGAAGCATTATAGGACAGCAAGTTTACAGAGATTCTCACAGTGAAGTCTTCTAGGCCCTGATTTCAGGCCTTACAATTCATCCCTGAGAGCACCTGGAAGTCACTGGTCTCAAGCTGCAAGTGTGCCCCTAAACACTTACACTGCACAGCAGGACTGGGGCCTTCATTTGAAGCATTTGTCCTCTCCTCAGAAACTTCCTCTACTGCATGGCCTGCTCACCTTGCACAGTTATGGAACCATCATTATAAACACCTTCTCATTGGCCTCTTTCTCAAGTTAAATCTTCTGACAAATTACAACAGATTCTCTCATTGCTTCTGCTTCCTATATTCTTCCTATTTCCCCCACACACAATTCTTTCCTAGGTGGTTGAAGTAAGGATTTGCTGAAAAACAATAGACACTGTTTCAAATTGAAAAGCACTGACCAGAATTGTGAAAATGAGCTGCAACCTAACCTGGAAACAAAGGCTTGAATCAAAGTGAAACTACAGCTCTAAAGAAACTTTATATCACAATGTTGCACAGAGATACAGATGCATATTGGAGGCTTCACGCAGCATTAATTAGCTGTTCTAGCCAAGAATTATGGTTCTACAGGAACAGATACTGTGGAAAATGTTCCTGTTGAGGATTGTCATTGTCTTTCAGGACACAGAAACCAGGATCAGAACAGCACAGAAATGGCCCTGGCTTTGGCACCAAGCAGGAAATCAAATCATTTCTCAGCCAAACCCACATGGATTCACCGATTTTCCTGGCACAGAACTGAGCTCTCACCCTCCTCACTCTGCATTCACAGCCTTCGCTTTCACCATCAACATATACCAAGATTTGGGTTGTATCTTGTCCACAGAGAAAACAACAGCTTGGGGAAACATATATTTATGAAGTGGCAGTTCTTTAATGAACTCTTCAAGGTCAGGCTGGGAGGGGCTCTGAGCAACGTGGTCTGGTGGAAGATGGATCTTTATATGGCACAGAAGTTCGAATGAGATGATCTCTAAGGTCCTTTTCCAACAAAACCATTCCATGATTAAGTGTTTCTATGATTACATGTACAGCTTCAAGACAAGATACAGTATGGATGCGAGATACTCTCTCTACTGGATAACTTTATGTTTTGGGGTTTGCAGCATTCCCAGGCACAATGAGGATCAACTTTACTCCATGACAAGAAAACAAGCAAGCAAAGAAACAAAAAACCCTACCCAAACCAAAACAAGTCATCCAAAAAAACTTAATCAACCCAGCCAAGAGTGGGAAAACACCAGAAGAGTATCAATCATGGCCTCACATTTCAGATTGTGTCAACTGTAGTACATACACAACACAGGAAACTCAATTGTAACTAATGCACAGGAGGCCTCACACAGGAGCTCACCCCAGACAGTCATTTCCTTGGAGAGTAAGGTAAAGGAAAACCTTGGAACCACAGATGTGGGCCTCATTTATTGAGTCAAACAGAACTTGACATGATTCATTCATCCATTTTGAATTCCAGCACCGGCCCCGTCTCTGCACACACAGACTTCTTCTCTCTCTCCAAGCATAACATGAAAGCAAATTTTGCATACAGACATCAGTAGAAGAGAAGTTGTGTGTTCAGCTCCGCAGATCCCAAGCATCACAACTAAGATTATTCTGTTCCTCCCAAGTATTGGAACAACTCACAAATGTTACATAGGCCATAAATGGTCTCCAGCTCTGTCAATGACCCAGCCATCCAAGTATCAGCTCAAAGGCAACATCACCGTTCTTCAGCACATGGACTCCTCACAAGAGGTGTGACACCACTCTGGGTGCAATAGAACATCAGACCCAAACTAGGCCATTTGAGTCCAAACCACACAATATAAAATCATAGGACTCCTCCTGACTCATTTTCATAAGGCCAGCAATAGCCCTGGGGATCAACACAACACATGCCACGTCTCCAGCAGTGCCTCCTCACACACCACACCCCCAGCACTCCCCCCTAACCCTCACAGCTCACATGGTTATCACAGGTGTTCAGAATTCAGAGACTGCACCAAAAGGAAAGTTGCTCAGACAGCATCTCCTTACCATGGATAATATTTGACTTCTCCCCCTAGCCATGGGACAAGAAAAAGCATTTCTTACAGAGACACTTTAAAGAAATATATTGATGGAAGTCTCTCTCTCTCTTTTCACCTACAAACATGAAAGAACCATCTTCAGGTCATCAGAACAGTGAGACAGAAAGTTAACATTGAAGAGCTCACAACACTCTTCTGGGATATATAACTCGGAGTAGATGATTAATAACGTGGTTTATAGGCCTCAAACACATAATTTGCTCTTTCTATATGACATCTCTAATTACAACATTAAGCGTTTAAATGGCACAATAATGATGGTGCACAAATACTTAGTAAGAAGCTCCCAGGCTTCTCCATGCACCTGGAATACATATCTTCTAGACAAGTACTTTGGGAAGAAAATCCTCACATTGCTTCATACTAGAGATAGGAACTGGACAGGGAAAGGAGGAAATCATTCCCTTGAGTCTTTCAGCAGACATTCATGCACAGCTCACAGGACTCAGATTTCCAACCCTTCCCATCATCCATGCTGTTCTTCCACCCACATATCTTAAACACATCTGACAGTGGAGGCCCAGCTCCCCTGACCACTTCTCTTCACACCACTAATTTCACACAGCCATAGTTACTTCTCTGAACGATGGAAACCACATTTGCCTGCTCACTGGAGTTCTGTGAAGACACATCATGGGTCTAAAAGGAAAAGCCCAGCAGTCTCCCAAGACAGACTGAGTCACTGAATATCTGCACAGGGGGAATTATGCTCGCCTTGGATCTCACACTGCACCTTGGATCTCTCCCTTCCCAGCCAAACAATTCTCTTCCCATGCTAAATATTTCATGCCCAAAGCTCATCCAACTCCATGTGACATGGCTCTGCCTTAAAAAAACAAGAAAAAAACGAAGCAGTTCTGCCATTTCCTCCTCCACCTGCAGCCACCCACAGGTTTTTCAGAGTCCCAACTTCAAAAGGATCTTTCATCTTCAGAACAGACAGACAGACTTCATCAAGGACCACTTGTTTCCTGGCCCAATCCTCTGCTGGGGACAAGGATCAAAGCATGGATGAGGCAAAGCCTTTTCCTGCTGACCTCTACTACGTATCATGGATACAATAAAGACTGAGAACAATGTGCAGAGAAGTTCCAGGCAAAGCCACCAGCATTTTGTTCAAGACACACTGAACCTATTCAAGCACGTGTGCTGTTGGGAGGACACATGAGCCTGCTAAAAAGTTGCGTCTCTTAATAATGCAATACATCCATTCAGAAGAGCTAATACTAACGGGAACACGGATTCTACTCAGCACAGGTGACATAGGGCAAAAACACCTGGACCGCGATAAATTCTAAACTTCTGACATAACGAACCACCTGCAAGCAGCAGCCTTCTCCCTCCTTCCTTCTTTGCTACCTGGAAGGCTGAGAACTGACCCCGTGTTCACACAACGAGAGCAACGGGCACCGACCTTCACAATGTCACCGAAGGAAACTCGACCTTGCCTTTAGGCAAAGTCTCCTATGCATGTCAGGGAACACGGCGGGGGAAAAGGAGCATCAAGAGATATTATGGCGAAAATATTTGGCCTTAGAGACACTCACCGAGGGAGCGGCGGGATCCGAGGGAAGGGCGCCGGCCGGGGTCTCCTCCCCGAGCAGCGGCGCGGGCTCGTCGGGCAGCGGCCGGGCCGGAAGGGTGTCGCAGCAGCTGCCGGCCGAGAAGCGCAGGTGGCTCTTGCACGAGTCGGCCGTGAGCGACACGTCGTGCGAGTAGGACTGCAGGAAGGCGCGCACGCCGTCGATGCCCACGAAGTGCGAGACGGGCACGCCGCGCAAGGCGGCGGGCGGCAGCAGGTGGCGGCGGCGCCAGCGGCGCAGGCGCAGCGCCAGCAGCAGCAGCAGGAAGGCGAGGAAGAGGCAGGAGACGGCGGCCACGGCCAGCACGAGCCAGCGCGTCAGGCTGCCGGCCGCGTCGCCCGGCGCCGCCGCCTCGGCCGCGCTGCCCAGCTCGGCCAGCAGCTCGGCCACGCTCTCGGCCAGCACCACGCTCAGCGTGGCCGTGGCCGACAGCGCCGGCCGCCCGTGGTCCTTCACCAGCACCACCAGGCTCTGGCGCGCCGCGTCGCGGGCCAGCGGGAAGCGCGCCGTGCGCACCTCGCCGCTGTGCAGCCCCACGCGGAACAGCCCCGGCTCCGTGGCCTTGGCCAGCTCGTACGACAGCCACGCGTTCTGCCCCGCGTCCGCGTCCACCGCCACCACCTTGGCCACCAGCGCGCCGGGCTCCGACCAACGCGGCGCCAGCTCCACGCCCGACCACGCGCCGCCCGAGCCCGCCGGCCCCGCCGCCGCCGCCGCCGGCGGGTACAGCACCTGCGGCGCGTTGTCGTTCTCGTCCACGATCAGCAGCCGCACCGACGCGTTGCTGCTCAGCGCCGGCGCGCCGCCGTCCTCCGCACGCACCCACAGCTGCAGCTCGCGCACCTGCTCGTAGTCGAAGGAGCGCAGCGCGTACAGCGCGCCCGTCTCCGCCTGCACCGACACGTACGACGACAGCGGCGCGCCCCGCACCCGCCCCTCCGACAGCCGGTACCGCACGCGCGCGTTCTGCCCCCAGTCCGCGTCCGTGGCGCGCACCGTCAGCACCAGCGCGCCCGCCGCGTTGTTCTCCGCCAGCCGCGCGCTGTAGCGCTCCTCCGCGAACACCGGCGCGTTGTCGTTCACGTCCAGCACGCGCAGCGCCAGCACCGCCATGCTCTGCAGCGCCGGCGACCCGCCGTCGGCCGCCCGCAC
Organism: Acrocephalus scirpaceus scirpaceus; assembly: GCA_910950805.1. Lineage (NCBI taxonomy): Eukaryota > Metazoa > Chordata > Aves > Passeriformes > Sylviidae > Acrocephalus > Acrocephalus scirpaceus. The sequence continues at coordinate 2,091,218 of OU383785.1, forward strand.
CGTCACGTTGTACTCCGACACCTGCTCGCGGTCCAGCTCTCTCGCTGTCACCACACGATAGTAGTCTTTAAAAGTCTTCTCCAGCCGGAACGGGACGTCCTTGCCGAGCGAGCAGCGCACCTCGCCGTTCGCCCCCGAGTCCCGGTCCTGCACATGCAGCAGGGCGACCACGGTCCCCGACGGCGCATCCTCAGAGATATCATTTAATGTCGATGAAACTGTGAGTACGGGCGCATTATCGTTCACATCTGTTACGATAATCACAACAGTCGCCTTGTCGAAAAGAGTTCCACCATCATGTGCTTGGACCTCCAATTCATACGATTCGCTTTCCTCGAAGTCCAGGCTCCGTAACAGGGTGATCCCTCCCGTCTCGCCATCCAGCTGGAAAACCTGTGAGGCTTTCTCTGTAATTTTCTCAATCGAATATCTCACCTGCCCGTTCAGCCCCTCGTCGGCGTCCGTGGCCGTGACGGTGACGAGGACGGAGCCCACGGGCACGTCCTCGGGCACACGCACCGTGTACTCCGCCTGGCTGAACACGGGTGCGTTGTCGTTCGCGTCCACCACCGCCACGCGGATCCGAGCCGTGCCCGTCCGGGCCGGATCGCCGCCGTCGCTCGCCCTCAGCACCAGCTCGTGAAACGCCGCCTCCTCGCGGTCCAGCGCCTTGGCCAGCACCAGCTCGGGACGCTGATCGCCGCCGGGGCCCGCCTGCACGGCCAGCGAGAAGTGCTCGTCGCCGCTCAGCTCGTAGCTCTGCAGGGAATTCCGGCCCGAGTCAGGATCATGAGCGTCTGGCAGGGGAAACCGCGACCCCGGGGCTGTCATCTCGCTCATTCTCAATTCTTTTTCTGCTACTCGAAAGCTCGGGGCGTTGTCGTTAATGTCCGTGATTTCCACTTCTATTCCGTAAACCTGCATCTGTCCCTCCACTATCAGCTCACAGCTCAGCACGCATTGCTGCACACTCCCGCACAGCTGCTCTCTGTCGATCCTCTCCGCCGTCACTAAATGTCCCGTCTTCCCGTGCAATGCAAAATACTGCGTACTACCTTTGTCCAAGATGTGAACGCCGCGGTGTCGGATGTCCGGCAGCTGCAGCCCCAGGTCCTTGGCCACGTCGCCCACGAACGAGCCCTTGGGCATCTCCTCGGGCACCGAGTAGCGCAGCTGCCCCCACGCCGCCTCCCACGCCGCCAGCAGCACGGCCCAGAGCAGAGCTCGCTGCCGCCGGCCCCAGCGCCTCCCCGCCGCGCACATCTCCGCCGGGGAACCGCCGACACCGCAACAGCGCCGATCCAACTCCCGCTGCCACTCAAGGCTCTCCGCTTCTGCACCCTGCGCAGCCCTTGGTCCCTGGCTGCAGAATGGACCCGCACCGCGGGCACGATCGCGGGCCGCAGGGTCGGACAGGGAGCGAGCAAGCGAGCGAGCCGATCCGCAGCGGGCGGGGCTGCCGGTAGCGCTCCGAGCTTCCTCTCGCTTCTCTCGGTCAACAGCGGCGCCCGCAGCCTCCTCCCGGCACTGCAGGCACCGAGCGCTGCCGAGCGCTGCCCGCCCGGCCTCGCCACACACCAGGGACAGGCGCCACGGAGACGTCGCTTTTCGTCCTGCGCGGATCTCCTGCCTCCCCATTTCTCCAGCCCATCGCTGCCTTGATCCTCCACGGCATCACCATTGCGAGAAAGGCAGAGGCATTCCCTGGGCCTGGTTCTTTACCCGCACAGGAATCTTATCACTTACTAATGTCACCATATGTAAATTGAAACACTTTTCTGTGGTTTACCCTGTAGCTGATTGTTACTTTTACCCTTTTGGTTCAAAAGCATCTTCAACTATAAACTCCAAGACAGAAAACGGGAAGACACCGCATCCCGAAAACACAGAGCTATCCGTTCATTAACACAAGCGGGACGAGAGCAACTGCACGATTCTTGAAGTCAGGGAACTAATGATTGCAGTTTTGAATTACAGGTACATATGAAGATGCAGCGAATGCTCTCAATGGAATGTTTCAAGTATTTGATATCCCTTCCTAAGATAAATCTAGTGTTTCCTTAAGTTTATACGGATTTACATTTAGTCATGTCACTTTAGGTTTCTTTTTTTTTCCTGAAATCAATGTTTAAAGCAATGAAGCTCATTAGTAAACTTTTCATCTAAGTATTTCTTAATGACGTTGGCATGACATGTTGCAATTAAAGAGTTATAAGAACCGTAGAACCAAAGCACAACAGTGCTCTTCAAACTGTGCTGACCACTAATCAATGTGAAAATGGGCTTGATACGAGTGCCTAAATCGTCATCTGGCCCGATGCGTGATTCCTTCCTATCTCTGACATCTATCCTAATAAACATGATTGCAGAAATTTGCCGTGCTCGATATACCCCAGCCCTCCTGAATATCCTAAACTGTCTATGTAAACAGGATAGGAAAAAAATCCCTGAAACAGGAATTTATTCAACACTCTCACCATTGTACGAAATAAATGTCATGAAGAGCAAAACAGAGCAAACTGCTAGCCAGGACGCACAAAGAAAACCATTTAGTCCCGCTGCTTCATTCCGCCCCAAAGCTGGCAACAATCTATTTTTTAACTCAGATTGGAAAACGGAAATTTCCACATTCTTTCCCTTTCTAAATCTGATAGTCACAAAACAAAGCTTAACGAACGGGTTTGTGTAAAGCTACACACGAGTTCCAAACACACCCTCTCTGAAGAAATCAGCCAGGAAGGATGAAAGCTCCAACACCGAGTGTCAGTGCTTTTCTAATGTTCCCCGTCATGCAGAAACAGCCGTTCTCCTTCCACAGAATACGGATCTACTTTCAATATTGCTAACACATTCGAATTTATACAGCTCAAGTGTTGGAGACGAAACCTCGCGGCTGAAGCAGAACCCGTGACCACGAAAGCCTCAAGTGCTTCCTGCTCTCCATGAACGGGGGATAGCCGGTTCCTTAATTCAGTCCATCACGGAGACAGGAAAGTGCAACTCACAAAAACACGACTCCGGGAAACACGGAGAAACACTGAGAAACTCTGCTGCTAGCCGAAAAGAGAGCTATAATCTAAGCCTGTCAGCTGAAGCTGCTGCCCAGAAAAGGTGAAAAAGCAGCTATGTGGAGACGGAGGTGAGGAGTCCCCACTGACACCACTCAGAGAATACCCGGAAAACAAGAAAAATATTTGAAGAAGTTTTAAAAAGAGAAGAAGGTCACGCTTTACAGACCTGCGGTGCGTCGGCATCGGCGGGCGGCTCTCCCGTCACGGCGCTGCTGCTGGGGCTCGGCTTCTCGCAGGAATCGCCGCCCAGAAGCTCCTCCGCCGACAGGATGGGCACCGGCACCGGCGGCGGCGGCCAAGCGGCCTCGGGCACGGCGCGGGCCGGCGGCGCCACGCACAGGTTGTAGGAGTAGGGCAAGGTGCCCTCGCAGAAGTCGGCCGGGAAGGCGGCGCCGGCGGGCAGCGAGAAGCGCTGCGCGCCCAGGCAGCGCAGCACGGCGGGCGGCCCGGCCCGGCGCAGCCGCGCCAGCACGGCCAGCGCCACGCTCAGCACGAAGAGCGCCGACAGCAGCGCCAGCGCCAGCACCAGGTAGAACTGCAGCTCGGCCGCCGGCGCCTCGGCGCCCGCCGCCCGCTCGCTCAGCTCCGGCAGCGCCTCCTGCAAGCTCTCGGCCAGCACCACGTGCAGCGTGGCCGTGGCCGACAGCGCCGGCTGCCCGTGGTCCTTCACCACGGCCACCACACGCTGCTTGGCCGCGTCCCGCTCGGACACGGCGCGCGCCGTGCGCACCTCGCCGCTGTGCAGCCCCACGCGGAACAGCGCCGGCTCCGACGCCGCCACCAGCTCGTACGACAGCCACGCGTTGCGCCCCGCGTCCGCGTCCACCGCCACCACCTTGGCCACCAGGTAGCCGGCCTCGGCCGAGCGCGGAACCACCTCGAAAGGAGGCGCCGCCGCCCCGCCCGCCGCCTCTCCCGGCGAAGCCGCTCCCGCGCCAAAGCCGCCGGCGCCGCCGGCCAGAGCACCCGCGGCGCGTTGTCGTTGCGGTCCAGCACGAAGACGCGCACCGTGGCCGTGGAGCTGCGCGCCGGCGCGCCGCCGTCCTGCGCCCGCACGGCCACCGCGAACTCGCGGCACTGCTCGTAGTCGAAGGAGCGCTGCGCGTACAGCGCGCCGCTCCGCGCCTCCACCGACACCGGCGGCGCCGCGCCCGCCGCGCCCGCGCTGCCGCCCGCCAGCCAGTAGCTCACGCGCCCGTTGGCGCCCGCGTCCGCGTCCCGCGCCTGCACGCGCAGCACCAGCGCGCCCGCCGCGTTGTTCTCCGCCACGTACGCGCTGTACGCCGCCTCCTCGAACACCGGCGCGTTGTCGTTCACGTCCGACACCTCCAGCACCAGCTCCGCGCTGCTCCACAGCGCCGGCCGGCCCCGGTCCCGGGCCACCACCGTCACGCGATGCTCCGCCGCCTGCTCGCGGTCCAGCGCGCTCGCCGTCACCACCTTGTACGAGCCGCCCGGCGACGCCACGATCGACAGCGGCGCCTCGCCCGACAGCTCGCACGACACCTGGCCGTTCTCGCCCGAGTCTCTGTCCCGCACTTTTAGCAGAGCTACCACGGTGCCGACCGGCGCATCCTCGGGCATGGGGCTCGACAGTGACAGAACCGTGATCTCAGGAGCGTTGTCGTTCACGTCCAGTACCTCCACCACCACCTTGCACTGTGCCATCAGACCGCCGCCGTCCTTCGCCTCCACCAGTAATGTGTAGCTTCTCGTGTCCTCAAAGTCCAAAGCTTCTTTTACGGTGAGCATTCCGCTCTCCGCGTCCATCATGAACTTCTGAAGTACCTTGTCAGGCATTTTCCCGAAGCCGTAAGTGATCCGAGCATTGTTGCCGGTGTCGGCGTCCGAGGCGGAGACGTTTAACACTCTCGACCCCGGGGCAGCGTCCTCGCGCAATCTCGCACTGTACCGGTCCTGCCCGAACACGGGTGGGTTGTCGTTGGCGTCCGTCACATTAACTCGAATTTTGGTAGTTCCAGATCTAACTGGATCCCCGGCATCCGCCGCCGTTAGCACCAGCTCAAAGGAGCTCTGCTTCTCCCTGTCCAAAGCTCTCTCCAGCACTAATTCTGGCTGATTGCTTCCGTCAGGGCTCTCCTTCACGTCCAGAGAGAATGACGGGTTGCTGGTGAGCTGGTACGTCAGCAGCGAGTTGCTTCCTGCGTCTGCATCTCGCGCCATCTCCAGCGGAAACCGAGCACCGGGAGGAGTCCATTCCCCTATATTGAGTTCCAGAGCAGCTTTGCTGAAAGTCGGAGAGTTGTCATTCACGTCCTCGATGGCCACCTCGACGTGGAAAATGTTCAGCGGGTTGTGCACCAGCACCTCGAAGCTGACGGAGCAGGTCGCAGAGGCACCACACATCTCCTCCCGGTCCAGCCTCTCGTTCACGTACAGGTTCCCGTTCTCCTCATTCACCGAGAAGTATTGCTTCTCCTCGCTCAGCCGCAGCTTGCGCGCCGGCAGCTCGTCCGCGCTGAGCCCCAGGTCCCGCGCCAGCGGCCCCACGAGCGAGCCTCTGCCCAGCTCCTCGGCGATGGCGTAGCGGACCCGCTCGGCCGCCGCCCGCCACCACAGGCACAGCAGCACCGCGGCCAGCAGCGCTCGCCCGCCGCCCGGCCCGCGTCTCGCCCGCCGCCTCACCGCCATTCTCTGCCGCCGCCGCCGCCGCTCGCCGCTCGCCGCGCTCCTGCCTCCTGCCGCTGCCCGGCCTCCCGAGCAGCCGCTCTCGCAGACAGAAAGCTGCCTGAAAGGCAGCGGGGTCGGCGCGCCGCCTCTTGTCTCTGCCGGCGGGGCCGCTGCCGCTGTGGCCGGCGCCGGGCGAGCGAGCAGCCTGCGGGGGCAGGACGCTGCGGCGGCGGCGGCTCCAGCGCCGCTCGGCGGCGGCCAACAGCGGCACCCGGAGGCGCCGCGACGCCACTGCAGCCGCCGGATGGCCGCGCTCAAGGGGGCCCGGCTCTGCGCGGGGCTCGGGGCTGCACCGACTCCGGGAGCTCTTTCAGACTGACATCAGCAAGGGCAGAAGCGCTTGCTTAATTCGACTCCAAGGCGTTTCTATCTGAGATGTGCTGAGCGGTGCTTTTAGGGCATTCTTTGCAGTCACATTGAACAGTCAGAAGCAAACATTCATGACAGGCCAGTAAAGAATGGAATTTAGCTGCTCTTAATAAAATCACGGCTCATCTACTGCTGCAATAAACGATATTACAGGGAAGACTTCAAGATCTTTTTCGCTCTTTGTCACATCGCTTGAATCGTCCCATCATTACCTGAGATGAATACTTTGAGATATAGTTCAGCCTAAAGCAATGTAAGCAATCCCTATGTCAGGACAGCAGAATAACATTTACTCTTTTGTTTTGAGTCATTAAAGTTGTGTTATATGCATCTGCATATCTGAGCGCCTGACAATGGAAAGAAAAAATACAACACTGAGTCCTTCAAACAATAAACAATGTTTTCAGTTTCACACCTAAACTTTTCTTTAATGGTCATTTAATCAACACCTCTGCTATAAACAGGAACAGTTTCTGCTTGTCTTGAACGTTGGAGGTATATCCAAAATTTCTCTGGGAAATATGTTCCATTTTCTAACAACACGCACTGTAAAGATTTTTCGTAATCAAACCCTCACTTCTTTTACTTAAAAACACTTCTCTGCTGTACTATGACCACCGGCCCTGACAAAAAGTTTTCTGTCCATATTTTTTATAGGTTTTTTTAATAATTGAAAAAGCAAGGTAATTTGAAAAGTCTACACAGAGGTATCATTTCTCCATGCTTGAAAACCTAAACTCCTTCAGTCCTTCTGCAGAGCAGAGATGTTCCAACCCTGAGACACTTCCATGATCCTTCTGGGGATTCCAGCATGTCCATTTCGGATATTGGCCCAAGATCTGCATGCAGTCTACGGGCTCACAAAATGAATTTAGAGGAGGGGAAGGATTTCCCTCGACCTGCCGCGCAGAGAACTCGTTATGAGTGCAGGACACATTTTGAGCAGCAGGGGCCCACTGGTGCCTCATGTCCCATCCTATCACCCACCAATAACCCAAAATCCTTCTCTGCTGAGCTGTTCCCTATCCCCTACTCTCTCTTTAAACTGGGGATTGCCCTAACCCAGGTGCACGGCCTTGCACTTTGCCCTGTTCAACTTCATGATGGTTGCACGGGGCCGCTTCTCCAGCCCATCCCTCGCTGGCATCTCTGCCCGCTCGGGAATCAGCTCACATTGGTGTCAGCTGCAAATTCGCTCAAGGTGCACTCAATCCCATTGTCCATGAAGGCACTAAACAGTACTGGTCTACTAAGGACCCTTGAGGGACAACACAAGTCACTGCTTCCCACCTGGACATTGAGCCACTGCCTGTAACTCTCTGGAGGTGACTGTCCAGCCTGTTCCTCAGCCATTTAACAGCCTCCAGCTGTGTGCCCAGCACGTTCCTCTGGGTGATGACGTGGGGGACACTGCACACGTTCTCCCACTGGCCACTGGGCTGTGCATGGAAACCTTGGCTGGCCTGGGTGGCCGCTCTGCACTTTGACAAATGCAGCAGAGATGCTTCTGCATTATTACACGACAGACAAAGTGTCCCTGGGTGAGCACACCTGTGCTTATGAAACCCTTCCTCTGTACAGCTGCAAACATCACAGCTGCGTGTGGGAACTGCACCTGCACTCGGACAGCTGGGACAGAGGAGACCTTCCACACAAGATCAGACACGCTGAGGATGAGCTCATGACAACAAGCAGTGCACGAGTTAGAAACACACAGAAATTAACAGATGCAATAACATTTTGTAGGTCTCACTTGCTCTACACAAGCAACTCAAATCACACTGTACCCCGTCAGGCACAGGCCTGTGTTATCTGTGACAAAGGACAAGCAAGGCAATGACCGAGTTCTTCTCTAGCCTCACACACAGAGCTCCCCTGCCTTCTTTTTCTTCTGTGCCACGCAGCTGGAAGGTTTTGCTTGTGGCCATCTCCTCACTGGTCAAATTTATCATGAGATGATAATGCACTGCAGCCACAGCCAGAAGGGACGTACATTTCTCTGCTCACCACCATTATGATAAGGAACTGAAGGATTCTAAAGCACACAAATGATCAACAACCACACTAAAAGATTAGCAGTCATCCAACGGAGAATGACTCATCAGACCATTGGCTTACAGGGAATCTCCTCCCCGTCATTATCACGTGCTCTTTTCCACACAGAGGCAACTTCTACTAAAGTCATATTTACATCTGTTTCTCCCAGCAGTAACAGAACACAAAGTCACTCTCATATCTCCTGCCTTCCACTCCCACTGGAACAAGAGCCAGAGACATGAACGGAGCAGACATTCCTAAAAAATGATAGGCTGTTGATAACTGTAAGCATATCCACAGACAGAGTAAATAAAGGGAAAACAAAATTAAAAAAAAAAAAGCAAAAAAAAACCCAAAGAAAAACAAACAAACAAAAAACCCCCAACCAACCCCAAAAGATGGATCAGATAAGGCAAGGAAGCATTATACGACAGCAAGGTTACAGAGATTCTCACAGTGAAGTCTTCTAGGCCCTGATTTCAGGCCTTACAATTCATCCCTGAGAGCACCTGGAAGTCACTGAGGTCTCAAGCTGCAAGTGTGCCCCTAAACACTTACACTGCACAGCAGGACTGGGGCCTTCATTTGAAGCATTTGTCCTCTCCTCAGCAACTTTTTCTACTGCATGGCCTGCTCACCTTGCACAGTTATGGAACCATCATTATAAACACCTTCTCATTGGCCTCTTTCTCAAGTTAAATCTTCTGACAAATTACAACAGATTCTCTCATTGCTTCTGCTCCCTATATTCTTATTTCCCCCACACACAATTCTTTCCTAGGTGGTTGAAGTAAGGATTTGCTGAAAAACCATAGTCACTGTTTCAAATTGAAAAGCACTGACCAGAATTGTGAAAATGAGCTGCAACCTAACCTGGTTGGTTGTGTAATTACAAAGTGTATTTACAACTCTGAAGAATCTCTATATCACAATATTGCATATTGGAGGACTGGAGATGCATATTGGACGTGTCATGCAGCATTAATTAGCTGTTCTAGCCAAGAATTATGGTTCTACAGGATCAGATACTGTGGAAAATGTTCCTGTTGAGGATTGTCATTGTCTTTCAGGACACAGAAACCAGGATCAGAACAGCACAGAAATGGCCTTGGCTTTGGCACCAAGCAGGAAATCAAATCATTTCTCAGCCAAGCCCACATGGATTCACCAATTTTCCTGGCACAGAACTGAGCTCTCACCCTCCTCATTCTGCATTCACAGCCTTCACTTTCACCATCAACATATACCAAGATTTTGGTTCTGGCTTGTCCACAGAGAGAACAACACCTTGGGGAAACATATATTTATGAAGTGGCAGTTCTTTAATGAACTCTTCAAGGTCAGGCTGGGAGGGGCTCTGAGCAACGTGGTCTGGTGGAAGATGTCCCTGCCTATGGCAGAGGAGTCAGAACGAGATGATCTTTAAGGTCCTGTCCAACACAAACCATACCATGATTCTGTGTTTCTGTGATTCTCTGATAATATGCACAGCTTTAAGGCATGACACAATATGGATGTGAGATATGCTCCTTACTGGATAATTTTATGGTTTGGGGTTTGCAGGATTTCCAGGCACAATGAGGATCAACTTTACTCCATGACAAGAAAACAAGCAAACAAACAAACAAACAACCCTACCCAAACCAAAACAAATCATCCAAAAAAGCTTAATCAACCCAGCCAAGAGTGGGAAAACACCAGAAGAGTATCAATCATGGCCTCACATTTCAGATTGTGTCAACTGTAGTACATACACAACACAGAAAACTCAATTGTAACTAATGCACAGGAGGCCTCACACAGGAGCTCACCCCAGACAGTCATTTCCTTGGAGAGTAAGGTCAAGAAAAACCTTGGAACCACAGCTGTGGGCCTCATTTATTGGGTCAAACAGAACTTGACATGATTCATTCATCCCTATTGAATTCCAGCACCGGCCCCGTCTCTGCACACACAGACTTCTTCTCTCTCTCCAAACATAACACGAAAGCAAATTTTGCATACAGACATCAGCAGAAGAACAGTTGTATGCACAGCTCCTCAGATCCCAAGCATCACAACTAAGATTATTCTGTTCCTCCCAAGTATTTGAACAACTCACAAATGTTACATAGGCCATAAATGGTTTCCAGCTCTGTCAATGACCCAGCCATCCAAGTATCAGCTCAAAGGCAACATCACCGTTCTTCAGCACATGGACTCCTCACAAGAGGTGTGACACCACCCTGGATGCAATAGAACATCAGACCCAAACTAGGCCATTTGAGTCCAAACCACACAATATAAAATCATAAGACTCCTCCTGACTCATTTTCATAAGGCCAGCAATAGCCCTGGGGATCAACACAACACATGCCACGTCTCCAGCAGTGCCTCCTCACACACCACACCCCCAGCACTCCCCCCTAACCCTCACAGCTCACATGGTTATCACAGGTGTTCAGAATTCAGAGACTGCACCAAAAGGAAAGTTGCTCAGACAGCATCTCCTTACCATGGATAATATTTGACTTCTCCCCCTAGCCATGGGACAAGAAAAAGCATTTCTTACAGACACATTTAAAGAAACATGTCGATGGAACTCTCTCTCTCTTTTCACCTACAAACATGAAAGAACCATCTTCAGGTCATCAGAACAGTGAGACTGAAAGTCTGCAGAATTGAAGAGTTCACAACACTCTTCTGGACTATATAACTCAGAGTAGACGATTAATACCTTGGTTTATAGATCCAAACACATAATTTGCTCTTCCCATTCAGCTTCTCTCGTAAGTACAACAATAAGCTTTTAAATGGCACAATGATGATGGCGAGCAAATATTTAATAAGAATCTCCCAGGCTTCTCCACGCACCTGGAATACATAACTTCTAGACAAGTACTCTGGGAAGAAAATCCTCACATTGCTTCATACTAGAGATAGGAACTAGACAGGGAAAGGAGGAAATCATTCCCTTGAGTCTTTCAGCAGACATTCATGCACAGCTCACAGGACTCAGATTTCCAACCCTTCCCATCATCCATGCTGTTCTTCCACCCACATATCTTAAACACATCTGACAGTGGAGGCCCAGCTCCCCTGACCACTTCTCTTCACACCACTAATTTCACACAGCCATAGTTACTTCTCTGAACGATGGAAACCACATTTGCCTGCTCACTGGAGTTCTGTGAAGACACATCATGGGTCTAAAAGGAAAAGCCCAGCAGTCTCCCAAGACAGACTGAGTCACTGGATATCTGCACAGGGGGAATTATGCTCGCCTTGTATCTCACACTGCACCTTGGATCTCCCACTTCTCACCCACAGAATTATATTCCCATGCTAAATATTTCATGGCCAAATCTCATCCAACTCCATGTGACATGCCTCTACCTTAAAAAACAAGGAAAAACCAAAGCACTTCTGCCATTTCCTCCTCCACCTGCAGCCACCCACGGGCTTTTCAGAGTCCCAACTTCAAGAGGATCCTTCATCTTCAGAACAGCCAGACAGACATCATCAAGGACCACTTGTTTCTCGGTCCAATTCTCTGCTGGGGACAAGGATCAAAGCATGGATGAGGCAAAGTCTTTTCCTGCTGACCTTCACTGTGTATCTTGGAGAATGATAAAGGCTGAGAACAATGTGCAGAGAAGTTCCAGGCAAAGCCACCAGCACTTTGTTCAAGACACATTCAACCCGTTCAAGCACATGTGCTGTTGGCAAGACACAAAAGCCTGCTAAAAACTTGTGTTTCTTAATGACTTGATACATCCATTCAGAAGATCTAATACTTATAGGAACACAGATTCTACTCAGCACAGGTGACATAGGGGAAAAAGACATGGAACCTGAATACCCCAAAACTCTTGACCTAAAGAACAGCCTGCCAGCAGCAGCCTCCTGCCTTCTTCCTTCTTTACTACGTAGAAGGCTGTGAACTGACTCCCTGTTCACACAACGAGAGCAAAGGGCAACAACCTTCAGAATGTCAATGAAGGAAACTATACCAGGCTTTTAAGAAAATTAGAGTCTCCTTTAGTCTCCTATGCAAACCAGTCGTGGACACGGCAGGGAAAGGGGACCATAAACAGAAAATGTGGAGGAGAAAATCTGGACTCGGACGAACTCACCGAGGGAGCGGCGGGATCCGCGGGGAGGGCGCCGGCCGGGGTCTCCTCCCCGAGCAGCGGCGCGGGCTCGTCGGGCAGCGGCCGGGCCGGAAGGGTGTCGCAGCAGCTGCCGGCCGAGAAGCGCAGGTGGCTCTTGCGCGAGTCGGCCGTGAGCGACACGTCGTGCGAGTAGGACTGCAGGAAGGCGCGCACGCCGTCGATGCCCACGAAGTGCGAGACGGGCACGCCGCGCAAGGCGGCGGCGGCGGGCGGCAGCAGGTGGCGGCGGCGCCAGCGGCGCAGGCGCAGCGCCAGCAGCAGCAGCAGGAAGGCGAGGAAGAGGCAGGAGACGGCGGCCACGGCCAGCACGAGCCAGCGCGTCAGGCTGCCGGCCGCGTCGCCCGGCGCCGCCGCCTCGGCCGCGCTGCCCAGCTCGGCCAGCAGCTCGGCCACGCTCTCGGCCAGCACCACGCTCAGCGTGGCCGTGGCCGACAGCGCCGGCCGCCCGTGGTCCTTCACCAGCACCACCAGGCTCTGGCGCGCCGCGTCGCGGGCCAGCGGGAAGCGCGCCGTGCGCACCTCGCCGCTGTGCAGCCCCACGCGGAACAGCCCCGGCTCCGTGGCCTTGGCCAGCTCGTACGACAGCCACGCGTTCTGCCCCGCGTCCGCGTCCACCGCCACCACCTTGGCCACCAGCGCGCCGGGCTCCGACCAACGCGGCGCCAGCTCCACGCCCGACCACGCGCCGCCCGAGCCCGCCGGCCCCGCCGCCGCCGCCGCCGGCGGGTACAGCACCTGCGGCGCGTTGTCGTTCTCGTCCACGATCAGCAGCCGCACCGACACGTTGCTGCTCAGCGCCGGCGCGCCGCCGTCCTCCGCACGCACCCACAGCTGCAGCTCGCGCACCTGCTCGTAGTCGAAGGAGCGCAGCGCGTACAGCGCGCCCGTCTCCGCCTGCACCGACACGTACGACGACAGCGGCGCGCCCCGCACCCGCCCCTCCGACAGCCGGTACCGCACGCGCGCGTTCTGCCCCCAGTCCGCGTCCGTGGCGCGCACCGTCAGCACCAGCGCGCCCGCCGCGTTGTTCTCCGCCAGCCGCGCGCTGTAGCGCTCCTCCGCGAACACCGGCGCGTTGTCGTTCACGTCCAGCACGCGCAGCGCCAGCACCGCCATGCTCTGCAGCGCCGGCGACCCGCCGTCGGCCGCCCGCACCGTCACGTTGTACTCCGACACCTGCTCGCGGTCCAGCTCTCTCGCTGTCACCACACGGTAGTAATCGTCAAAGGACTTCTCCAGGCGGAACGGGACCTCCCCGTCGAGCGAGCAGCGCACCTCGCCGTTCATACCCAAGTCCCGATCGTGTACGTGCAGCAGGGCTACAACAGTCCCTGACGGCGCGTCCTCAGGAATCTCACTCAGAGCTGATCGCACAGAAATCTCGGGTGCATTATCGTTTATGTCCGTGACAGTGATAGTGACTTTTGCAGTGTCGAAAAGGCCTCCGCCATCCTTTGCCTGCACCTCCAGTTCGTAGGAATCGCCTTCCTCGAAATCCAGGCTCCGTAACAGGGTGATCGCTCCACTCTCAGAGTCCAGATGGAAAAGAGCCGTGTCCGCCTCTTTCTTCAACGAGTATTTTAGGTGTCCGTTCAGCCCCTCGTCGGCGTCCGTGGCCGTGACGGTGACGAGGACGGAGCCCACGGGCACGTCCTCGGGCACACGCACCGTGTACTCCGCCTGGCTGAACACGGGCGCGTTGTCGTTCGCGTCCACCACCGCCACGCGGATCCGAGCCGTGCCCGTCCGGGCCGGATCGCCGCCGTCGCTCGCCCTCAGCACCAGCTCGTGAAACGCCGCCTCCTCGCGGTCCAGCGCCTTGGCCAGCACCAGCTCGGGACGCTGATCGCCGCCGGGGCCCGCCTGCACGGCCAGCGAGAAGTGCTCGTCGCCGCTCAGCTCGTAGCTCTGCAGGGAATTCCGGCCCGAGTCCAGGTCGTTAGCCCTGGTCAGGGGAAACCGCGACCCCGGGGCTGTCGTCTCGCTAATCCACTCCTCAACCTCGCTTTCCTTGAAGCTGGGCGCGTTGTCATTAATGTCTGTGATTTCCACTTCGATTCGGTAAACCTGCATCTGTCCCTCCACTATCAGCTCACAGCTCACGACGCATTTCTCCACCAGCCGGCACAGCTGCTCCCTGTCGATCCTCTCCGCCGTCACTAAATGTCCCGTCTTCCCGTGCAATGCAAAATACTGCGTCCTACCTTCGGAGACAATGCGGGCACCGCGATCGGTGAGCGCCGTCAGCTGCAGCCCCAGGTCCTTGGCCACGTCGCCCACGAACGAGCCCTTGGGCATCTCCTCGGGCACCGAGTAGCGCAGCTGCCCCCACGCCGCCTCCCACGCCGCCAGCAGCACGGCCCAGAGCAGAGCTCGCTGCCGCCGGCCCCAGCGCCTCCCCGCCGCGCACATCTCCGCCGGGGCACAGCACCACGGTCGGCTGTTCCCGCCTCCGATTACCGATCTGCCTCCTTGTTCAACTCAGGCCACGGCTCAGCGGTCCTGGTTTCTTCCGCCTGTCTTTTCGTCTCGATCTGTCACGGCTCTGTTACCGCGGGGACTCTCGCAGACCGCCCGCCGCCGAGCCTGACAGGGAACAACCGAGCGAGCCGATCCGCAGCGGGCGGGGCTGCCGGTAGCGCTCCGAGCTTCCTCTCGCTCCTCTCGGTCAACAGCGGCGCCCGCAGCCTCCTCCCGGCACTGCAGGCACCGAGCGCTGCCGAGCGCTGCCCGCCCGGCCTCGCACACCGGAGGCTCTCGGCGGTGACACAGTCGTCGCTGAGCCCTGGGCTCCCGTTCAGCGGGGACATGCGCCTTGTGCTTTTCTCCAGCAGATCTCGGCTGCGATCCTTCAGCTGTGCGCGGTCAGACGTCAATTAGAGAACTCCTCTGATTTTCCTACATTTACCGCATCGGAAAATATTCTCGAAATGCTGGTTTACGATAAAGTTCTTTAAGGATCGCTTTTAGAATACTACAGCTAGTGCCCTATTCGTTCAAAACCCCAATTTATGATACGAATGGCACAGCTTTTGCGACTGTCTTGCTTGATGCAGTTTTTCTCTGCCCTTGTATAAACAAAAATGGCATCACACCGGAATGTCATCAGTGACATTCGTCTAACAACCCCCACCATACCAGAACGCAGTGATGACGATCCCCGCTCAAAGTGACTCTTTCTAAAGGACTCACCTTCCTTACGGACTTTGTAACTTTCACCTGCACATCATCGGATGCTCTGAATCAACCTGTGTTGTTTTACATTTCCAACCATCACTTTCAAATTGTTCATTGTAGCCTGGAATGCTACAGCTCGTGCTTACACCCATTACACCATTACACAGTTCTTTCTTAGAGAGCATGCACCAACCATGCACAGGAACTCGGTGATCCATTCCCAAATAAAACCAAAACCCAGCATAAAGCAAATTTCTCTTAGGGAGAAGAGGCATACAAATAGAAAACAGGCTCTGAAGCTCAAAGCAGAGGGTTTTGCTTTTGGAGATCCAATTCTGTGGCTTAGCTCAGCTAAATAATGACTGGACAAAAAATATCTGTCCCATGGTGTAACCATTTGCTCAATGCCTCAAAAGATGGGAAGGCACACGGCAGAAGAACAAAATGTAAATTCCTGTTCACAGATCCCCGTGCACTTCCTTTGCAAGTCCAACATGTCAGCAGCATTAACCGACGGGGTTTTGCCTAACTGTAAACCACGGCCAAGTACATCCCTTCCAGAAAGACAGATCAGGAAGCTTTTCATTTTATGGAGTAAAGGGACTCCTAAAAATTCAGAAAGTATTTGTAGACAAAACCACTCAGCTGAACCTGAATGTGTGATGAAACAGAAGGGAGGTTTCAAAATACTTCTAATATTTTGCTCAGCAGGAGTAGAAAGGCCAGAATTTCCTCACTGACCCTACACCGGTGAATTTTATATTTTTTTTTTCTTTTGATATTCCACTCCGCACCTTCACTGCTGCCTTCAATACAAGAAACTACCACCGAAGATGGGGGGAAAAAAAACAACCCTAAAGAAAGAAAAATGCTTACCAAAACAAAAACAAGCAACAAACCAAATAAATACAAGACCAGAAGAAAAATACCTGCAGAGAGAAACAATGCTGGAATCCTGGAATAAGAAACCTGTCCCGCTTAGGCTCCCACTTCTACAGAAACCTATCCCCGAAACACGACAGACACTCTCCTACATCATCACGAAGGTGAAAGAACACCACTTCATGGCTAAAACACGTACATTTCAGGGGAAAAACGTGAAATCCTTTAAGTGAAGAGCGCCATGAAACAGCAGTGTTATGTAAAAGGAATTGACAATCTCATTCTATAGATTAAGAAAAATACTTCACAAAGATCGGGAAAAACCACGCCTGGATATAATCTGTCCGTCCTACTAATGCTGCCATTTCTGTAGCAGCCTTTCCAAAATGCTGAATGACACACAGCAGAAGTTGGAAATATTCACGAGGGAAGAACAATCTACAATATTAATTTGTGAAACAGCGGTGCTGTTTGCCATCAGAGAATTAATTCCTCGAAAATACCGGTCACCCTCGGTAAATCTACCATTTCTACAGCAGCATACATGCAAAACATGAGAGGATAAAGAGAAGAGGGCTAGGAATCACATGCAACTTCGTGATTAAAGAAGTCAAAGGTTTTTTGGATGTCTTTCCCAGAAACAGTACTAACTACCCATCTGACAAAGAGGCAAAGTACATCAATCTGAGAAAAACGTGATCGAAGGAAAAATCTCCCACACCAACGATTTACCGCGTTCACAGCCCGAAACATAAATGGAAAAAGTAGTCCAAGTCCCTAAGCTGAACCAGAAACTGTGACCACCAAAGGAGAGCGGGAAGGCGCGGGAATTCCAGAACGACACCTCTCAGGGAAACAGAGGGGAAGGAGGATGAAGTTTTAGAAATGCTCAAAGCGAAAAGCGCAAGCGCGAGGCTTTACAGACCTGCGGTGCATCGGCGGGCGGCTCTCCCGTCACGGCGCTGCTGTTGGGGCTCGGCTTCTCGCAGGAATCGCCGCCCAGAAGCTCCTCCGCCGACAGGATGGGCACCGGCACCGGCGGCGGCGGCCAAGCGGCCTCGGGCACGGCGCGGGCCGGCGGCGCCACGCACAGGTTGTAGGAGTAGGGCAAGGTGCCCTCGCAGAAGTCGGCCGGGAAGGCGGCGCCGGCGGGCAGCGAGAAGCGCTGCGCGCCCAGGCAGCGCAGCACGGCGGGCGGCCCGGCCCGGCGCAGCCGCGCCAGCACGGCCAGCGCCACGCTCAGCACGAAGAGCGCCGACAGCAGCGCCAGCGCCAGCACCAGGTAGAACTGCAGCTCGGCCGCCGGCGCCTCGGCGCCCGCCGCCCGCTCGCTCAGCTCCGGCAGCGCCTCCTGCAAGCTCTCGGCCAGCACCACGTGCAGCGTGGCCGTGGCCGACAGCGCCGGCTGCCCGTGGTCCTTCACCACGGCCACCACACGCTGCTTGGCCGCGTCCCGCTCGGACACGGCGCGCGCCGTGCGCACCTCGCCGCTGTGCAGCCCCACGCGGAACAGCGCCGGCTCCGACGCCGCCACCAGCTCGTACGACAGCCACGCGTTGCGCCCCGCGTCCGCGTCCACCGCCACCACCTTGGCCACCAGGTAGCCGGCCTCGGCCGAGCGCGGAACCACCTCGAAAGGAGGCGCCGCCGCCCCGCCCGCCGCCTCTCCCGGCGAAGTCGCTCCCGGCGCCAAAGCCGCCGGCGCCGCCGGCCAGAGCACCCGCGGCGCGTTGTCGTTGCGGTCCAGCACGAAGACGCGCACCGTGGCCGTGGAGCTGCGCGCCGGCGCGCCGCCGTCCTGCGCCCGCACGGCCACCGCGAACTCGCGGCACTGCTCGTAGTCGAAGGAGCGCTGCGCGTACAGCGCGCCGCTCCGCGCCTCCACCGACACCGGCGGCGCCGCGCCCGCCGCGCCCGCGCTGCCGCCCGCCAGCCAGTAGCTCACGCGCCCGTTGGCGCCCGCGTCCGCGTCCCGCGCCTGCACGCGCAGCACCAGCGCGCCCGCCGCGTTGTTCTCCGCCACGTACGCGCTGTACGCCGCCTCCTCGAACACCGGCGCGTTGTCGTTCACGTCCGACACCTCCAGCACCAGCTCCGCGCTGCTCCACAGCGCCGGCCGGCCCCGGTCCCGGGCCACCACCGTCACGCGATGCTCCGCCGCCTGCTCGCGGTCCAGCGCGCTCGCCGTCACCACCTTGTACGAGCCGCCCGGCGACGCCACGATCGACAGCGGCGCCTCGCCCGACAGCTCGCACGACACCTGACCGTTCTCGCCCGAGTCTGGGTCGTTCACGTTCAGCAGGGCCACCACGGTGCCGACCGGCGCGTCCTCGGGCACAGGACTTGAAAGGGATATAATCGTGATCTCGGGGGCGTTGTCGTTCTCGTCCGTGATGTCGATCTGCACCTCGGAGTGATCGGTGAGCCCACCCCCGTCTGTCGCCTCCAAGCCAAAAACGTATTTATTTTCCTCTTCGAAATCGAGTGCACCCAATGTCCTGATCTCGCCGCTCTCGCTGTCGATAGCGAACAATGAGAGGACGTCGTCAGGGACGTTGCCGAAGGAGTAGGACACTCGCCCGTTGCTGCCCGTGTCTGCATCCGTGGCCCGTACCTGCAGCACCAGCGACCCGACCGGAAGATTCTCCGTCACTCGCGCCTCGTAGACGCTTTTGCTGAACACGGGCGGGTTGTCATTGGCGTCTGTCACATTGATGCGAACCGGGACAGTCCCAGACCTTGCGGGGTCCCCGCCGTCCACCGCCGTCAGCACCAGCTCAAAGGAGCTCT
This sequence comes from Acrocephalus scirpaceus scirpaceus, assembly GCA_910950805.1. Lineage (NCBI taxonomy): Eukaryota > Metazoa > Chordata > Aves > Passeriformes > Sylviidae > Acrocephalus > Acrocephalus scirpaceus. The sequence goes on from OU383785.1 coordinate 2,110,389, forward strand.
GCTTCTCCCGGTCCAACGCTCTCTCCAGCACCAATTCCGGCTGCTTCTTTCCACCTGGCTTTTCTTTCATTGACAGTGAGAATGACGGGTCGCCGGTTAGTTGATAAGTCAGCAGCGAGTTGCTTCCTACGTCTGCATCTCGCGCCATCTCCAGCGGAAACCGAACACCGGGAAGCGTCCATTCACCGATCTCGAGGTCCAGAGCAGCCTTGCTGAACACCGGGGAGTTGTCATTCACATCCTCGATCGCCACCTCGACATGGAAAATGTTGAGTGGGTTGTGCACCACCGCCTCGAAGCTGACGGAGCAGGTCGCAGATGCACCACACATCTCCTCCCGGTCCAGCCTCTCGTTCACGTACAGGTTCCCGTTCTCCTCATTCACCGTGAAGTATTTCAGCTGCTTCTTGCCGGCAGACGCCACCTGCAGCTTGCGCGCCGGCAGCTCGTCCGCGCTGAGCCCCAGGTCCCGCGCCAGCGGCCCCACGAGCGAGCCTCTGCCCAGCTCCTCGGCGATGGCGTAGCGGACCCGCTCGGCCGCCGCCCGCCACCACAGGCACAGCAGCACCGCGGCCAGCAGCGCTCGCCCGCCGCCCGGCCCGCGCCTCGCCCGCCGCCTCACCGCCATTCTCTGCCGCCGCCGCCGCCGCTCGCCGCGCTCCTGCCTCCTGCCGCTGCCCGGCCTCCCGAGCAGCCGCTCTCGCCGCACAGCGCAGCGCCCGCCGCAGCGCAGCCAGCCCGCTCGGCCCGCCTCGGACGCCGCTGCTTCCCGCCCAGAGCCGCCTCTCGCCTCTCGCCGCTGCTGCTGGCGGGGCCGCTGCCGCTGTGGCCGGCGCCGGGCGAGCGAGCAGCCTGCGGGGGCAGGACGCTGCGGCGGCGGCGGCTCCAGCGCCGCTCGGCGGCGGCCAACAGCGGCACCCGGAGGCGCCGCGACGCCACTGCAGCCGCCGGATGGCCGCGCTCAAGGGGGCCCGGCTCTGCGCGGGGCTCGCGGCTTTCCGGGATTTCAAACGCGTTTAAAACCAAAGTGCGCTGTTTAATGATTTCAGATCATCTCTTTGAGTCGCAATGAATGTAGAGAAGCAAATCTTTATTGCAAAGCAATAAAGAAAGCAATATCAAGGCACAACTAAGGAAACAAGAAACTCGATATATATCAGTACCCAGGGACATTTATAAGTATTCCATCACGAATCTTCGATTCTCCTACCATGTCTTGGGTCGAATTAAGTTGAGGTATAGTACACTCTAAATACATTTTTTTGTCTTTATGCCAAGGATAACATTTCTAATTTTTTGCTGATTCAGAAAAGTTACTTCTTTTGCATCCCCATTTTTGAGGACCTGATGATGAAATGCAAAGCCACCATGACTCATTTATAGACCTGAAGAATTCTATGGTTGAATGGATCCTTTAAAATAATTTAATCCTCTCATCAGTCACGGCAGGGTCATCCTTCACTAGACCTGGTTACTGAATGGCCCATCCAACCTCTCCTTGAAGCCTTCCAATGGTGGTGCATCCATAGTATTTGTGGGCAACTCATTCCAGTGTCTCACCATCCTCATCATAAAACATCTTGTCTTATCTAAACCTAAAAAATCTCTTTGAATCGATCTTAGAGGTATTCTTTATAAAATGAAAAGACACAATAAATTCTACTCAAAGCTTTCTTTTCTCTGGCTAAAGGACCTGCGTTTTATCCAAGCTTCTCCATGGCAGCTGGGACAGAGGAGACCTTCCACACAAGATCAGACACGCTGAGGATGAGCTCATGACAAGAGACAAGAGTTAGAAACACACAGAAATGTACAGACCGGGTGCAACAACATTGTGTAGGCCTCACCTACTGAGCAAAAGCCATTCCAATTGCATGGCACTGCATCAGGCACAAGCATGTGTCATGTAGGACATTCCACAAGGAAGGGAAATCACCAGCTCTTCTTCTATACTCTCACATACAGAGGTCTCCTGGCTTCTCTCCAATGCTGCACACCTGTTTGTTTGCTACTGCCCCTTAACATCACTGGCAAAATTTATCATGATGGAATAAAGCATCATGATCACATCAAGAAGGGAGGTAAATTTATCTGCTCGCCAGCATTCTGAGAAGAAATAGAAGGATTCTGAAACACGTGAATGACAAACAACCAAACTAAAAGCTTAGCAATCATCCAGCAGAGAATGGTTATCTAACCTAATGGCTCAGTGGAAATCTCCTGCCCTCCTTTATCACCCACAGTGTTCCAGAGAGATTCTGCAAAGGTGATGTTCACCTCCCTTTGCCCCAACGGTAACAGAACTCAAAGGTACCCTCACCTCTCCTGCCTTTCACACCTGCTGTAGCATGAACAACAGGCACTAACACAGGATGCATTGCTGAATGAAGCAAGGCTGATTTGGATACAAGGAAACCTTCAGAAGGAAAGAAAGTCAAGAAGCAAAAAAACAAAAGCAAAACATACATCGAACAAGCAAGGCAAGGAAGCATTACAAGACAAGGGGCAGTTAGAGAAATTCACCAGGAAATCTTCTTGGTCTTCACTGTGGGCATTGGAATTCATCTCTGTGAACTCCTGGGAGTCACTGAGGCCTCAAGGTGCAAGTGCAGCCCTAAAGTCTTACACTGGACTGTGCAATAGTGGGGTTCATTACAAAAAATAGTCACCAGCAATTCTCTTATGTGATCTTCCAAAGTTATGGAATATCTGAGGCCTCTTTCTCAACTTGACCCATGTAAGAAATTCCAACAGATTCAGATTTTTCCTTTCCCTTCATATTCCTCACACACAAAATTCTGTCCCTGGTGGTTGAATTAGGTATTTGCTGCCAAATCAGATTCATAACTAAAAAGAAGAAACATTGACCAGAAATGGGTAAAAAAACCAAGACCTTACAGGAAGCAAAGACATGAAAGTCTAATTTCAACTATGAAGACAAATTACATCACTATGTTTCTGGGAGACGCAAATGACTAATGAAATTTTCATACAGGGATTATAAGCCATTCTACACAAGCATCCCGGGTCTACCTGCACAGATTCTCAGGAAATACTTTACTGCTGCAGGACTGGCATTGCCTTTCAGGACACGGATACCACGATCAAAGAAAACAGCAGAGACCTCGGCAATGATCTTGGCATGAGGCCTGAAATCAAACCATTTTCCAGCCAAAGCCACCCTGACCCATCCATTTTCCACATTCAAATCCAGCTTCTTGGTCTCCTAGCATTCACAGCCTTTTTGTTTCTTTGTTTGTTTGTTTTTGTGTCATCCAGGTTCTGAGCACGTATCAACTACAGAAAAAAGAGCATTTCATTCAGTCCCATTTGAAGGAAACATAAATTTAGCTGATGACCACCTTCAAGGTATGCATGAGAATTGCTTTCCCACCCTGATAATTATAAGACATCTTTCAGTGTTTCACACAATCACAGAATCATCAAAGTTGGATGAGACCTGCAAAGTCATCTAGTCCAGACCAGCACCACCATCATCACCCTTGAACAATATCTCCAAGAGCCACATCCAGAAGCCTCTCAAACACTTCCAGAGACAGTGACTCCACCACCTCTCTGGGCAAGTCACTCCAGTGCCCGACCATTCCTTCAGAGAAAAATATTCAAATATCACACCTGAACCTTCCCTGGCACAAACTATGGCCATTTCTTCTTGGCCTTTCACTTCAGACATGGCAGAAGAGACCAACCCCCACCTCACTACAACCTCACTTCAAGGGATTATAGAGCAATGAGGTCCTCCCTGAGCCTCCTCTTTTTCAAGACTAAACAGCTCCTGTGCTCCTCCTCAGCTCCACCAGCTTTTATTTGTTTGCAGGATTGCCAGGCAAAATGAGGTTCAGCTTTACTCCTGCACAAGGAACAACCAAACAAACAAATCATGAAAAGATTGAGAAACCGTCAGAAGTGCATGAACTATAGATTCATATTTCAGATCGTGTCAGCTGTGGCAGGTACACAAAAGAAATTCGTTTGTAAGAAGTATTCAGCATGCTCACACAGGGGCTCATCCCATACACCCCAGATACGGTCATATCTGAGACCCTGAAAACAAAAAGGCTTACAACCACACCTGTGGGCCTCATATTTCACTGTTCACCATGTGCATGCACAAGCAACAGCATTTAATGCAGAGACATGTTAAAGAAACACCTGTCAAAGTCTTTTTATACCTGTAAATATGAAAGGCATGTCCAGAACAGCCAGGCAAATACAACAGACCTGATCTTCCATACACTTGCAGAGAGAAAGAACCATCTTCAGATCACCAAAGAGCAAGGAAGGGAACAAACAGCTACAGAAAGGAACAGATGGTGACACACAATTCCTGATCACGTATCTGAGAGTAGGTAATCAATACAGGTGTTTACTGAGCAGTGATTGCACCAACTGCTCTTCCCAAAGCTCCCTCATGGCCTTGGTCATGAGCACATAATTGAACTGTTCAGGTTCACAGTTATGATCCCCTGCAAACACACACAAAGAACTCCCCAGGGCATTCCATACAGCTGGAATTACATGTCTTCTTGCCAAAGATTTAGGGAAGGAGGACATCACATTGAATGATAAGGTAAAGAAAAGATAAATGAGAAAAAGCATTCCATTCTGGCCTTCAACAGATCCTCACGTAGAACTACAGGACTCAAATCTCCAACCCTTCACCATGCCCAGGCTGCACTTTGACCCCTCTAATTTACATGCACATGACATCTAAAATCCAGGACAAACTGGACCTTTACACCTTTCTTTGAGCCACTTCACTCTCCTGCACAGGCCCTGTCTCTGCACAGATGGAACTTTCCCCACTCCAAAGGGCACACAAAAAGAAAGTTAAATCTGCAGACCAATTCTGTTGAAAGAAAAGCTGCACACACAACTTCCCAGATCCAAAGGATCACAACAAATATTTTTCTGTTCCTTCAAATACTTTGAAGAAATGTAAAATGCTATAAAGACCATAAGTTACAACCAGATCTATTAAAGACCAATCCATCAGAGTATGAGCCCAAAGAAAACATCACACATGAGTTTTCTGAAAGCTGTGTGACTTCATCACTCTTAATGCTAAGAATGCTGAATCCAAAAATAGGAAATGCAAGTCCAAATCATACTATATCAAAAAAAAAAAAGTCTGCTTCGAAGTTATTCTCAGAAAACCAGGTATAAATCCTAAGAATCAGCAGAACACATGCCATGTTTCCAGCAGTACCTCCTCACACAGACACCCAACAATTCCCGCAAAGTTGACACAACTCAGAGGGTTATCACAGATCTGCAAAGCTGGAGGAGAGACTCCACCAAAAGAAAAGCTGCTCAGATGTCTCCTTACCATGGCTAATATTTCACTGTTCACCATGTGCATGCACAAGCAACAGCATTTAATGCAGAGACATGTTAAAGAAACACCTGTCAAAGTCTTTTTATACCTGTAAATATGAAAGGCATGTCCAGAACAGGCAGGCAAATACAACAGACCTGATCTTCCACACACTTGCAGAGAGAAAGAACCATCTTCAGATCACCAAAGAGCAAGGAAGGGAACAAACAGCTACAGAAAGGAACAGATGGTGACACACAATTCCTGATCACGTATCTGAGAGTAGGTAATCAATACAGGTGTTTACTGAGCAGTGATTGCACCAACTGCTCTTCCCAAAGCTCCCTCATGGCCTTGGTCATGAGCACATAATTGAACTGTTCAGTTTCACAGTTATGATCCCCTGCAAACACACACAAAGAACTCCCCAGGGCATTCCATACAGCTGGAATTACATGTCTTCTTGCCAAAGATTTAGGGAAGGATTACATCTCATTGAATGATACCATGGGTGGGTAAAGAAAAGAAAAATGAGAAAAAGCATTCCATTCTGGCCTTCAACAGATCCTGACGTAGAACTACAGGACTCAAATCTCCAACCCTTCACCATGCCCAGGCTGCACTTTGACCCCTCTAATTTACATGCACATGACATCTAAAATCCAGGACAAACTGGACCTTTACACCTTTCTTTGAGCCACTTCACTCTCCTGCACAGGCCCTGTCTCTGCACAGATGGAACTTTCCCCACTCCAAAGGGCACACAAAAAGAAAGTTAAATCTGCAGACCAATTCTGTTGAAAGAAAAGCTGCACACACAACTTCCCAGATCCAAAGGATCACAACAAATATTTTTCTGTTCCTTCAAATACTTTGAAGAAATGTAAAATGCTATAAAGACCATAAGTTACAACCAGATCTATTAAAGACCAATCCATCAGAGTATGAGCCCAAAGAAAACATCACACATGAGTTTTCTGAAAGCTGTGTGACTTCATCACTCTTAATGCTAAGAATGCTGAATCCAAAATTAGGAAATGCAAATCCAAATCATACTATATAAAAAAAAATAAGTCTGCTTCGAAGTTATTCTCAGAAAACCAGGTATAAATCCTAAGAATCAGCAGAACACATGCCATGTTTCCAGCAGTACCTCCTCACACAGACACCCAACAATTCCCGCAAAGTTGGCACTACTCAGAGGGTTATCACAGATCTGCAAAGCTGGAAGAGAGACTCCACCAAAAGAAAAGCTGCTCAGATGTCTCCTTACCATGGCTAATATTTCACTGTTCACCATGTGCATGCACAAGCAACAGCATTTAATGCAGAGACATGTTAAAGAAACACCTGTCAAAGTCTTTTTATACCTGTAAATATGAAAGGCATGTCCAGAACAGGCAGGCAAATACAACAGACCTGATCTTCCACACACTTGGAGAGAGAAAGAACCATCTTCAGATCACCAAAGAGCAAGGAAGGGAACAAACAGCTACAGAAAGGAACAGATGGTGACACACAATTCCTGATCACGTATCTGAGAGTAGGTAATCAATACAGGTGTTTACTGAGCAGTGATTGCACCAACTGCTCTTCCCAAAGCTCCCTCATGGCCTTGGTCATGAGCACATAATTGAACTGTTCAGTTTCACAGTTATGATCCCCTGCAAACACACACAAAGAACTCCCCAGGGCATTCCATACAGCTGGAATTACATGTCTTCTTGCCAAAGATTTAGGGAAGGAGGACATCACATTGAATGATACCATGGGTGGGTAAAGAAAAGAAAAATGAGAAAAAGCATTCCATTCTGGCCTTCAACAGATCCTGACGTAGAACTACAGGACTCAAATCTCCAACCCTTCACCATGCCCAGGCTGCACTTTGACCCCTCTAATTTACATGCACATGACATATAAGGCCCAGTTTCCCAGACAGCTTCTTTTCACACCACCAACTTCACACAGATACCTTCACCTCTCTGTAGAAAGGGAACTGCATTCCTCTGCTCCCTGATCTTCTGTGCAGAAACCTCAGACTTCTCAAGGGAAAAGAGGAACAGTGCTGCAGTCAGAGCCTGGTTGTGTAGGGCCACTCACCCTCTCCTTATGTCTGACTCTGCACCTTGAATCTCTCCCCTCCCACCCCCGACAAGGCTCTTGCCATGACCTGGACTTCACAGCCAGGGCACACCCAGTTCAACTTGACACAGCTCAGCCTTTAACACGGCAAACCAACAAAGCACCTCTGCCATTTCTTCCGGTATATCCTCCTCCTCCACATAAAAACCCCCCACCAGTGGGTGACTTTCAAGCGGATCCTTCATGTTCATAACGACCACACAGACACCATCAAGGGAGCAGCTCTGCCCGGCCCATTCTCCGGCAGGGTCAGACGAATGCAAAGACAATTCCTACTCACCTCCATTTATATATAAATGCTGAGAACAGTATAAATCATGAGCAGTGAAGTTACACTCAGAGCTCCTGAGATAACAGTATAGAGAATCTCACCCCAATCAAGCACGTGTAGGCTTTGGAAGACTCCTGAACCAGCAAAGAATGAAACCCTCAACTTGCTACTTATGCAACACATCCATTCAGAACAGCAAATATTGAAAGGAATACGGGTATTACACACGCCATGGCACAAAATCTGCTTGGAACCCGATGAAACCACAACCATTCATGCTAACCTCTAGTCATCATCAGCCTCACTACATCTACCACCCCAACGACCCGGAAAGCAGAGCACGGACCCATCCTCCACCTCCCTGCAGTAAATGGCACCAGAACACAACGCGTCAATGAAGGAAGCTCTGCTATCCTTGTCAGCAAACCTCCCTACACCGGAAACCGAACCTGGGGGGCCAGAACAGGAGAGCAGGAGAGGAAAGCGTCGCAGAGGCTGTACCGCCCCAGGAACTCACCGGGACTGAGGTGCCGGGATCCGCAGGGAGGGCGCCGGCCGGGGTCTCCTCCCCGAGCAGCGGCGCGGGCTCGTCGGGCAGCGGCCGGGCCGGAAGGGTGTCGCAGCAGCTGCCGGCCGAGAAGCGCAGGTGGCTCTTGCGCGAGTCGGCCGTGAGCGACACGTCGTGCGAGTAGGACTGCAGGAAGGCGCGCACGCCGTCGATGCCCACGAAGTGCGAGACGGGCACGCCGCGCAAGGCGGCGGCGGCGGGCGGCAGCAGGTGGCGGCGGCGCCAGCGGCGCAGGCGCAGCGCCAGCAGCAGCAGCAGGAAGGCGAGGAAGAGGCAGGAGACGGCGGCCACGGCCAGCACGAGCCAGCGCGTCAGGCTGCCGGCCGCGTCGCCCGGCGCCGCCGCCTCGGCCGCGCTGCCCAGCTCGGCCAGCAGCTCGGCCACGCTCTCGGCCAGCACCACGCTCAGCGTGGCCGTGGCCGACAGCGCCGGCCGCCCGTGGTCCTTCACCAGCACCACCAGGCTCTGGCGCGCCGCGTCGCGGGCCAGCGGGAAGCGCGCCGTGCGCACCTCGCCGCTGTGCAGCCCCACGCGGAACAGCCCCGGCTCCGTGGCCTTGGCCAGCTCGTACGACAGCCACGCGTTCTGCCCCGCGTCCGCGTCCACCGCCACCACCTTGGCCACCAGCGCGCCGGGCTCCGACCAACGCGGCGCCAGCTCCACGCCCGACCACGCGCCGCCCGAGCCCGCCGGCCCCGCCGCCGCCGCCGCCGGCGGGTACAGCACCTGCGGCGCGTTGTCGTTCTCGTCCACGATCAGCAGCCGCACCGACACGTTGCTGCTCAGCGCCGGCGCGCCGCCGTCCTCCGCACGCACCCACAGCTGCAGCTCGCGCACCTGCTCGTAGTCGAAGGAGCGCAGCGCGTACAGCGCGCCCGTCTCCGCCTGCACCGACACGTACGACGACAGCGGCGCGCCCCGCACCCGCCCCTCCGACAGCCGGTACCGCACGCGCGCGTTCTGCCCCCAGTCCGCGTCCGTGGCGCGCACCGTCAGCACCAGCGCGCCCGCCGCGTTGTTCTCCGCCAGCCGCGCGCTGTAGCGCTCCTCCGCGAACACCGGCGCGTTGTCGTTCACGTCCAGCACGCGCAGCGCCAGCACCGCCATGCTCTGCAGCGCCGGCGACCCGCCGTCGGCCGCCCGCACCGTCACGTTGTACTCCGACACCTGCTCGCGGTCCAGCTCTCTCGCTGTCACCACGCTGTAGTAGCTGCCGTGTGAGCCCTGCAGGCGGAACGGGACGCCCTTGTCCAGCGAGCAGCGCACCTCGCCGTTCGCTCCCGAGTCCCGGTCCTGCACGTGCAGCAGGGCGACCACAGTCCCAGACGGTGAGTCCTCAGAGATCTCAGTCAATGCCGATGATACTGTCACTTCAGGGGCATTGTCGTTGACGTCTGTCACGGAGATCGTGACTTTGGCCGCATCGAATAGCTCCCCGCCGTCCTTTGCCTGCACCTCTATTTCAAATGAGGAAATTTCCTCGAAGTCCAAGTTCTCCTTAAGGCTTATTTCTCCTGTCTTTGAATCAATGTGAAAAAGTTCGGATGCCCTTTCTGAAATTCTATGAAAGCTGTATTTAACGTGTCCACTAGCCCCCTCGTCAGCGTCCGTGGCCGTGACGGTGACGAGGACGGAGCCCACGGGCACGTCCTCGGGCACACGCACCGTGTACTCCGCCTGGCTGAACACGGGCGCGTTGTCGTTCGCGTCCAGCACCGCCACGCGGATCCGAGCCGTGCCCGTCCGGGCCGGATCGCCGCCGTCGCTCGCCCTCAGCACCAGCTCGTGAAACGCCGCCTCCTCGCGGTCCAGCGCCTTGGCCAGCACCAGCTCGGGACGCTGATCGCCGCCGGGGCCCGCCTGCACGGCCAGCGAGAAGTGCTCGTCGCCGCTCAGCTCGTAGCTCTGCAGGGAATTCCGGCCCGAGTCCGGATCATGAGCGTCTGGCAGGGGAAACCGCGACCCCGGGGCTGTCGTCTCGCTCATTCTCAGCTCTGTTTCTGCCTCTCGGAAGCTGGGCGCGTTGTCATTAATGTCCGTGATTTCCACTTCGATTTCATAGAACTTCATTTCCCCCTCCACTATCAGTTCACAGCGCAGCACGCATTTCTCCACCAGCCCGCACAGCTGCTCCCTGTCGATCCTCTCCGCCGTCACTAAATGTCCCGTCTTCCCGTGCAGAGCGAAATACTGCGTCCTACCTCTTTCTATAATGCGGACGCCTCGGTCTCCAAAGTCCGGCAGCTGCAGCCCCAGGTCCTTGGCCACGTCGCCCACGAACGAGCCCTTGGGCATCTCCTCGGGCACCGAGTAGCGCAGCTGCCCCCACGCCGCCTCCCACGCCGCCAGCAGCACGGCCCAGAGCAGAGCTCGCTGCCGCCGGCCCCAGCGCCTCCCCGCCGCGCACATCTCCGCCGCGCCACCGCTCCACCGCTTTCCACTCGGTCTTCTACCCGCCGCTCCCGGCTGCTCTCGCCGGCCTTTCCGCCTCCCTGCAGCACGGCTCCGCTGCGCAAGGACTCTCGCAGACCGCTCGCCGCCGAGCCTGACAGGGAACAACCGAGCGAGCCGATCCGCAGCGGGCGGGGCTGCCGGTAGCGCTCCGAGCTTCCTCTCGCTCCTCTCGGTCAACAGCGGCGCCCGCAGCCTCCTCCCGGCACTGCAGGCACCGAGCGCTGCCGAGCGCTGCCCGCCCGGCCTCGCCACACACCGGGGACAGGCGCCACGGAGACGTCGCTTTTCGTCCTGCGCGGATCTCCTGCCTCCCCATTTCTCCAGCCCATCGCTGCCTTGATCCTCCAGGGCATCACCATTGCGAGAAGGGAGGAGGCATTCCCTGGGCGTGGTTCTTTAACCAGATGGGAATCTAATCACTTACTAATGTCATTACATGTAATTTAAAACACTTTTCCGTAGTTTGCCCTGTAGCTAATTGTTACTTTTATCCTTTTTGTTCGAAAGCATCTTCAATCATAACCTCCCAAAGAGAAAACGGGAAGACACCGCATCCCGCAAAAACAGAGCTATCAGGTTAATTAACACAAGCGGGACGAGAGCAATTGCATGCTTCTTGAAGTCAGGGAGCTAATTGTAACAGGATTTAATTACAGATACAAATAAAGATGCAGCAAAAACTCTGAAAGGAAAGTTTCAGGAATTCAAGTATTTTATATCCCTTCCTAAGATGAGCCTAGTGTTTTCTCAGTTTATACAGATTTACATTTAATCAAGTCATTCTAGATTTCCTTTTTTCTTTTTTTTTTCTGAAATCAATGTTTACAGCATTGAAGCTCGTTAGTGAACTATTCATCTAAGTATTTCTTAAAGATGTTGATACGATGTGATTTCAAGAGCAGAATTATAGAAACGTAGATCAAATGTACAGCTGCCCTCACGAAACTGTGCTGACCACTAATCAATGTGCCAATGGGATTGACTCTAATGCCTAAACCACCATCTGCCCCGATATGTCACTCCTTCGTATCTGAGTTTTCTATCCTAGTGAACAGACTTGCAGAAATTTGAAGTTCTCGATATACCCCAGCCCTGCTCATTCCCTAAACTCTCTATGTAAAGAGCACAGAAAAAATAATATCTCCGAAAGAAGAAATCATTCAACACTGTCACCGGTTTACGAAATAAATGTCATGAAGAGCAAAACAGAGCAAACTGCCAGCCAGGACGCACAGAGGAAGCCTTCTAGTCCTACTACTGCATTCCCCCCCAAAACTGGAAACGATCTCTTTTTTCACGCAGGATGGAGAACGGAAATTTCCACATTCTTTCCCTTTCTAAATCTGACACAGACCAAACAAAGCTTAACGAACGGGTTTGTGTAAAGCTACACACGAGTTCCAAGCACACCCTCTCTGAAGAAATCAGCCAGGAAGGATGAAAGCTCCAACACCGGGTGTCGGTGCTTTTCTAATATTCCCCGTCACGCAGAAACAGCCGTTCTCCTTCCACAGCATACGGATCTACTTTCAATATTGCTGACACATTCGAATTTATAGAGCTCAAGTGCTGAAGACGAAACCTCGCGGCTGAAGCTGAACCTGTGACCACGAAAGCACCAAGTGCTTCCTGCTCTCCATGAACGGGGGATAGCCGGTTCCTTAATTCAGTCCATCTCGGAGACAGGAAAGGGCAACTCACAAAAACACGACTCCGGGAAACGTGGAGAAACACTGAGAAACTCTGCTGCTAGCCGAAAAGAGAGCTATAATCTAAGCCTGTCAGCTGAAGCTGCTGCCGAGAAAAAGTGAAAAAGCAGCTATGTGGAGACGGAGGTGAGGAGTCCCCACTGACACCACTCAGAGAATACTCGGAAAACAAGAAAAATATTTGAAGAAGTTTTAAAAAGAGAAGAAGGTCACGCTTTACAGACCTGCGGTGCATCGACATCGGCGGGCGGCTCTCCCGTCACGGCGCTGCTGTTGGGGCTCGGCTTCTCGCAGGAATCGCCGCCCAGAAGCTCCTCCGCCGACAGGATGGGCACCGGCACCGGCGGCGGCGGCCAAGCGGCCTCGGGCACGGCGCGGGCCGGCGGCGCCACGCACAGGTTGTAGGAGTAGGGCAAGGTGCCCTCGCAGAAGTCGGCCGGGAAGGCGGCGCCGGCGGGCAGCGAGAAGCGCTGCGCGCCCAGGCAGCGCAGCACGGCGGGCGGCCCGGCCCGGCGCAGCCGCGCCAGCACGGCCAGCGCCACGCTCAGCACGAAGAGCGCCGACAGCAGCGCCAGCGCCAGCACCAGGTAGAACTGCAGCTCGGCCGCCGGCGCCTCGGCGCCCGCCGCCCGCTCGCTCAGCTCCGGCAGCGCCTCCTGCAAGCTCTCGGCCAGCACCACGTGCAGCGTGGCCGTGGCCGACAGCGCCGGCTGCCCGTGGTCCTTCACCACGGCCACCACACGCTGCTTGGCCGCGTCCCGCTCGGACACGGCGCGCGCCGTGCGCACCTCGCCGCTGTGCAGCCCCACGCGGAACAGCGCCGGCTCCGACGCCGCCACCAGCTCGTACGACAGCCACGCGTTGCGCCCCGCGTCCGCGTCCACCGCCACCACCTTGGCCACCAGGTAGCCGGCCTCGGCCGAGCGCGGAACCACCTCGAAAGGAGGCGCCGCCGCCCCGCCCGCCGCCTCTCCCGGCGAAGCCGCTCCCGCCGCCAAAGCCGCCGGCGCCGCCGGCCAGAGCACCCGCGGCGCGTTGTCGTTGCGGTCCAGCACGAAGACGCGCACCGTGGCCGTGGAGCTGCGCGCCGGCGCGCCGCCGTCCTGCGCCCGCACGGCCACCGCGAACTCGCGGCACTGCTCGTAGTCGAAGGAGCGCTGCGCGTACAGCGCGCCGCTCCGCGCCTCCACCGACACCGGCGGCGCCGCGCCCGCCGCGCCCGCGCTGCCGCCCGCCAGCCAGTAGCTCACGCGCCCGTTGGCGCCCGCGTCCGCGTCCCGCGCCTGCACGCGCAGCACCAGCGCGCCCGCCGCGTTGTTCTCCGCCACGTACGCGCTGTACGCCGCCTCCTCGAACACCGGCGCGTTGTCGTTCACGTCCGACACCTCCAGCACCAGCTCCGCGCTGCTCCACAGCGCCGGCCGGCCCCGGTCCCGGGCCACCACCGTCACGCGATGCTCCGCCGCCTGCTCGCGGTCCAGCGCGCTCGCCGTCACCACCTTGTACGAGCCGCCCGGCGACGCCACGATCGACAGCGGCGCCTCGCCCGACAGCTCGCACGACACCTGACCGTTCTCGCCCGAGTCTCTGTCCCGAACTTTCAGCAGGGCCACCACGGTGCCGGCCGGGGCATCCTCGGGCACGGGACTCGACAGAGACAGAATGGTGATCTCGGGGGCGTTGTCATTCTCATCTGTGATGTCAATTTGCACTTCGCAGTGACTGCTGAGCCCGCCGCCGTCTCTCGCCTCGAGGCCGAAGACGTATTTATTCTTCTCTTCGAAATCCAGGGGACCCGCTGTCCTGACCTCCCCGCTCCCGCTGTCGACAGTGAACAACGCCCTGACGGCCTCCGGGACGCTGCCGAAGGAGTAGGACACTCGCCCGTTGGAGCCGGCGTCCGCATCCGTGGCCCGTACCTGCAGCAGCACCGAATCCACCGGAAGATTCTCCGCCACTCGCGCCTCGTAGACGCTTTTGCTGAACACGGGCGGGTTGTCATTGGCGTCTGTCACATTGATGCGAACCGGGACAGTCCCGGACCTCGCGGGGTCCCCGCCATCCACTGCCGTCAGCACCAGCTCAAAGGAGCTCTGCTTCTCCCGGTCCAAAGCTCTCTCTAGTACTAATTCCGGCTGCTTCTTTCCACCTGGCTTTTCCGGCACTGACAGTGAGAAGGAGGAGTCACCGGTTAGTTGATAAGTCAGCTGCGAGTTGCTTCCTGCGTCAGCATCTTGGGCCATCTCCAGGGGAAACCGAGCACCGGGAAGCGTCCATTCACCGATCTCAAGGTCCACAGCAGCCTTGCTGAACACCGGGGAGTTGTCATTCACATCCTCGATAGCCACCTCGACATGGAAAATGTTCAGCGGGTTGTGCACCAGCACCTCGAAGCTGACGGAGCAGGTCGCCGACTCGCCGCACATCTCCTCCCGGTCCAGCCTCTCGTTCACGTACAGGTTCCCGTTCTCCTCATTCACCGAGAAGTATTGCTTCTCCTCGCTCAGCCGCAGCTTGCGCGCCGGCAGCTCGTCCGCGCTGAGCCCCAGGTCCCGCGCCAGCGGCCCCACGAGCGAGCCTCTGCCCAGCTCCTCGGCGATGGCGTAGCGGACCCGCTCGGCCGCCGCCCGCCACCACAGGCACAGCAGCACCGCGGCCAGCAGCGCTCGCCCGCCGCCCGGCCCGCGCCTCGCCCGCCGCCTCACCGCCATTCTCTGCCGCCGCCGCCGCCGCTCGCCGCGCTCCTGCCTCCTGCCGCTGCCCGGCCTCCCGAGCAGCCGCTCTCGCCGCACAGCGCAGCGCCCGCCGCAGCGCAGCCAGCCCGCTCGGCCCGCCTCGGACGCCGCTGCTCCCCGCCCAGAGCCGCCTCTCGCCTCTCGCCGCTGCTGCTGCCGGCGGGGCCGCTGCCGCTGTGGCCGGCGCCGGGCGAGCGAGCAGCCTGCGGGGGCAGGACGCTGCGGCGGCGGCGGCTCCAGCGCCGCTCGGCGGCGGCCAACAGCGGCACCCGGAGGCGCCGCGACGCCACTGCAGCCGCCTTGAGAAAGCTCATTGCCAACTTGTGTAAGGTAACCCACCCCATTTATGCGTACCCCGTGCGTAGTTTCAATAAGAAGAGACAGGCAAAATGTAAATTTGCACAATCCAGTTACATCTCTTACCCAAACCCTCCCCATTGCTTTATGCCAAATTTGCCAATATTTTCAACCTTTCCTCATATTTCACCGTTCTGCCCACAGATGACACTGAGGCCCATGCAAATGAGTTCACATAACTCTGAAGTGCTCAGGTCTATTTCTGATTCTGGACAACAATTAACTCTGAGGGAGAGATGTTAAGTTCAAAAGTAGTGGACCTGCACTCGGCCCCTGTCACTGTACAGACCTGCCAAAGGAAAAGAAAGCACAGGACCCTGCAGGCTCTGCACTGGGCACATCCTGGCACCCACGACTCTTTGATGTGGAGAAAACCTCAGTGCTCTTGGTGGACACCTAAAACCTCAGGGCCTGTCATAAGAATTGTTACAATATTTCTTCTGTTTTGATTTGGGGAGCTTCTAGACAAAGATCTTGTCACCTGCTCAGCCCATCTAACAACAGCACCATTACGGGAGATTCTACAGTGATTTCTGATGATTCATACACAAATGCAAAACTCCATATGACCTTTTTGAGGGAAGTATCTTGAGTCTGTGATTTTCATTTGCTTTGCCACAAGTCTCCCTCAAAACCTCCTGCCCAGAGAACCTGGAAACTCATTGAAGGCCAGAGGCATAAGGTTACACTGATTTCAGAGGATCACTAGGTGCCTTTTAGCTGTACTGAGTGACTTTACCAAGCTGCAGATAGTGCTTTTTTCAGAACAATGCTTCCTTGCACTGTATAACCCAAAGAAGCCAACTCAAAAACCTCCCCCAGTCCCACATGGGGCTGATTATTCCTCACTGTGAGAAATCCAGGTCTGCACAGTCTAGGAAATCACACAGAGGAGAATGTAGTCCTGTAGGCCCCAAGAAATAAGAACAATCTCCAGGTTAGTGGAACTGGCCACCTGCACAGCACAATCTGTTCTATCCTCTCGCATATCCTCTTGGAACTTGGCAGAAGGGCCAGGTCCAGGTCCAGGGGTGACTTCTGCTATGGAATAACACTCCTTGATCTTTGTTATGCTTGTTCCCCACTTGCAGTCAGCAATGGGCTGGGCTGTGTTCCAGAGTTCTTCACGAGGTCTTTTTTTGCAAAGCAGAAGCTCAAATCACTCCCTCATTTCTGAGGACTTAGAAACAAAACCAAAATCTGTGACTGGCATCTCTGAGGGATGTAGTGGACTCCTGGAATACAGAGGTGCATTCTCATATCTCTGCCTTAAAAAAAAGGGTTTCACAAGGAACCTAAAAGTCACCAGTCACAGTCTGAACCAGCAAGTGAGACTGTGAAGTCTTGCTTTGGTCTATATAGTGGTGGGTTCTGGTTTCTTAAATGGACCAGTACTTCCAAAGGAATTATAAACTATTCTACCCATTTTTAAATTATTCTACTCATAAGCCAGGATTCTCATTTCTCTAAAACCCTATTCAAATTTCATGTTGTTTATGACCTCATCATTAACAAAAATACCTAATGAGAAGATAAAATGCATCATGATCACATACATAAAGGAGATACAGTTGTCTGATTGTTGGATTTGGTACCATTCTGATACCAAATGGTGCCATTCTGTTGCCTCTAGTCACCAATATGGGACAAGGTAACCAAGAGGCATTCCCCAAAGTTTTTATTTCATTATCAGTCTCAGTGAAGGTAGATACATAAAAGATGGTAAAACTCATGCCATAACAACAGAAGCCAAACTTCTCTTTGTTACAAGGCCTTCTACTTTTTTTTTTAGACAATAGGCTGATGCTAAAAGCTTACAGGCATCTACTTAAGCCAATCATTAAACACTACACTACATTAAACACCATACAATAGTAGCTTGTTCTATATTTTTTGCAGCTCAGAAACTTTCTATGCTCCACATATTTCAAGGCCTAAAATTCAACTCTGTTTCAAACGTCTATCTATGTAAGCTTATTGCAATGCTCTCAAAGTCCTCTTCTTTTTCAGTTCCCACATCTGATCACCACCATTCTGAGAAGAATTGTAATTATTCAAAAGCACAGGAATGATAAATGGACAAACTAAAGAGGAGTGGTCACCCAACCACGTGGGCATCAAACTATTCACTTACGGGAATCTCTTTCCCTCTTTTATTGCACACACTGTTCCACAAAATTGTGACTTACTCTGAGGCCATGTTTACATCTGTTACTCAGAACTGGAACTCGAGGAGCTGCCCCTCACATCTCCTGCCTTCCTCACCAGCTACAACATGACTAAACAGACACTAAAGAACAAGGCCTTGAAGTTTTGCCACTACTTACAATTAAACGTACATATGGAGAGGGAAAAGAAAAAACAATTATATGAGCAAGGCAAGGATGCATTAAGTGTGTTTGCAGAGAAACTTACCAGGAGGACAGCTCAGCTTTCACTTTGAGCACAGAAATTCATGTTTGAGAGCACCTGGAAGTCATTGAAGTCTCCAGCTGCAAGTGATACCTTGAGGTCTTACTCTGGATCACACAGTAAGAAGTCCTCACTTTAAACGCTCTTTCACAGGCCTCTTTCTCAAGCTAAGTTTTGTGAGAAAGTTGAACAGGCTCTCTTTTATACTATGTTTCTTCATCCTCACACAAAGCATTTTGTCTTAGGTGACTGAAGTATTTCCTGAAAAAAACTCCACTCGCAGCTTCTAATGCAAAAAGCACTGTCCAAAACCAGGGAAACAGAAGCATGACCTTCCAGGGAGAAATGCCTAAAAGAAAGTGTTACTACAACTTTGAAGAAACTCTCCATTGCAACATTCCAGGGAGATATAATTTAGATAAAGAGATTTCACACAAGAATTAGAAACTTGCCAAAGCTGGGGCAAGAACTCCTCTAGGAAACCCTCCAAGGGGCAGAGTGATGTGCAAGGGTCTTTCCCCAGACTCCTCTATCAAAGAAAGAAAGTTACAGGTGCAAGGAGTCTCATGCAGCCCTTTCCTGGTTTATGCAATTTGACTCTGAGCCAAACAATTTATCCCAGAGAGCCAATGGGAGCTGCCATGTTTATTTTCTGGAATCTCCCTGCTAGGCAGCAGGGTGTGCGGTGATGATCTCCCATGATGTGGGACACCTCTCATGCTTGCTCCTCGAGGCAGGGACATCCTTTACCAAGAACAGATCTTTGGACAGGTCCAATTTGGGCCTCCCTGAAGTGCAGCTGGACATGCATGAAACTTTGCTAAAGACACATTTCCACAACATCATATTAAGCCACTTTTTATAATACTTCTGACAGAGATTCTTTAGGCAATCTAAATCATTCTTTAATGACATCTAACCAGTGTCTGCATTCTAAAATGCAGAACTATTGGACAAATGCTCTGTTACCAGAGGCCTACCATTGCCTTTCAGAACAGGGAAACCAGGATCACAGACAAAAATGGCACACCATTAAATCAAGCAAGTCCTCAGTCAAAACCACATTGATCCACCTAGATTCCTAGCAGGAATTCAACCTCTTGCTCTGCCTTCACAGTATTCAGTGGCACCATGGACAAATGCAACGACTGGTCTTATGTCAGCTGCAAGTGAAAAAGAAATGGACATTGAGGTTTAACAGTATTTTATGAAATCAGAAGTCTATCAAAGTCTTTGTCTTGGCAGCTAAACACCTTCAAGGTGTGAATAGAAACTGCTCCCCCAGCCCGGTAATTTCAAAAGATCTCCTTTGCAAGGTCTATCAGCCAAACTGAGACCCAATTTTAGAACATGAGAAGCAATGAGGAAGGAATGACAAGAGCACAGCAATGAAGAAATTATAGCTTAGCATTTCAGGCTGTGTCATATGTGGCAGATACACAGGGAGGAGTATCTAGTGTCAAGAGGCACAGATCTCCAAGCCATTTCTTTGGAGAAGAAGAAATGGAAAACAGGAGCACAGGAGTACAACAATGGGATTCATAGAGCAAATAAGGGCAAACTGAATGTTTCCACCACCCTTTTAGGCATTTCAAACCACAGCCAAGCAAACCTGTCCTGTCTCCATGTAGACAGAATGCTTCAGCGTGCTCAAATATCGTGCAAGATGGGAGCTACCTTTGAAGACAGACAGCGTTGAACAACAGGTTTCCCACACAACTTCTGTTATGGAGAACAAGGATCATAATACACATGCTTTCTTCTACATGTAAAATATTCTAGTGGGTACAAGCTGCACGTGGCTCAGTTAAAGTCTCAGTCTTCAGAATCAACTCAAAGACTACATCATTCTTTGTCAGCACACAGGCATTTCAGAAGATACGTGACTCTGCCAAAATTAATGCACAGTTTCTGTCTACATCCAAGGACCAGCGTTCTCAGGAAGAGCTCTATCAGACATAAGAGAGGATTAAATGAGTAAGTTTCTTGCAAATACTTCAATGACAAGTAAATTTCTACCAGAAGTACCCTCTCATCCTTTACATGCGCAGCATTCCACAAAATCATATTTAACCCCCTTTTGACATCTCTGATGGTGATTCTCTAAGCAATGTAACTCACTCATTCACAGCATATACCCATGCATCACCTCCCTAAATGCAGAGTTATGGGACAAATGCTCTCTTATCAGAGAACTTACTAACTCAGTTATCAGAGAACTACCACTGCCTCTAAAAACAGAGAAACCAGGATTGCAGAAAAGGTGGCACAGGCCTTGGTACTGGGAGTAGGATCAAATCATTGCTCAGCTAAAACTGCATTGATTCCCGTTTTTCCCTGGTATGACACTTGCTCCCGTCCTCCTTGTTCTGCCTTCACAGCCTTTACTCACACAATACATGACATAACACCAACGGTTACTTCATAAAACACAGGAGCCATTAAAAACATCTGAAGGTTGGTCAAGGCTGAGAAAAGCAAAGCTCAACCATGATTAAATCCTACATCCAGACCCAGAAGGACATATAGCTGTAAAAATGATGCTTCATGTGGCAGTTCTTATGCACAGAATTTCCAAAGGAAATTTGCACTTCCCTGGGTATTGTTTGCAGATAAATTCATCAGAGGATTGACCTCCCCTTTATGGATGCAGGAAAAGGGCACCTGGTGTAAGTGGCAAAGCCTTGTCAATTACCATGACATGAAGAGACACCCAGCCAGGTGGAGCATACAATCCACTCTTTTCCTGCTTTATGCCACTCTCTGCCTGATCTCGCACTGCCTGCTCACCATGGATGTGTGACAAGCAGAACACTGATTCTGTTAACATGTTCAGACACATTATCAGACACAACCCAGGACCACCTTTACCTCATCATAACAAGCAAGGCAGAATTCAAGTACCAATCACTGGGACAAACATGCAGAAGGAAAACAAACCAATGAACCCATAACTTGCCCATTTTTCACCCTGCACAAACACTACACAAAGTTTAAAATTGCCTTTGTAAACAGAAATCTGTGAAAAAAGTTGTGTGCACATCTTCTCCTAAGGCAAGAACAAAAGTCAAAACATCAACGTATGAAAGACATTTCTCGGCTTTTCACACTACTCAAAGAAATGTAAAATGTTCTCAAATTCATAAGACATAAACAGGTCTGATAAAAATCCAGACAAAAAACCATCAGCCCAAAGACACCTTCAGCACGAGGGGAACTCAGCAACCAATCAACAGATCTGATCAGATACTATCAGATAAAAAAGTCCACAGTTGGAACCTCCCAAGAAACAACGCAGAAAGTAAGCATTTGCAGAAATCTAGCAATCACCACACACTCCTCCAGGTTATGACACAGGCATTGAGTGGGAAACTAACAATCCTTTTCCTCCTCCTAAAGTTGACTTGTGATATTCACAAATTTATCATTAACCTATTAGTTAAATACATCACATCAACTGCAAATAAATAGAAAGACAAACGTAATGCTCTCAATACTTGCTTGCCTCAGTAAAGTAGAGACTCACATTGTTTGATAATACCGATGGACAGCTCCTTCAAAGAAATGCACATTTCTTTTTACCCTCGTAATACGCAAGCAGATTGGCCACATGCACTTCAAAAAACAAATATAAAGATTTTAAAGGCAAAGGCGAAGCTGTACCCCAGGACAGACTGGGGCAGTACTCAGCGTGAAACACAGCGATGAGTAAGAAACACCATACATGAACCTCCAATCGGCAACTCACTCACTACTCCGGACCCATGTCACCGCCACACACCGTGTAAAAGTGGGGACTGAAACACCCTCCACCTCCTCTCTATTTAGAACAGAGACTATGAGACGCAAGAGCGATGAGGTAGGGAAAGGAAGCGTCGCCGAAACACTATGGTTCAAAGGAACTCACCGAGGGAGCGGAGGGATCCGAGGGAAGGGCGCCGGCCGGGGTCTCCTCCCCGAGCAGCGGCGCGGGCTCGTCGGGCAGCGGCCGGGCCGGAAGGGTGTCGCAGCAGCTGCCGGCCGAGAAGCGCAGGTGGCTCTTGCGCGAGTCGGCCGTGAGCGACACGTCGTGCGAGTAGGACTGCAGGAAGGCGCGCACGCCGTCGATGCCCACGAAGTGCGAGACGGGCACGCCGCGCAAGGCGGCGGGCGGCAGCAGGTGGCGGCGGCGCCAGCGGCGCAGGCGCAGCGCCAGCAGCAGCAGCAGGAAGGCGAGGAAGAGGCAGGAGACGGCGGCCACGGCCAGCACGAGCCAGCGCGTCAGGCTGCCGGCCGCGTCGCCCGGCGCCGCCGCCTCGGCCGCGCTGCCCAGCTCGGCCAGCAGCTCGGCCACGCTCTCGGCCAGCACCACGCTCAGCGTGGCCGTGGCCGACAGCGCCGGCCGCCCGTGGTCCTTCACCAGCACCACCAGGCTCTGGCGCGCCGCGTCGCGGGCCAGCGGGAAGCGCGCCGTGCGCACCTCGCCGCTGTGCAGCCCCACGCGGAACAGCCCCGGCTCCGTGGCCTTGGCCAGCTCGTACGACAGCCACGCGTTCTGCCCCGCGTCCGCGTCCACCGCCACCACCTTGGCCACCAGCGCGCCGGGCTCCGACCAACGCGGCGCCAGCTCCACGCCCGACCACGCGCCGCCCGAGCCCGCCGGCCCCGCCGCCGCCGCCGCCGGCGGGTACAGCACCTGCGGCGCGTTGTCGTTCTCGTCCACGATCAGCAGCCGCACCGACACGTTGCTGCTCAGCGCCGGCGCGCCGCCGTCCTCCGCACGCACCCACAGCTGCAGCTCGCGCACCTGCTCGTAGTCGAAGGAGCGCAGCGCGTACAGCGCGCCCGTCTCCGCCTGCACCGACACGTACGACGACAGCGGCGCGCCCCGCACCCGCCCCTCCGACAGCCGGTACCGCACGCGCGCGTTCTGCCCCCAGTCCGCGTCCGTGGCGCGCACCGTCAGCACCAGCGCGCCCGCCGCGTTGTTCTCCGCCAGCCGCGCGCTGTAGCGCTCCTCCGCGAACACCGGCGCGTTGTCGTTCACGTCCAGCACGCGCAGCGCCAGCACCGCCATGCTCTGCAGCGCCGGCGACCCGCCGTCGGCCGCCCGCACCGTCACGTTGTACTCCGACACCTGCTCGCGGTCCAGCTCCTTTGCTGTGAGCACGCGTAAATAACCCTCAAAGGATGTCTCCAGCCGGAAAGGGACGCCTCCGTCGAGCGAGCAGCGCACCTCGCCGTTCGCCCCGGAGTCCCGGTCATGCACATGCAGCAGGGCGACCACGGTCCCAGACAGGGCATCCTCAGAAATCTCACTTAGAGCCGACGACACTGTGATTTCGGGGGCGTTGTCATTGACATCTGTTACGGTAACCACCACTTTGGCAGTGTCAGAAAGACCTCCCCCGTCATGTGCCTGCACCTCCAGTTCGTAGGAATCGCCTTCCTCGAAGTCCAGGCTCCGTAACAGGGTGATCCCTCCTGTGTCACCGTCCAGGTCGAAAATCTGCGAGGCTTTCTCTGTCATTTTCTCAATCGAGTATCTCACGTGTCCGTACAGTCCTTCGTCGGCATCCGTGGCCGTGACGGTGACGAGGACGGAGCCCACGGGCACGTCCTCGGGCACACGCACCGTGTACCTCGCCTGGCTGAACACGGGCGCGTTGTCGTTCGCGTCCAGCACCGCCACGCGGATCCGAGCCGTGCCCGTCCGGGCCGGATCGCCGCCGTCGCTCGCCCTCAGCACCAGCTCGTGAAACGCCGCCTCCTCGCGGTCCAGCGCCTTGGCCAGCACCAGCTCGGGACGCTGATCGCCGCCGGGGCCCGCCTGCACGGCCAGCGAGAAGTGCTCGTCGCCGCTCAGATCGTAGCTCTGCAGGGAATTCCGGCCCGAGTCGGGATCATGAGCGTCTGGCAGGGGAAACCGCGACCCTGGGGCTGTCGTCTCGCTCACTCTCAATTCCTTTTCTGCTACTCGAAAGCTCGGGGCGTTGTCATTAATGTCCGTGATTTCCACTTCGACTCGGTAAACCTGCATCTGTCCCTCCACTATCAGCTCACAGCGCAGCACGCATTGCTGCACGCTCTCGCACAGCTGCTCTCTGTCGATCCTCTGCGCCGTCACTAAATGTCCCGTCTTCCCGTGCAATGCAAAATACTGCGTCCTACCTTTGTCCAAGATGTGAACGCCGCGATCTCGGAGCGCCGTCAGCTGCAGCCCCAGGTCCTTGGCCACGTCGCCCACGAACGAGCCCTTGGGCATCTCCTCGGGCACCGAGTAGCGCAGCTGCCCCCACGCCGCCTCCCACGCCGCCAGCAGCACGGCCCAGAGCAGAGCTCGCTGCCGCCGGCCCCAGCGCCTCCCCGCCGCGCACATCTCCGCCGCGCCACCGATCCACCGCTTTCCACTCGGTCTTCTACCCGCCGCTCCCGGCTGCTCTCGCCGGCCTTTCCGCATCCCTGCAGCACGGCTCCGCTGCGCAAGGACTCTCGCAGACCGCCCGCCGCCGAGCCTGACAGGGAACAACCGAGCGAGCCGATCCGCAGCGGGCGGGGCTGCCGGTAGCGCTCCGAGCTTCCTCTCGCTCCTCTCGGTCAACAGCGGCGCCCGCAGCCTCCTCCCGGCACTGCAGGCACCGAGCGCTGCCGAGCGCTGCCCGCCCGGCCTCGCCACACACCGGGGACAGGCGCCACGGAGACGTCGCTTTTCGTCCTGCGCGGATCTCCTGCCTCCCCATTTCTGCAGCCCATCTCTGCCTTGATCCTCCAGGGCATCACCATTGCGAGAAAGGCAGAGGCAGTCCCTGGGCCTGGTTCTTTTGCCGCACGGGAAACTAATCACTTACTAATGTCATCATATGTAAATTAAAACACGTTTTTCGTATTTCACCCTGTAGCTGATTGTTAGTTTTACTCTATTTGTTCAAAAGCATATTCAGCCAAAGGCGCTCAGAGAGAAAACGGGAAGACACCGCATCCCGAAAACACAGAGCTATCCGTTCATTAACACAAACGAGACGGGAGCAACTGCATGATTCTTGAAGTCAGGGAGCTAATACTTAAAGGACGGAATTACAGGTACAAATAAAGATGCAGCTAAAACTCTCAAATGAAAGTTTCAGGACTTCAAGTGTTTGATATCCCTTCCTAAGATAAACCCAGTGTTTCCTTAGTTTAAACCGATATACATTTAATCAAGTCATTTGAGGTTTTCTTTTTTCTGAAGTCAATGTGTAAAACACTGAAGCTCGTTAGTGAAGTATTCATTTAAGTATTTCTTAATGACCTTGGTACGATCTATTTTCAAGGAAACAATTATAGAATCGTAAAACAAATGTACAGCTGCCCTCTCGAAACTGTGCTGACCACTAATCAATGTGCAAATGGAATTGGTTCAAGGGCCTAAACCGTCGTCTGGCCAATCTCCCTGATATTTGATCACTTCGTATCTCAGATGGATAGACTAGTAAACAGAAATGCAAAAATTTGTCGTTCTCGATATATCCGAGTTCTACTAAAATCCCTGAACTCTCTACGTAAAGACTGTATTAAAGATATTTTCTAAAACACAAATCATTCAACACTCACGCCTTTGTATGAAATAAGGATCATGAAGAGGAAATCAGAGGGAACCGCCAGCCACAAAAGGAAGACACGGACAACTACTGCATTTCCCCACAACACGGGCGACAATCTCTTTTCACTGAGGATGGAGACCGGAACTTTTCACAAACATTTCTTTTCTGAATCTAATAGGGACAAACAAATTCTAACGAACGGGCTTGTGTAAAGCTGTACACCTTTTCCAAGCACACCCATTCTGAACAAATCATTCAGGAAGGAAAATACTCCAACACCAGGTGTCAAGGCTTTTCTCTTTTCCCCCGACTCCATCACGAAGAATCAGCCCTTCTCCTTCCACAGAATTCGGATCTGCTTTCACTACTGCTAACACGTTCTAACTTTAAAGCTCAAGTGTTGAAGACAAAACCTCTCCCCTGAAGTGAACTTTTGACCCATGAAGAACCAAGTCCCTCCTGCCCTCCGTGAAATGGGGGTATTCCCTTCCTCATTTCAATCCACAACGGAGACAGTAAAACGCAACTCAGAAACCCAAGACGCCGGGAAACATGGAAAAGCACTGCTACTGCTTAACAGGGAAGTTAAAGTCAAAGCATCTCAGCTAAAGCTGGAAGCAATGAGAAACAAAATTTTCCGGCACTACACAGAGACAAAGATGAGGACTCCAAACTCACAGTAACCAGGGAAAAGCAGGGCGATAGGGACGACCTTCAGGAAAGACTCAAAAAGAGAAGGACCTCACGCTTTACAGACCTGCGGAGCATCGGCATCGGCGGGCGGCTCTCCCGTCTCGGCGCTGCTGTTGGGGCTCGGCTTCTCGCAGGAATCGCCGCCCAGAAGCTCCTCCGCCGACAGGATGGGCACCGGCACCGGCGGCGGCGGCCAAGCGGCCTCGGGCACGGCGCGGGCCGGCGGCGCCACGCACAGGTTGTAGGAGTAGGGCAAGGTGCCCTCGCAGAAGTCGGCCGGGAAGGCGGCGCCGGCGGGCAGCGAGAAGCGCTGCGCGCCCAGGCAGCGCAGCACGGCGGGCGGCCCGGCCCGGCGCAGCCGCGCCAGCACGGCCAGCGCCACGCTCAGCACGAAGAGCGCCGACAGCAGCGCCAGCGCCAGCACCAGGTAGAACTGCAGCTCGGCCGCCGGCGCCTCGGCGCCCGCCGCCCGCTCGCTCAGCTCCGGCAGCGCCTCCTGCAAGCTCTCGGCCAGCACCACGTGCAGCGTGGCCGTGGCCGACAGCGCCGGCTGCCCGTGGTCCTTCACCACGGCCACCACACGCTGCTTGGCCGCGTCCCGCTCGGACACGGCGCGCGCCGTGCGCACCTCGCCGCTGTGCAGCCCCACGCGGAACAGCGCCGGCTCCGACGCCGCCACCAGCTCGTACGACAGCCACGCGTTGCGCCCCGCGTCCGCGTCCACCGCCACCACCTTGGCCACCAGGTAGCCGGCCTCGGCCGAGCGCGGAACCACCTCGAAAGGAGGCGCCGCCGCCCCGCCCGCCGCCTCTCCCGGCGAAGCCGCTCCCGCCGCCAAAGCCGCCGGCGCCGCCGGCCAGAGCACCCGCGGCGCGTTGTCGTTGCGGTCCAGCACGAAGACGCGCACCGTGGCCGTGGAGCTGCGCGCCGGCGCGCCGCCGTCCTGCGCCCGCACGGCCACCGCGAACTCGCGGCACTGCTCGTAGTCGAAGGAGCGCTGCGCGTACAGCGCGCCGCTCCGCGCCTCCACCGACACCGGCGGCGCCGCGCCCGCCGCGCCCGCGCTGCCGCCCCGCCAGCCAGTAGCTCACGCGCCCGTTGGCGCCCGCGTCCGCGTCCCGCGCCTGCACGCGCAGCACCAGCGCGCCCGCCGCGTTGTTCTCCGCCACGTACGCGCTGTACGCCGCCTCCTCGAACACCGGCGCGTTGTCGTTCACGTCCGACACCTCCAGCACCAGCTCCGCGCTGCTCCACAGCGCCGGCCGGCCCCGGTCCCGGGCCACCACCGTCACGCGATGCTCCGCCGCCTGCTCGCGGTCCAGCGCGCTCGCCGTCACCACCTTGTACGAGCCGCCCGGCGACGCCACGATCGACAGCGGCGCCTCGCCCGACAGCTCGCACGACACCTGACCGTTCTCGCCCGAGTCTGGGTCGTTCACGTTTAGCACGGCCACCACCGTGCCAGTCGGGGCATCCTCGGGCACAGGACTCGACAGAGACAGAACCGTGATCTCGGGGGCGTTGTCATTTTCGTCCGTGATGTCGATCTGCACTTCGCAGTGACTGCTGAGCCCGCCGCCATCTCTCGCCTCCAGTCCGAGGCTGTATTTATTCTTCTCCTCAAAATCGAGGGGACCCGCTGTCCTGACCTCCCCGCTCTCGCCGTCGATAGCAAACAACGCCTTAACAGTATCCGGGACGCTGCTGAAGGAGTAGGACACTCGCCCGTTGGTGCCCGTGTCCGCATCTGTCGCCCGCACCCGGAGCACCAGAGACCCCTCTGGCAGATTCTCCGCCACTCGCGCCTCGTAGAGGCTTTTGCTGAACACGGGCGGGTTGTCATTGGCGTCTGTCACATTGATGCGAACCGGGACAGTCCCGGACCGCGCGGGGTCCCCGCCATCCACTGCCGTCAGCACCAGCTCAAAGGAGCTCTGCTTCTCCCGGTCCAAAGCAGAGTCTAGCACTAATTCCGGTTGCTTCTTTCCCCCAGCCTTTTCCATCATGGACAGTGAGAAGGACGGGTTGCTGGCGAGCTGGTAAGTCAGCAGCGAGTTGCTTCCTGCGTCCGCATCCCGTGCTATTTCCAAAGGAAATCGAGCACCGGGAAGCGTCCATTCACCAATCTCCAGTTCCAGAGCAGCTTTGCTGAAGGTCGGAGAGTTGTCATTCACGTCCTCGATCTCCACCTCGACATGGAAAACGTTCAGCGGGTTGTGCACCAGCACCTCGAAGCTGACGGAGCAGGTCGCCGACTCGCCGCACATCTCCTCCCGGTCCAGCCTCTCGTTCACGTACAGGTTTCCGTTCTCCTCATTCACCGTGAAGTATTTCAGCTGCTTCTTGCCGGCAGACGCCACCTGCAGCTTGCGCGCCGGCAGCTCGTCCGCGCTGAGCCCCAGGTCCCGCGCCAGCGGCCCCACGAGCGAGCCTCTGCCCAGCTCCTCGGCGATGGCGTAGCGGACCCGCTCGGCCGCCGCCCGCCACCACAGGCACAGCAGCACCGCGGCCAGCAGCGCTCGCCCGCCGCCCGGCCCGCGCCTCGCCCGCCGCCTCACCGCCATTCTCTGCCGCCGCCGCCGCCGCTCGCCGCGCTCCTGCCTCCTGCCGCTGCCCGGCCTCCCCAGCAGCCGCTCTCGGCAGACAGAAAGCTGCCTGAAAGGCAGCGGGGTCGGCGCGCCGCCTCTTGTCTCTGCCGGCGGTGCCGCAGCCGCTGTGGCCGGCGCCGGGCGAGCGAGCAGCCTGCGGGGGCAGGACGCTGCGGCGGCGGCGGCTCCAGCGCCGCTCGGCGGCGGCCAACAGCGGCACCCGGAGGCGCCGCGACGCCACTGCAGCCGCCGGATGGCCGCGCTCAAGGGGGCCCGGCTCTGCGCGGGGCTCGGGGCTGCACCGCCCCCGCGCTCTCTCCTCCTTTGCAAAAGCAAGCGCAGTTGTTCTTGCTTAATTCGACTACAAAGCCTTTCTATCTGAGATGTGCTGCCCGGTGCTTTTAGTTCATCTCCTCTAGTCGCAATGAATATTCAGAAGCAAACATTCATGACAGGGCAGTAAAGAATTCCGCTGCTCTTAATAAAATCACGGCGCATCTACAGCAGCAATAAACGATAGTATAGATAAGACTTCAGGGTCTTTTTCGCACTTTGTCACATTTCTTGAATTGTTCTTTCATTAGCTGGCATCAATTAATTTGAAATATAGATCAGCCTAAAGCAATGTAAACAACCCCTATGCTAAGGCAGCAGAATAACATTTACTCTTTTGTTTCTGACTCATTTAAGTCGTTCCATCTGCATCTCCATATCTGAATATGTAAGGTGCAAAGCAACGCTGAGTCTTCAAAGTGCTAAACAATGTTTCCAGTTTCAAATTTAAACGTCTCCTTAAAGGTCACTTAATCCCCACCTCTGCCATAAGCAGGAACACTTCCTGCTAGAGTCGAAGGCTGGAGACATATCCAAAACTTCTCTGGGAAATATGTTCTATTTTCTCACAACCCACACTGTGAAGCTTTCTGCTAATCAAAGCCTTTCTTCTTTTACTTAAGAACAGTTCTCTGTCGTCCTATAACCATTGGCCCTTGTAAAAAAGGCTCTGCCCATATTTTCTATAAGCTTTTTAAATAATTGATACAGCGAGATAATTTGAAAAGTCTACACAGAGGTATCATTTCTCCGTGCTTGAACTCGTTCAGTCTTTCTGCAGAGCAGAGATGTTCCAACCCTCAGACACTTCCATGATCCTGCCAGGCACTCTACCATGTCCATTTGGGATATTGGCCCAAGATCTGCATGCAGTCTAAGTGCTCAAAAAAAAGTTTACGGGGGGGAAGGACCTGCTGGGCAGTGAACTCGTTATGAGTGCAGGACACAATTTGAGCAGCAGGGGCCCATTGGTGTCTCATGTCCCATCCTATCACCCACCAATAGCCCCAAGTTCTTCTCTGCTGAGCTGTTCCCTATCCCCGACTCTCACTAAGCTGGGAATTGCCCTTACCCAGGTGCAGGACCTTGCTCTTTGCCCTGTTCAGCTTCATGATTTTGAGCCACTGCCTATACCCCTCTGGAGGTGACTGTCCAGCCTGTTCCTCAGCCATTTAACAGCCTCCAGCTGTGTGCCCAGCACGTTCCTCTGGGTGATGACGTGGGGGACACTGCACACGTTCTCCCACTGGACCCTGGCCTGTGCATGGAAACCTTGGCTGGCCTGGGTGGCCGCTCTGCACTTTGACAAATGCAGCACAGATGCTTTGCATTATTACACGACAGACAAAGTGTCCCTGGGTGAGCACACCTGTGCTTATGAAACCCTTCCTCTGTACAGCTGCAAACATCACAGCTGCGTGTGGGAACTGCACCTGCACTCGGACAGCTGGGACAGAGGAGACCTTCCACACAAGATCAGACACGCTGAGGATGAGCTCATGACAACAAGCAGTGCACGAGTTAGAAACACACAGAAATTAACAGATGCAATAACATTTTGCAGGTCTCACTTGCTCTACACAAGCAACTCAAATCACACTGTACCCCGTCAGGCACAGGCCTGTGTTATCTGTGACAAAGGACAAGCAAGGCAATGACCGAGTTCTTCTCTAGCCTCACACACAGAGCTCCCCGGCTTCTTTTTCTTCTGTGCCACGCAGCTGGAAGGTTTTGCTTGTGGCCATCTCCTCACTGGTCAAATTTATCATGAGATGATAATGCACTGCAGCCACAGCCAGAAGGGACGTACATTTCTCTGCTCACCACCATTATGATAAGGAACTGAAGGATTCTAAAGCACACAAATGATCAAAAACCACACTAAAAGATTAGCAGTCATCCATCGGAGAATGACTCATCAGACCATTGGCTTACAGGGAATCTCCTCCCTGTCATTATCACGTGCTCTTTTCCACACAGAGGCAACTTCTACTAAAGTCATATTTACATCTGTTTCTCCCAGCAGTAACAGAACACAAAGTCACTCTCATATCTCCTGCCTTCCACTGCCACTGGAACAAGAGCCAGAGACATGAACACAGCAGACATTCCTAAAAAATGATAGGCTGTTGATAACTGTAAGCATATCCACAGACAGAGTAAATCAAAGGAAAACAACAGGAAAAAAAAAAAAAAGCAGAAACCCCTGTAAGATGAATCAGATAAGGCAAGGAAGCATTATACGACAGCAAGTTTACAGAGATTCTCACAGTGAAGTCTTCTAGGCATTGATTTCGGGCCTTACAATTCATCCCTGAGAGCACCTGGAAGTCACTGAGGTCTCAAGCTGCAAGTGTGGCCCTAAACACTTACACTGCACAGCAGGACTGGGGCCTTCATTTGAAGCATTTGTCCTCTCCTCAGAAACTTTCTCTACTGCATGGCCTGCTCACCTTGCACAGTTATGAATTCACCATTATAAACACCTTCTCATTGGCCTCTTTCTCAAGTTAAATCTTCTGACAAATTCCAACACATTCTCTTACATTCTCTGATTCTGCTCCCTATATTCTTCCTATTTCCCCCCCACACAATTCTTTCCTAGGTGGTTGAAGTAAGGATTTGCTGAAAAACAATAGACACTGTTTCAAATTGAAAAGCACTGACCAGAATTGTGAAAATGAGCTGCAACCTAACCTGGTTGGTTGTGTAATTACAAAGTGTATTTACAACTCTGAAGAATCTCTGTATCACAATGTTGCATATTGGAGGACTGGAGATGCGTATTGGAGATTTCACACAGCATTAATTAGCTGTTCTAGCCAAGAATTATGGTTCTACAGGAACAGATACTGTGGAAAATGTTCCTGTTGAGGATTGTCATTGTCTTTCAGGACACAGAAACCAGGATCAGAACAGCACAGAAATGGCCTTGGCTTTGGCACCAAGCAGGAAATCAAATCATTTCTCAGCCAAACCCACATGGATTCACCAATTTTCCTGGCACAGAACTGAGCTCTCACCCTCCTCATTCTGCATTCACAGCCTTCACTTTCACCATCAACATATACCAAGATTTTGGTTCTGGCTTGTCCACAGAGAAAACAACAGCTCGGGGAAACATATATTTATGAAGTGGCAGTTCTTTAATGAACTCTTCAAGGTCAGGCTGGGAGGTGCTCTGAGCAACCCGGTCTGGTGGAAGATGTCCCTGCCTATGGCAGAGGAGTCAGAACGAGATGATCTTTAAGGTCCTGTCCAACACAAACCATACCACGATTCTGTGTTTCTGTGATTCTCTGATAATATGCACAGCTTTAAGGCATGACACAATATGGATGTGAGATATGCTCCTTACTGGACAATTTTATGGTTTGGGGTTTGCAGGATTTCCAGGCACAATGAGGATCAACTTTACTCCATGACAAGAAAACAAGCAAACAAACAAAATACCCTACCCAAACCAAAACAAACAAATCATCCAAAAAAGCTTAATCAACCCAGCCAAGAGTGGGAAAACACCAGAAGAGTATCAATCATGGCTTCACATTTCAGATTGTGTCAACTGCAGTACATACACAACACAGGAAACTCAATTGTAACTAATGCACAGGAGGCCTCACACAGGAGCTCACCCCAGACAGTCATTTCCTTGGAGAGTAAGGTAAAGAAAAACCTTGGAACCACAGATGTGGGCCTCATCTGTGGGGTCAAACAGAACTTGACATGATTCATTCATCCATTTTGAATTCCAGCACCAGCCCTGTCTCTGCACACACAGACTTCTTCTCTCTCTCCAAACATAACATGAAAGCAAATTTTGCATACAGACATCAGTAGAAGAAAAGTTGTGTGCACATCTCCTCAGGTCCCAAGCATCACAACTAAGATTATTCTGTTCCTCCCAAGTATTTGAACAACTCACAGATGTTACATAGGCCATAAATAGTTTCCAGCTCTGTCAATGACCCAGCCATCCAAGTATCAGCTCAAAGGCAACATCACCGTTCTTCAGCACATGGACTCCTCACAAGAGGTGTGACACCACTCTGGATGCAATAGAACATCAAACCCAAACTAGGCCATTTGAGTCCAAACCACACAATATAAAATCATAAGACTCCTCCTGACTCATTTTCATAAGGCCAGCAATAGCCCTGGGCATCAACACAACACATGCCACGTCTCCAGCAGTGCCTCCTCACACACCACACCCCCAGCACTCCCCCCTAACCCTCACAGCTCACATGGTTATCACAGGTGTTCAGAATTCAGAGACTGCACCAAAAGGAAAGTTGCTCAGACAGCATCTCCTTACCATGGATAATATTTGACTTCTCCCCCTAGCCATGGGACAAGAAAAAGCATTTCTTACAGAGACACTTTAAAGAAACATGTCGATGGAAGTCTCTCTCTCTCTTCACCTACAGACATGAAAGAACCATCTTCAGGTCATCCGAACAGTGAGACTGAAAGTTAACACCTGCAGAACTGAAGAGTTCAAAAGACACTTCTGGGATATATAACTCACAGTAGATAATTAATGACTTTGTTTATAGGCCTCAAACATATAATTTGCTCTTCCTATATGGCATCTCTAAGTACAACATTAAGCTATTGAATGGTACAATTATGATGGTGCACAAAGAGTTAGAAAGAAGGCTTCTCCCATGCACCTGGAATACATATCTTCTAGACAAGTACTTTGGGAAGAAAATCCTCACATTGCTTCATACTAGAGATAGGAACTGGACAGGGAAAGGAGGAAATCATTCCCTTGAGTCTTTCAGCAGACATTCATGCACAGCTCACAGGACTCAGATTTCCAACCCTTCCCATCATCCATGCTGTTCTTCCACCCACATATCTTAAACACATCTGACAGTGGAGGCCCAGCTCCCCTGACCACTTCTCTTCACACCACTAATTTCACACAGCCATAATTACTTCTCTGAACGATGGAAACCACATTTGCCTGCTCACTGGAGTTCTGTGAAGACACATCATGGGTCTAAAAGGAAAAGCCCAGCAGTCTTCCAAGACAGACTGAGTCACTGAATATCTGCACAGGGGGAATTATGCTCGCCTTGGATCTCACACTGCACCTTGGATCTCTCCCTTCCCAGCCAAACAATTCTCTTCCCATGCTAAATATTTCATGCCCAAAGCTCATCCAACTCCATGTGACATGGCTCTGCCTTAAAAAAACAAGAAAAAACCGAAGCAGTTCTGCCATTTCCTCCTCCACCTGCAGCCACCCACAGGTTTTTCAGAGTCCCAACTTCAAAAGGATCTTTCATCTTCAGAACAGACAGACAGACATCATCAAGGACCACTTGTTTCCTGGCCCAATCCTCTGCTGGGGACAAGGATCAAAGCATGGATGACAAAAAACCTTTTCCTGCTGACCCCCACTATGTATCCTGGAGAACGATAAAGGCTGAGACCAACGTGCAGAGAAGTTCCAGGCAAAGCCACCAGCACTTTGTTCAAGACACATTCAACCCGTTCAAGCACGTGTGCTGTTGGGAGGACACATGAGCCAGCGAAAAAGTTGCGTCTCTTAATAATGCAATACATCCATTCAGAAGATCTAATACTAACAGGAACACGGATTCTACTCAGCACAGGTGACATAGGGGAAGAATACCTGGCCCCTGATAAATACACAAACTTCTGACCTAACGAACAGCCTGCCAGCAGCACCTTCTCCCTCCTTCCTTCTTTGCTACCTGGAAGGCTGAGAACTGACCCCGTGTTCACAAAACGAGAGCAACGGGCACCGACCTTCACAATGTCACTGAAGGAAACTCGACCTTGCCTTTAGGCAAAGTCTCCTATGCATGTCAGGGAACACGGCGGGGGAAAAGGAGCATCAAGAGATATTATGGCGAAAATATTTGGCCTCAGAGACACTCACCGAGGGAGCGGCGGGATCCGAGGGAAGGGCGCCGGCCGGGGTCTCCTCCCCGAGCAGCGGCGCGGGCTCGTCGGGCAGCGGCCGGGCCGGAAGGGTGTCGCAGCAGCTGCCGGCCGAGAAGCGCAGGTGGCTCTTGCGCGAGTCGGCCGTGAGCGACACGTCGTGCGAGTAGGACTGCAGGAAGGCGCGCACGCCGTCGATGCCCACGAAGTGCGAGACGGGCACGCCGCGCAAGGCGGCGGCGGCGGGCGGCAGCAGGTGGCGGCGGCGCCAGCGGCGCAGGCGCAGCGCCAGCAGCAGCAGCAGGAAGGCGAGGAAGAGGCAGGAGACGGCGGCCACGGCCAGCACGAGCCAGCGCGTCAGGCTGCCGGCCGCGTCGCCCGGCGCCGCCGCCTCGGCCGCGCTGCCCAGCTCGGCCAGCAGCTCGGCCACGCTCTCGGCCAGCACCACGCTCAGCGTGGCCGTGGCCGACAGCGCCGGCCGCCCGTGGTCCTTCACCAGCACCACCAGGCTCTGGCGCGCCGCGTCGCGGGCCAGCGGGAAGCGCGCCGTGCGCACCTCGCCGCTGTGCAGCCCCACGCGGAACAGCCCCGGCTCCGTGGCCTTGGCCAGCTCGTACGACAGCCACGCGTTCTGCCCCGCGTCCGCGTCCACCGCCACCACCTTGGCCACCAGCGCGCCGGGCTCCGACCAACGCGGCGCCAGCTCCACGCCCGACCACGCGCCGCCCGAGCCCGCCGGCCCCGCCGCCGCCGCCGCCGGCGGGTACAGCACCTGCGGCGCGTTGTCGTTCTCGTCCACGATCAGCAGCCGCACCGACACGTTGCTGCTCAGCGCCGGCGCGCCGCCGTCCTCCGCACGCACCCACAGCTGCAGCTCGCGCACCTGCTCGTAGTCGAAGGAGCGCAGCGCGTACAGCGCGCCCGTCTCCGCCTGCACCGACACGTACGACGACAGCGGCGCGCCCCGCACCCGCCCCTCCGACAGCCGGTACCGCACGCGCGCGTTCTGCCCCCAGTCCGCGTCCGTGGCGCGCACCGTCAGCACCAGCGCGCCCGCCGCGTTGTTCTCCGCCAGCCGCGCGCTGTAGCGCTCCTCCGCGAACACCGGCGCGTTGTCGTTCACGTCCAGCACGCGCAGCGCCAGCACCGCCATGCTCTGCAGCGCCGGCGACCCGCCGTCGGCCGCCCGCACCGTCACGTTGTACTCCGACACCTGCTCGCGGTCCAGCTCTCTCGCTGTCACCACGCGGTAGTAATCGTCAAAAGTCTTCTCCAGCCGGAAAGGGACGCCCTTGTCGAGCGAGCAGCGCACCTCTCCGTTGACCCCCGAGTCGCCATCCTGCACATGGAGCAGCGCCACAACTGTCCCCGGTTCGGCGTCCTCGGAGATCTCACTCACGGCCGAAGATACTGTCAGTTCGGGTGCATTGTCGTTGACATCTGTCACAGAGATCGCGACTTTGGCCGTGTCAAAAAGCTCTCCTCCGTCGTGTGCCTTTACCTCCAGTTCATGGGAGGAGATTTCCTCGAAATCCAAGTCGTCCTTAACCGTTATTTCTCCTGTCTCTGAGTCGAGATTAAAAAGTTCTGAGGCTCGGTCTGAAATTTTACGGAAGCTGTATGTCACCTGCCCGTTCAGCCCCTCATCGGCATCCGTGGCCGTGACGGTGACGAGGACGGAGCCCACGGGCACGTCCTCGGGCACACGCACCGTGTACTCCGCCTGGCTGAACACGGGCGCGTTGTCGTTCGCGTCCACCACCGCCACGCGGATCCGAGCCGTGCCCGTCCGGGCCGGATCGCCGCCGTCGCTCGCCCTCAGCACCAGCTCGTGAAACGCCGCCTCCTCGCGGTCCAGCGCCTTGGCCAGCACCAGCTCGGGACGCTGATCGCCGCCGGGGCCCGCCTGCACGGCCAGCGAGAAGTGCTCGTCGCCGCTCAGCTCGTAGCTCTGCAGGGAATTCCGGCAAGAGTCCGGGTCGTGAGCTTCGGCCAGGGGAAATCGCGACCCCGGGGCTGTTGTCTCGCCCAGTCTCAGGTCTTTTTCTGCCTCTTGGAAGCTGGGCGGGTTGTCATTAATGTCTGTGATTTCTACTTCGATTCGGTAAACCTGCATTTCTCCTTCCACTATCAGCTCACAGCGCAGCACGCATTTCTCCACCAGCCGGCACAGCTGCTCCCTGTCGATCCTCTCCGCCGTCACTAAATGTCCCGTCTTCCCGTGCAATGCAAAATACTGCGTCCTACCTTTGTTCTGGATGCGCATTCCGCGATCGTTGAGCTCCCGGAGCTGCAGCCCCAGGTCCTTGGCCACGTCGCCCACGAACGAGCCCTTGGGCATCTCCTCGGGCACCGAGTAGCGCAGCTGCCCCCACGCCGCCTCCCACGCCGCCAGCAGCACGGCCCAGAGCAGAGCTCGCTGCCGCCGGCCCCAGCGCCTCCCCGCCGCGCACATCTCCGCCGCGCCACCGATCCACCGCTTTCCACTCAGTCTTCTACCCGCCGCTCCCGGCTGCTCTCGCCGGCCTTGCCGCCTCCCTGCAGCACGGCTCCGCTGCGCAAGGACTCTCGCAGACCGCCCGCCGCCGAGCCTGACAGGGAACAACCGAGCGAGCCGATCCGCAGCGGGCGGGGCTGCCGGTAGCGCTCCGAGCTTCCTCTCGCTCCTCTCGGTCAACAGCGGCGCCCGCAGCCTCCTCCCGGCACTGCAGGCACCGAGCGCTGCCGAGCGCTGCCCGCCCGGCCTCGCCACACACCGGGGACAGGCGCCACGGAGACGTCGCTTTTCGTCCAGCGCGGATCTCCTGCCTCCCCATTTCTCCAGCCCATCTCTGCCTTGATCCTCCAGGGCATCACCATTGCGAGAAGGGAGGAGGCATTCCTTGGGCGTGGTTCTTTAACCAGATGGGAATCTAATCACTTACGAATGTCATTACATGTAATTTAAAACATTTTTCCGTAGTTTGCCCTGTAGCTAATTGTTACTTTTATCCTTTTTGTTCAAAAGCATCTTCAATCATAACCTCCCAAAGAGAAAACGGGTAGATACCGCATCCCGAAAAAACAGAGCTATCAGGTTAGTTAACACAAGCGGGACGAGAGCAATTGCATGTTTCTTGAAGTCTGGGAGCTAATTGTAACAGCATTTAATTACAGATACAAATAAAGATGCAGCAAAAACTCTGAAAGGAAAGTTTCAGGAATTCAAGTATTTTATATCCCTTCCTAAGGTGAACCTAGTGTTTTTTTAGTTTATACAGATTTACATTTAATCAAGTCATTCTAGATTTCCTTTTTTCTTTTTTTTTTCTGAAATCAATGTTTACAGCATTGAAGCTCGTTAGTGAACTATTCATCTAAGTATTTCTTAAAGATGTTGATACGATGTGATTTCAAGAGCAGAATTATAGAAACGTAGAACAAATGTACAGCTGCCCTCTCGAAACTGTTCTGACCACTAATCAGTGTGCCAATGGGATTGACTCTAATGCCTAAACCACCATCTGCCCCGATATGTCACTCCTTCATATCTCAGATGTCTACCCTAGTGAACAGAGTTTCAGAAATTTGAAGTTCTCGATATACCCCAGCCCTGCTCATTCCCTAAACTCCCTCTGTAAAGAGCACAGAAAAAAAAAATCTCCGAAAGAAGAAATCATTCAACACTGTCACCAGTGTACGAAATAAATGTCATGAAGAGCAAAACAGAGCAAACTGCCAGCAGGACGCACAAAGGAAGCCGTCTAGTCCTACTACTGCATTCCCCCCCAAAACTGGAAACGATCTCTTTTTTCACGCAGGATGGAGAACGGAAATTTCCACATTCTTTCCCTTTCTAAATCTGATACAGACCAAACAAAGTTTAACGAACGGGTTTGTGTAAAGCTACACACGAGTTCCAAACACACCCTCTCTGAAGAAATCAGCCAGGAAGGATGAAAGCTCCAACACCGGGTGTCGGTGCTTTTCTAATATTCCCCGTCACGCAGAAACAGCCGTTCTCCTTCCACAGCATACGGATCTACTTTCAATATTGCTGACACATTCGAATTTATACAGCTCAAGTGTTGAAGACGAAACCTCGCGGCTGAAGCTGAACCTGTGACCACGAAAGCGCCAAGTGTTTCCTGCTCTCCATGAACGGGGAATAGACGGTTCCTTAATTCAGTCTATCTCGGAGACAGGAAAGTGCAACTCACAAAAACACGACTCCGGGAAACGTGGAGAAACACTGAGAAACTCTGCTGCTAGCCGAAAAGAGAGCTATAATCTAAGCCTGTCAGCTGAAGCTGCTGCCGAGAAAAAGTGAAAAAGCAGCTATGTGGAGACGGAGATGAGGAGTCCCCACTGACACCACTCAGAGAATACCCGGAAAACAAGAAAAATATTTGAAGAAGTTTTAAAAAGAGAAGAAGGTCACGCTTTACAGACCTGCGGTGCATCGGCGGGCGGCTCTCCCGTCACGGCGCTGCTGTTGGGGCTCGGCTTCTCGCAGGAATCGCCGCCCAGAAGCTCCTCCGCCGACAGGATGGGCACCGGTACCGGCGGCGGCGGCCAAGCGGCCTCGGGCACGGCGCGGGCCGGCGGCGCCACGCACAGGTTGTAGGAGTAGGGCAAGGTGCCCTCGCAGAAGTCGGCCGGGAAGGCGGCGCCGGCGGGCAGCGAGAAGCGCTGCGCGCCCAGGCAGCGCAGCACGGCGGGCGGCCCGGCCCGGCGCAGCCGCGCCAGCACGGCCAGCGCCACGCTCAGCACGAAGAGCGCCGACAGCAGCGCCAGCGCCAGCACCAGGTAGAACTGCAGCTCGGCCGCCGGCGCCTCGGCGCCCGCCGCCCGCTCGCTCAGCTCCGGCAGCGCCTCCTGCAAGCTCTCGGCCAGCACCACGTGCAGCGTGGCCGTGGCCGACAGCGCCGGCTGCCCGTGGTCCTTCACCACGGCCACCACACGCTGCTTGGCCGCGTCCCGCTCGGACACGGCGCGCGCCGTGCGCACCTCGCCGCTGTGCAGCCCCACGCGGAACAGCGCCGGCTCCGACGCCGCCACCAGCTCGTACGACAGCCACGCGTTGCGCCCCGCGTCCGCGTCCACCGCCACCACCTTGGCCACCAGGTAGCCGGCCTCGGCCGAGCGCGGAACCACCTCGAAAGGAGGCGCCGCCGCCCCGCCCGCCGCCTCTCCCGGCGCCAAAGCCGCCGGCGCCGCCGGCCAGAGCACCCGCGGCGCGTTGTCGTTGCGGTCCAGCACGAAGACGCGCACCGTGGCCGTGGAGCTGCGCGCCGGCGCGCCGCCGTCCTGCGCCCGCACGGCCACCGCGAACTCGCGGCACTGCTCGTAGTCGAAGGAGCGCTGCGCGTACAGCGCGCCGCTCCGCGCCTCCACCGACACCGGCGGCGCCGCGCCCGCCGCGCCCGCGCTGCCGCCCGCCAGCCAGTAGCTCACGCGCCCGTTGGCGCCCGCGTCCGCGTCCCGCGCCTGCACGCGCAGCACCAGCGCGCCCGCCGCGTTGTTCTCCGCCACGTACGCGCTGTACGCCGCCTCCTCGAACACCGGCGCGTTGTCGTTCACGTCCGACACCTCCAGCACCAGCTCCGCGCTGCTCCACAGCGCCGGCCGGCCCCGGTCCCGGGCCACCACCGTCACGCGATGCTCCGCCGCCTGCTCGCGGTCCAGCGCGCTCGCCGTCACCACCTTGTACGAGCCGCCCGGCGACGCCACGATCGACAGCGGCGCCTCGCCCGACAGCTCGCACGACACCTGACCGTTCTCGCCCGAGTCTCTGTCCCGCACCTTCAGCAGGGCCACCACGGTGCCGACTGGCGCGTCCTCGGGGACGGGACTGGAGAGGGACAGAACCGTGATCTCAGGAGCATTATCGTTCACGTCCAACACCTCCACCTCCACCTTGCAGTGCGCCACCAAACCGCCTCCGTCCGTCGCCTCCACAGCCAGGCTGAATGTGCGCGTCTCCTCGAAGTCCAGCGCCTCCTGAAGCGTGATCGTCCCTCTCTCGGCATCCACCGCGAACTTCTGAAGTACCTTGGTCGGCATTTCTCCGAAGCCATAGGTGATGTGGGCGTTGGTGCCGGCATCAGCATCGGAGGCAGACACGTTCAGCACCGTCGATCCCGGGGGCGCGTCCTCGCGCAGGCTGACCCGGTACCGGTCCTGCGCGAACACGGGTGGGTTGTCATTGGCGTCGGTGACGTTGATCCAGAGCTGGGCGGTGCCAGTCCGGGGCGGATCGCCTCCGTCCGTTGCAGTCAGCATGAGCAGCAGGCTCGGCTCACTTTCCCGGTCCAGCGAGTGGCGCAGCACCAGCTCCGCGGATTTGCTGCCGTCTTGGCTCTCTTTCACCTCCACCGTGAAGTATCCGTTTTTCTCCAGCTCGTAGCCCTGCAGTGAATTACTGCCCACATCCGGATCCTCTGCCATGCCCAAGTAAAATCGGGCACCGGGAGAAGTCAACTCGTTGATCTCCAGCTGAAATTTGTCGCGCTGAAAACGTGGCGCGTTGTCATTCACGTCCTGAATGTCCACCTGGACGTGGAAAATGTTCAGCGGGTTGTGCACCACCGCCTCGAAGCTGACGGAGCAGGTCGCCGATGCACCACACATCTCCTCCCGGTCCAGCCTCTCGTTCACGTACAGGTTCCCGTTCTCCTCATTCACCGTGAAGTATTTCAGCTGCTTCTTGCCGGCAGACGCCACCTGCAGCTTGCGCGCCGGCAGCTCGTCCGCGCTGAGCCCCAGGTCCCGCGCCAGCGGCCCCACGAGCGAGCCTCTGCCCAGCTCCTCGGCGATGGCGTAGCGGACCCGCTCGGCCGCCGCCCGCCACCACAGGCACAGCAGCACCGCGGCCAGCAGCGCTCGCCCGCCGCCCGGCCCGCGCCTCGCCCGCCGCCTCACCGCCATTCTCTGCCGCCGCCGCCGCCGCTCGCCGCGCTCCTGCCTCCTGCCGCTGCCCGGCCTCCCGAGCAGCCGCTCTCGCCGCACAGCGCAGCGCCCGCCGCAGCGCAGCCAGCCCGCTCGGCCCGCCTCGGACGCCGCTGCTCCCCGCCCAGAGCCGCCTCTCGCCTCTCGCCGCTGCCGGCGGTGCCGCTGCCGCTGTGGCCGG
This sequence comes from Acrocephalus scirpaceus scirpaceus, assembly GCA_910950805.1. Lineage (NCBI taxonomy): Eukaryota > Metazoa > Chordata > Aves > Passeriformes > Sylviidae > Acrocephalus > Acrocephalus scirpaceus. The sequence continues at coordinate 2,152,581 of OU383785.1, forward strand.
CGCCGGGCGAGCGAGCAGCCTGCGGGGGCAGGACGCTGCGGCGGCGGCGGCTCCAGCGCCGCTCGGCGGCGGCCAACAGCGGCACCCGGAGGCGCCGCGACGCCACTGCAGCCGCCGGATGGCCGCGCTCAAGGGGGCCCGGCTCTGCGCGGGGCTCGGGGCTGCACCGCCCCCGCGCTCTCTGCTCCTTTGCAAACAGCAATTGCAGAAACTCTCGCTTAATTCGACTCCAAGGCGTTTCTATCTGAGATGTGCTGAGCGGTGCTTTTAGGGCATTCTTTGCAGTCACATTGAACAGTCAGAAGCAAACATTCATGACAGGCCAGTAAAGAATGGAATTTAGCTGCTCTTAATAAAATCACGGCTCATCTATTGCTGCAATAAACGATATTATAGGGAAGACTTCGAGAGCTTTTTCGCTCTTTGTCACATCGCTTGAATCGTCCCATCATTACCTGAGATGAATACTTTGAGATATAGTTCAGCCTAAAGCAATGTAAGCAATCCCTATGTCAGGACAGCAGAATAACATTTACTCTTTTGTTTTGAGTCATTCAAGTTGTGTTATATGCATCTGCATATCTGAGCGCCTGACAATGGAAAGTAAAAATACAACACTGAGTCCTTCAAACAATAAAAAATGTTTTCAGTTTCACACCTAAACTTTTCTTTAATGGTCATTTAATCAACACCTCTGCTATAAACAGGAACAGTTTCTGCTTGTCTTGAACGTTGAAGGCATATCCAAAATTTCTCTGGGAAATATGTTCCATTTTCTAACAACACGCGCTGTAAAGATTTTTCGTAATCAAACCCTCACTTCTTTTACTTAAAAACACTTCTCTGCTGTACTATGACCACCGGCCCTGACAAAAAGTTTTCTGTCCATATTTTTATAGTTTTTTTTTAATAATTGAAAAAGCAAGGTAATTTGAAAAGTCTACACAGAGGTATCATTAGTCCATGCTTGAAAACCTAAACTCCTTCAGTCCTTCTGCAGAGCAGAGATGTTCCAACCCTCAGACACTTCCATGATCCTTACAGGGACTCTTGCATGTACTTTTGGGATATTGGCCCAAGATCTGCATGCAGTCTATGGGCTCACAAAAAGAGTTTAGAGGGGGGGAAGGATTTCCCTCGACCTGCTGGGCAGAGAACTCGTTATGAGTGCAGGACACAATTTGAGCAGCAGGGGCCCATTGGTGCCTCATGTCCCATCCTATCACACACCAATAGCCCAAAATCCTTCTCTGCTGAGCTGTTCCCTATCCCCTACTCTCTCTTTAAACTGGAGATTGCCCTAACCCAGGTGCAGGGCCTTGCACTTTGCCCTGTTCAACTTCATGATGGTTGCACGGGGCCGCTTCTCCAGCCCATCCCTCGCTGGCATCTCTGCCCTCTCGGGAATCAGCTCACATTGGTGTCAGCTGCAAATTCTCTCAGGGTGCACTCAATCCCATTGTCCATGAAGGCACTAAACAGTACTGGTCCCGTAAGGACCCTTGAGGGACAACAAAAGTCACTGCTTCCCACCTGGACATTGAGCCACTGCCTGTAACTCTCTGGAGGTGACTGTCCAGCCTGTTCCTCAGCCATTTAACAGCCTCCAGCTGTGTGCCCAGCACGTTCCTCTGGGTGATGACGTGGGGGACACTGCACACGTTCTCCCACTGGACCCTGGGCTGTGCATGGAAACCTTGGCTGGCCTGGGTGGCCACTCTGCACTTTGACAACTGCAGCAGAGATGCTTCTGCATTATTACACGACAGACAAAGTGTCCCTGGGTGAGCACACCTGTGCTTATGAAACCCTTCCTCTGTACAGCTGCAAACATCACAGCTGCGTGTGGGAACTGCACCTGCACTCGGACAGCTGGGACAGAGGAGACCTTCCACACAAGATCAGACACGCTGAGGATGAGCTCATGACAACAAGCAGTGCACGAGTTAGAAACACACAGAAATTAACAGATGCAATAACATTTTGTAGGTCTCACTTGCTCTACACAAGCAACTCAAATCACACTGTACCCCGTCAGGCACAGGCCTGTGTTATCTGTGACAAAGGACAAGCAAGGCAATGACCGAGTTCTTCTCTAGCCTCACACACAGAGCTCCCCTGGCTTCTTTTTCTTCTGTGCCACGCAGCTGGAAGGTTTTGCTTGTGGCCATCTCCTCACTGGTCAAATTTATCAGGAGATGATAAGGCACTGCAGCCACAGCCAGAAGGGACGTACATTTCTCTGCTCACCACCATCATGATAAGGAACTGAAGGATTCTAAAGCACACAAATGATCAACAACCACACTAAAAGATTAGCAGTCATCCAACGGAGAATGGCTCATCAGACCATTGGCTTACAGGGAATCTCCTCCCTGTCATTATCACGTGCTCTTTTCCACACAGAGGCAACTTCTACTAAAGTCATATTTACATCTGTTTCTCCCAGCAGTAACAGAACACAAAGTCACTCTCATATCTCCTGCCTTCCACTGCCACTGGAACAAGAGCCAGAGACATGAACACATCAGACATTCCTAAAAAATGATAGGCTCTTGATAACTGTAAGCATATCCACAGACAGAGTAAATCAAGGAAAAAAAAATGAAAGAAAAAAAAAGAAACAACCCCCTGTAAGATGAATCAGATAAGGCAAGGAAGCATTATACGACAGCAAGTTTACAGAGATTCTTACAGTGAAGTCTTCTAGGCATTGATTTCAGGCCTTACAATTCATCCCTGAGAGCACTTGGAAGTCACTGAGGTCTCAAGCTGCAAGTGTGCCCCTAAACACTTACACTGCACAGCAGGACTGGGGCCTTCATTTGAAGCATTTGTCCTCTCCTCAGAAACTTCCTCTACTGCATGGCCTGCTCACCTTGCACAGTTATGAAACCATCATTATAAACACCTTCTCATTGGCCTCTTTCTCAAGTTAAATCTTCTGACAAATTACAACAGATTCTCTCATTGCTTCTGCTCCCTATATTCTTCCTATTTCCCCCCCACACAATTCTTTCCTATGTGGTTGAAGTAACGATTTGCTGAGAAAAAATAGACACTGTTTCAAATTGAAAAGCACTGACCAGAACTGTGAAAATGAGCTGCAACCTAACCTGGTTGGTTGTGTAATTACAAAGTGTATTTACAATTCTGAAGAATCTCTGTATCATAATGTTGCATATTGGAGGACTGGAGATGCGTATTGGAGATTTCACACAGCATTAATTAGCTGTTCTAGCCAAGAATTATGGTTCTACAGGAACAGATACTGTGGATAATGTTCCTGTTGAGGATTGTCATTGTCTTTCAGGACACAGAAACCAGGATCAGAACAGCACAGAAATGGCCCTGGCTTTGGCACCAAGAAGGAAATCAAATCATTTCTCAGCCAAGCCCACATGGATTCACCGATTTTCCTGGCACAGGACTGAGCTCTCACCCTCCTCATTCTGCATTCACAGCCTTCACTTTCACCATCAACATATACCAAGATTTTGGTTCTGGCTTGTCCACAGAGAGAACAACACCTTGGGGAAACATATATTTATGAAGTGGCAGTTCTTTAATGAACTCTTCAAGGTCAGGCTGGGAGGGGCTCTGAGCAACCCGGTCTGGTGGAAGATGGATCTTTATATGGCACAGAAGTTCGAATGAGGTGATCTCTAAGGTCTTTTCCAACACAAACCACTCCATGATTCTGTGTTTCTATGATTACATGTACAGCTTCAAGACAAGATACAGTATGGATGCGAGATACTCTCTCTACTGGATAACTTTATGTTTTGGGGTTTGCAGGATTTCCAGGCACAATGTGGATCAACTTTACTCCATGACAAGAAAACAAGCAAACAAACAAACAAAAAACCCTACCCAAACAAAACCAATCATCCAAAAAACCTTAATCAACCCAGCCAAGAGTGGGAAAACACCAGAAGAGTATCAATCATGGCCTCACATTTCAGATTGTGTCAACTGTAGTACATACACAACACAGAAAACTCAATTGTAACTAATGCACAGGAGGCCTCACACAGGAGCTCACCCCAGACAGTCATTTCCTTGGAGAGTAAGGTAAAGAAAAACCTTGGAACCACAGATGTGGGCCTCATCTATTGGGTCAAACAGAACTTGACATGATTCATTCATCCATATTGAATTCCAGCACCGGCCCCGTCTCTGCACACACAGACTTCTTCTCTCTCTCCAAACATAACATGAAAGCAAATTTTGCATACAGACATCAGTAGAAGAAAAGTTGTGTGTTCAGCTCCGCAGATCCCAAGCATCACCACTAAAATTATTCTGTTCCTCCCAAGTATTTGAACAACTCACCAATGTTACATAGGCCATAAATGGTCTCCAGCTCTGCCAATGACCCAGCCATCCAAGTATCAGCTCAAAGGCAACATCACCGTTCTTCAGCACATGGACTCCTCACAAGAGGTGTGACACCACTCTGGATGCAATAGAACATCAGACCCAAACTAGGCCATTTGAGTCCAAACCACACAATATAAAATCATAAGACTCCTCCTGACTCATTTTCATAAGGCCAGCAATAGCCCTGGGGATCAACACAACACATGCCACGTCTCCAGCAGTGCCTCCTCACACACCACACCCCCAGCACTCCCCCCTAACCCTCACAGCTCACATGGTTATCACAGATGTTCAGAATTCAGAGACTGCACCAAAAGGAAAGTTGCTCAGACAGCCTCTCCTTACCATGGATAATATTTGACTTCTCCCCCTAGCCATGGGACAAGAAAAAGCATTTCTTACAGAGACACTTTAAAGAAACATGTCGATGGAAGTCTCTCTCTCTCTTTTCACCTACAGACATGAAAGAACCATCTTCAGGTCATCAGAACAGTGAGACTGAAAGTTAACACCTGCAGAACTGAAGAGTTCAAAAGACTCTGCTGGGCTATATAACTCAGAGCAGATAATTAATTACTTGGTTTATAGGCCTGAAATACATAATTTCCATTTCCCATATGGCATCTCTCATAAGTACAACTCAAGCTTTTAAGTGGCACAATGATGATGGCGTGCAAATATTTAATAAGAATCTCCCAGGCTTCTCCATGCAGCTGGAATACATAACTTCTAGACAAGTACTTTGGGAAGAAAATCCTCACATTGCTTCATACTAGAGATAGGAACTGGACAGGGAATGGAAGAAAACATTCCCTTGAGTCTTTCAGCAGACATTCATGCACAGCTCACAGGACTCAGATTTCCAACCCTTCCCATCATCCATGCTGTTCTTCCACCCACATATCTTAAACATATCTGAGAGTGGAGGCCCAGCTCCCCTGACCACTTCTCTTCACACCACTAATTTCACACAGCCATAGTTACTTCTCTGAACGATGGAAACCACATTTGCCTGCTCACTGGAGTTCTGTGAAGACACATCATGGGTCTAAAAGGAAAAGCCCAGCAGTCTCCCAAGACAGACTGAGTCACTGAATATCTGCACAGGGGGAATTATGCTCGCCTTGTATCTCACGCTGCACCTCTTCCTACCCACATGATTCTCTTCCCATGCTAAATATTTCATAGCCAAGGCTCATCCAGCTCCATTTTACACGGCTCTACCTTAAAAAACAAGGAAAAACCAAAGCATTTCCTCCTCCACATACAGACACCCACAGGCTTTTTTCAGAGTCACACTTCAAGAGGATCCTTCATCCTCATAACAGCCAGACAGACATCATCAAGGACCACTTGTTGCCGGGCCCAATCCTCTGTTGTGGACAAGGATCAAAGCATGGATGACAAAAAACCTTTTCCTGCTGACCCCCACTATGTATCCTGGAGAACGATAAAGGCTGAGACCAACGTGCAGAGAAGTTCCAGGCAAAGCCACCAGCACTTTGTTCAAGACACATTCAACCCGTTCAAGCACGTGTGCTGTTGGGAGGACACATGAGCCAGCGAAAAAGTTGCGTCTCTTAATAATGCAATACATCCATTCAGAAGATCTAATACTAACAGGAACACGGATTCTACTCAGCACAGGTGACATAGGGGAAGAATACCTGGCCCCTGATAAATACACAAACTTCTGACCTAACGAACAGCCTGCCAGCAGCACCTTCTCCCTCCTTCCTTCTTTGCTACCTGGAAGGCTGAGAACTGACCCCGTGTTCACAAAACGAGAGCAACGGGCACCGACCTTCACAATGTCACTGAAGGAAACTCGACCTTGCCTTTAGGCAAAGTCTCCTATGCATGTCAGGGAACACGGCGGGGGAAAAGGAGCATCAAGAGATATTATGGCGAAAATATTTGGCCTCAGAGACACTCACCGAGGGAGCGGCGGGATCCGAGGGAAGGGCGCCGGCCGGGGTCTCCTCCCCGAGCAGCGGCGCGGGCTCGTCGGGCAGCGGCCGGGCCGGAAGGGTGTCGCAGCAGCTGCCGGCCGAGAAGCGCAGGTGGCTCTTGCGCGAGTCGGCCGTGAGCGACACGTCGTGCGAGTAGGACTGCAGGAAGGCGCGCACGCCGTCGATGCCCACGAAGTGCGAGACGGGCACGCCGCGCAAGGCGGCGGCGGCGGGCGGCAGCAGGTGGCGGCGGCGCCAGCGGCGCAGGCGCAGCGCCAGCAGCAGCAGCAGGAAGGCGAGGAAGAGGCAGGAGACGGCGGCCACGGCCAGCACGAGCCAGCGCGTCAGGCTGCCGGCCGCGTCGCCCGGCGCCGCCGCCTCGGCCGCGCTGCCCAGCTCGGCCAGCAGCTCGGCCACGCTCTCGGCCAGCACCACGCTCAGCGTGGCCGTGGCCGACAGCGCCGGCCGCCCGTGGTCCTTCACCAGCACCACCAGGCTCTGGCGCGCCGCGTCGCGGGCCAGCGGGAAGCGCGCCGTGCGCACCTCGCCGCTGTGCAGCCCCACGCGGAACAGCCCCGGCTCCGTGGCCTTGGCCAGCTCGTACGACAGCCACGCGTTCTGCCCCGCGTCCGCGTCCACCGCCACCACCTTGGCCACCAGCGCGCCGGGCTCCGACCAACGCGGCGCCAGCTCCACGCCCGACCACGCGCCGCCCGAGCCCGCCGGCCCCGCCGCCGCCGCCGCCGGCGGGTACAGCACCTGCGGCGCGTTGTCGTTCTCGTCCACGATCAGCAGCCGCACCGACACGTTGCTGCTCAGCGCCGGCGCGCCGCCGTCCTCCGCAAGCACCCACAGCTGCAGCTCGCGCACCTGCTCGTAGTCGAAGGAGCGCAGCGCGTACAGCGCGCCCGTCTCCGCCTGCACCGACACGTACGACGACAGCGGCGCGCCCCGCACCCGCCCCTCCGACAGCCGGTACCGCACGCGCGCGTTCTGCCCCCAGTCCGCGTCCGTGGCGCGCACCGTCAGCACCAGCGCGCCCGCCGCGTTGTTCTCCGCCAGCCGCGCGCTGTAGCGCTCCTCCGCGAACACCGGCGCGTTGTCGTTCACGTCCAGCACGCGCAGCGCCAGCACCGCCATGCTCTGCAGCGCCGGCGACCCGCCGTCGGCCGCCCGCACCGTCACGTTGTACTCCGACACCTGCTCGCGGTCCAGCTCTCTCGTTGTCACAACACGGTAGTAGCTGCCCTTCGAGGTCTCCAGCCGGAACGGGACTTCTCCGTCAAGCAAGCAGCGCACCTCGCCGTTCGAGCCCGAGTCCCGGTCCTGCACGTGCAGCAGGGCTACCAGGGTCCCCGGTGGAGAGTCCTCAGAGATCTCTCGCAGCTGAGAAGTTATTGTCAGGTCGGGCTCGTTGTCGTTGACATCTGCCACAGTGATCCCTACTTTGGCAGTGTCGAATAGGCCACCGCCATCCCGTGACTGAACTTCCAGTTCGTAGGAATCGCCTTCCTCGAAGTCCAGGTTTCGCAAAAGGGAGATCTCTCCGGTCTCAGAATTCAGACTGAAAATATCTGATGCCATGTCAGTCTGTTTCTTTAACGAGTATCTCACCTGTCCGTTCAGCCCCTCGTCGGCATCCGTGGCCGTGACGGTGACGAGGACGGAGCCCACGGGCACGTCCTCGGGCACACGCACCGTGTACTCCGCCTGGCTGAACACGGGCGCGTTGTCGTTCGCGTCCAGCACCGCCACGCGGATCCGAGCCGTGCCCGTCCGGGCCGGGTCGCCGCCGTCACTCGCCCTCAGCACCAGCTCGTGAAACGCCGCCTCCTCGCGGTCCAGCGCCTTGGCCAGCACCAGCTCGGGACGCTGATCGCCGCCGGGGCCCGCCTGCACGGCCAGCGAGAAGTGCTCGTCGCCGCTCAGCTCGTAGCTCTGCAGGGAATTCCGGCCCGAGTCCGGATCATGAGCGTCTGGCAGGGGAAACCGCGAGCCCGGGGCTGTCGTCTCGCTGATTTTCTCTTCCAGTTCAATATCTTTAAAGCTGGGCGCGTTGTCATTAATGTCTGTGATTTCCACTTCGATTTCATGAATCTTCATTTCCCCCTCCACTATCAGCTCACAGCGCAGCACGCATTTCTCCATCAGCCGGCACAGCTGCTCCCTGTCGATCCTCTCCGCCGTCACTAAATGTCCCGTCTTCCCGTGCAATGCAAAATACTGCGTCCTACCTCTTTCTATAATGCGGACGCCTCGGTCTCCAAAGTCCGGCAGCTGCAGCCCCAGGTCCTTGGCCACGTCGCCCACGAACGAGCCCTTGGGCATCTCCTCGGGCACCGAGTAGCGCAGCTGCCCCCACGCCGCCTCCCACGCCGCCAGCAGCACGGCCCAGAGCAGAGCTCGCTGCCGCCGGCCCCAGCGCCTCCCCGCCCCGCACATCTCCGCCGGGGAACCTCCGACACCGCAACACGGCTCCGCAGCTGCTTGGCACAGATTTGGAGCCGACTCTCCCCTCCCCGCAGCTCCCGGGGGTTCCTCCGCCTCGCGTCAGCACCGATCCGCACCGCGGGAACAATCGCAGACCGCCGGCCCCCCGAGCCTGACAGGGAACAACCGAGCGAGCCGATCCGCAGCGGGCGGGGCTGCCGGTAGCGCTCCGAGCTTCCTCTCGCTCCTCTCGGTCAACAGCGGCGCCCGCAGCCTCCTCCCGGCACTGCAGGCACCGAGCGCTGCCGAGCGCTGCCCGCCCGGCCTCGCCACACACCGGGGACAGGCGCCACGGAGACGTCGCTTTTCGTCCTGCGCGGATCTCCTGCCTCCCCATTTCTCCAGCTCATCGCTGCCTTGATCCTCCAGGGCATCACCATTGCGAGAAAGGAAGAGGCATTCCCTGGGCGTGGTTCTTTACCCGCACAGGAATCTAATCACTTACTAATGTCACCATATGTAAATTGAAACACTTTTCCGTGGTTTACCCTGTAGCTGATTGTTACTTTTACCCTTTTGGTTCAAAAGCATCTTCAACTATAAACTCCAAGACAGAAAACGGGAAGACACCGCATCCCGAAAACACAGAGCTATCCGTTCATCAACACAAGCGGGACGAGAGCAACTGCACGATTCTTGAAGTCAGGGAACTAATGATTACAGGTTTGAATTAAAGGTACATATGAAGATGCAGCGAAAGCTCTCAATTGAATGTTTCAAGTATTTGATATCCCTTCCTAAGATAAATCTAGTGTTTCCTTAAATTTATACAGATTTACATTTAGTCATGTCACTTTAGGTTTCTTTTTTTTTCTGAAATCAATGTTTAAAGCAATGAAGCTCATTAGTAAACTTTTCATCTAAGTATTTCTTAATGACGTTGGCATGACATGTTGCAATTAAAGAGTTATAAGAACCGTAGAACCAAAGCACAACAGTGCTCTTCAAACTGTGCTGACCACTAATCAATGTGAAAATGGGCTTGATACGAGTGCCTAAATCGTCATCTGGCCCGATGCGTGATTCCTTCCTATCTCTGACATCTATCCTAATAAACATGATTGCAGAAATTTGCCGTGCTCGATATACCCCAGCCCTCCTGAATATCCTAAACTGTCTATGTAAACAGGATAGGAAAAAAATCCCTGAAACAGGAATTTATTCAACACTCTCACCATTGTACGAAATAAATGTCATGAAGAGCAAAACAGAGCAAACTGCCAGCCAGGACGCACAAAGAAAACCATTTAGTCCCGCTGCTTCATTCCGCCCCAAAGCTGGCAACAATCTATTTTTTAACTCAGATTGGAAAACGGAAATTTCTACATTCTTTCCCTTTCTAAATCTGATACAGACAAAACAAAGCTTAACGAACGGGTTTGTGTAAAGCTACACACGAGTTCCAAACACACCCTCTCTGAAGAAATCAGCCAGGAAGGATGAAAGCTCCAACACCGGGTGTCGGTGCTTTTCTAATGTTCCCCGTCACGCAGAAACAGCCGTTCTCCTTCCACCGCATATGGATCTACTTTCAATATTGCTGACACATTCGAATTTATAGAGCTCAAGTGTTGGAGACGAAACCTCGCGGCTGAAGCTGAAACTGTGACCACGAAAGCCTCAAGTGCTTCCTGCTCTCTATGAACCGGGGATAGCCGGTTCCTTAATTCAGTCTATCTCGGAGACAGGAAAGTGCAACTCACAAAAACACGACTCCGGGAAACGTGGAGAAACACTGAGAAACTCTGCTGCTAGCCGAAAAGAGAGCTATAATCTAAACCTGTCAGCTGAAGCTGCTGCCGAGAAAAAGTGAAAAAGCAGCTATGTGGAGACGGAGATGAGGAGTCCCCACTGACACCACTCAGAGAATACCCGGAAAACAAGAAAAATATTTGAAGAAGCTTTAAAAAGAGAAGAAGGTCACGCTTTACAGACCTGCGGTGCGTCGGCATCGGCGGGCGGCTCTCCCGTCACGGCGCTGCTGTTGGGGCTCGGCTTCTCGCAGGAATCGCCGCCCAGAAGCTCCTCCGCCGACAGGATGGGCACCGGTACCGGCGGCGGCGGCCAAGCGGCCTCGGGCACGGCGCGGGCCGGCGGCGCCACGCACAGGTTGTAGGAGTAGGGCAAGGTGCCCTCGCAGAAGTCGGCCGGGAAGGCGGCGCCGGCGGGCAGCGAGAAGCGCTGCGCGCCCAGGCAGCGCAGCACGGCGGGCGGCCCGGCCCGGCGCAGCCGCGCCAGCACGGCCAGCGCCACGCTCAGCACGAAGAGCGCCGACAGCAGCGCCAGCGCCAGCACCAGGTAGAACTGCAGCTCGGCCGCCGGCGCCTCGGCGCCCGCCGCCCCGCTCGCTCAGCTCCGGCAGCGCCTCCTGCAAGCTCTCGGCCAGCACCACGTGCAGCGTGGCCGTGGCCGACAGCGCCGGCTGCCCGTGGTCCTTCACCACGGCCACCACACGCTGCTTGGCCGCGTCCCGCTCGGACACGGCGCGCGCCGTGCGCACCTCGCCGCTGTGCAGCCCCACGCGGAACAGCGCCGGCTCCGACGCCGCCACCAGCTCGTACGACAGCCACGCGTTGCGCCCCGCGTCCGCGTCCACCGCCACCACCTTGGCCACCAGGTAGCCGGCCTCGGCCGAGCGCGGAACCACCTCGAAAGGAGGCGCCGCCGCCCCGCCCGCCGCCTCTCCCGGCGAAGCCGCTCCCGCCGCAAAGCCGCCGCCGGCGCCGCCGGCCAGAGCACCCGCGGCGCGTTGTCGTTGCGGTCCAGCACGAAGACGCGCACCGTGGCCGTGGAGCTGCGCGCCGGCGCGCCGCCGTCCTGCGCCCGCACGGCCACCGCGAACTCGCGGCACTGCTCGTAGTCGAAGGAGCGCTGCGCGTACAGCGCGCCGCTCCGCGCCTCCACCGACACCGGCGGCGCCGCGCCCGCCGCGCCCGCGCTGCCGCCCGCCAGCCAGTAGCTCACGCGCCCGTTGGCGCCCGCGTCCGCGTCCCGCGCCTGCACGCGCAGCACCAGCGCGCCCGCCGCGTTGTTCTCCGCCACGTACGCGCTGTACGCCGCCTCCTCGAACACCGGCGCGTTGTCGTTCACGTCCGACACCTCCAGCACCAGCTCCGCGCTGCTCCACAGCGCCGGCCGGCCCCGGTCCCGGGCCACCACCGTCACGCGATGCTCCGCCGCCTGCTCGCGGTCCAGCGCGCTCGCCGTCACCACCTTGTACGAGCCGCCCGGCGACGCCACGATCGACAGCGGCGCCTCGCCCGACAGCTCGCACGACACCTGACCGTTCTCGCCCGAGTCTCGGTCCCGCACCTTCAGCAGGGCCACCACGGTGCCAGTCGGGGCATCCTCGGGCACGGGACTCGACATGGATATAATCGAGATCTCGGGGGCGTTGTCATTCTCGTCCATGATGTCGATCTGCACCTCGCAGTGATCGGTGAGCCCACCCCCATCTGTCGCCTCCAAGCCAAAAACATATTTATTTTCATTTTCAAAATCGAGTAGACCCAAGGTCCTGATCTCGCCACTCTCGCTGTCGATAGTGAACAATGAGAGGACGTCGTCTGGAACGTTGCCGAAGGAGTAGGACACTCGCCCGTTGGTGCCCGTGTCCGCATCCGTGGCCCGTACCTGCAGCACCAGCGACCCCACCGGGAGATTCTCTGCCACTCGCGCCTCGTAGACGCTTTTGCTGAACACGGGCGGGTTGTCATTGGCGTCTGTCACATTGATGCGAACCTGAACTGTCCCAGACCTCGCGGGGTCCCCGCCATCCACTGCCGTCAGCTCAAGCTCAAAGGAGCTCTGCTTCTCCCGGTCCAAAGCTCTCTCTAGTACTAATTCCGGCTGCTTCTTTCCACCAGGCTTTTCTTTCATTGAGAGTGAGAATGACGGGTCGCTGGTGAGTTGGTAAGTCAGCAGCGAGTTGCTTCCTGTGTCTGCATCCCGTGCCATCTCGAGCGGAAACCGAGCACCAGGAGGGATTAATTCACCAATCTCGAGGTCCAGAGCAGCCTTGCTGAACACCGGGGAGTTGTCGTTCACGTCCTCGATGGCCACTTCGACATGGAAAATGTTGAGCGGGTTGTGCACCACCGCCTCGAAGCTGACGGAGCAGGTCGCCGATGCACCACACATCTCCTCCCGGTCCAGCCTCTCGTTCACGTACAGGTTCCCGTTCTCCTCATTCACCGAGAAGTATTGCTTCTCCTCACTCAGCCGCAGCTTGCGCGCCGGCAGCTCGTCCGCGCTGAGCCCCAGGTCCCGCGCCAGCGGCCCCACGAGCGAGCCTCTGCCCAGCTCCTCGGCGATGGCGTAGCGGACCCGCTCGGCCGCCGCCCGCCACCACAGGCACAGCAGCACCGCGGCCAGCAGCGCTCGCCCGCCGCCCGGCCCGCGCCTCGCCCGCCGCCTCACCGCCATTCTCTGCCGCCGCCGCCGCCGCTCGCCGCGCTCCTGCCTCCTGCCGCTGCCCGGCCTCCCGAGCAGCCGCTCTCGCCGCACAGCGCAGCGCTCGCCGCAGCGCAGCCAGCCCGCTCGGCCCGCCTCGGACGCCGCTGCTCCCCGCCCAGAGCCGCCTCTCGCCCAGAGCCGCTGCTGCTGGCGGGGCCGCTGCCGCTGTGGCCGGCGCCGGGCGAGCGAGCAGCAGCCGGGGGGCAGGACGCTGCGGCGGCGGCGGCCAACAGCGGCACCCGGAGGCGCCGCGACGCCACTGCAGCCGCCTTGAGAAAGCTCATTGCCAACTTGTGTAAGGTAACCCACCCCATTTATGCGTACCCCGTGCGTAGTTTCAATAAGAAGAGACAGGCAAAATGTAAATTTGCACAATCCAGTTACATCTCTTACCCAAACCCTCCCCATTGCTTTATGCCAAATTTGCAAATATTTTCAACCTTTCCTCATATTTCACCCTTCTGCCCACAGATGACACTGAGGCCCATGCAAATGAGTTCACATAACTCTGAAGTGCTCAGGTCTATTTCTGATTCTGGACAACAATTAACTCTGAGGGAGAGATGTTAAGTTCAAAAGTAGTGGACCTGCACTCGGCCCCTGTCACTGTACAGACCTGCCAAAGGAAAAGAAAGCACAGGACCCTGCAGGCTCTGCACTGGGCACATCCTGGCACCCACGACTCTTTGGTGTGGAGAAAACCTCAGTGCTCTTGGTGGACACGTAAAACCTCAGGGCCTGTCATAAGAATTGTTACAATATTTCTTCTGTTTTGATTTGGGGAGCTTCTAGACAAAGATCTTGTCATCGGGTCAGCCCATCTAACAACAGCACCATTACGGGAGATTCTACAGTGATTTCTGATGATTCATACACAAATGCAAAACTCCATATGACCTTTTTGAGGGAAGTATCTTGAGTCTGTGATTTTCATTTGCTTTACCACAAGTCTCCCTCAAAACCTCCTGCCCAGAGAACCTGGAAACTCATTGAAGGCCAGAGGCATAAGGTTACACTGATTTCAGAGGATCACTAGGTGCCTTTTAGCTGTACTGAGTGACTTTACCAAGCTGCAGATAGTGCTTTTTTCAGAACAATGCTTCCTTGCACTGTATAACCCAAAGAAGCCAACTCAAAAACCTCCCCCAGTCCCACATGGGGCTGATTATTCCTCACTGTGAGAAATCCAGGTCTGCACAGTCTAGGAAATCACACAGAGGAGAATGTAGTCCTGTAGGCCCCAAGAAATAAGAATAATCTCCAGGTTAGTGGAACTGGCCACCTGCACAGCACAATCTGTTCTACCCTCTCGCATATCCTCTTGGAACTTGGCAGAAGGGCCAGGTCCAGGTCCAGGGGTGACTTCTGCTATGGAATAACACTCCTTGATCTTTGTTATGCTTGTTCCCCACTTGCAGTCAGCAATGGGCTGGGCTGTGTTCCAGAGTTCTTCACGAGGTCTTTTTTTGCAAAGCAGAAGCTCAAATCACTCCCTCATTTCTGAGGACTTAGAAACAAAACCAAAATCTGTGACTGGCATCTCTGAGGGATGTAGTGGACTCCTGGAATACACAGGTGCATTCTCATATCTGCCTTAAAAAAAAGTGTTTCACAAGGAACCTAAAAGTCACCAGTCACAGTCTGAACCAGCAAGTGAGACTGTGAAGTCTTGCTTTGGTCTATATAGTGGTGGGTTCTGGTTTCTTAAATGGACCAGTACTTCCAAAGGAATTATAAACTATTCTACCCATTTTTAAATTATTCTACTCATAAGCCAGGATTCTCATTTCTCTAAAACCCTATTCAAATTTCATGTTGTTTATGACCTCATCATTAACAAAAATACCTAATGAGAAGATAAAATGCATCATGATCACATACATAAAGGAGATACAGTTGTCTGATTGTTGGATTTGGTACCATTCTGATACCAAATGGTGCCATTCTGTTGCCTCTAGTCACCAATATGGGACAAGGTAACCAAGAGGCGTTCCCCAAAGTTTTTATTTCATTATCAGTCTCAGTGAAGGTAGATACATAAAAGATGGTAAAACTCATGCCATAACAACAGAAGCCAAACTTCTCTTTGTTACAAGGCCTTCTACTTTTTTTTTTAGACAATAGGCTGATGTTAAAAGCTTACAGGCATCTACTTAAGCCAATCATTAAACACTACACTACATTAAACACCATACAATAGTAGCTTGTTCTATATTTTTTGCAGCTCAGAAACTTTCTATGCTCCACATATTTCAAGGCCTAAAATACAACTCTGTTTCAAACCTCTATCTATGTAAGCTTATTGCAATGCTCTCAAAGTCCTCTTCTTTTTCAGTTCCCACATCTGATCACCACCATTCTGAGAAGAATTGTAATTATTCAAAAGCACAGGAATGATAAATGGACAAACTAAAGAGGAGTGGTCACCCAACCACGTGGGCATCAAACTATTCACTTACAGGAATCTCTTTCCCTCTTTTATTGCACACACTGTTCCACAAAATTGTGACTTACTCTAAGGCCATGTTTACATCTGTTACTCAGAACTGGAACTCGAGGAGCTGCCCCTCACATCTCCTGCCTTCCTCACCAGCTACAACATGACTAAACAGACACTAAAGAACAAGGCCTTGAAGTTTTGCCACTACTTACAATTAAACGTACATATGGAGAGGGAAAAGAAAAAACAATTATATGAGCAAGGCAAGGATGCATTAAGTGTATTTGCAGAGAAACTCACCAGGAGGACAGCTCAGTTTTCACTTTGAGCTCAGAAATTCATGTCTGAGAGCACCTGGAAGTCATTGAAGTCTCCAGCTGCAAGTGATACCTTGAGGTCTTACTCTGGATCACACAGTAAGAAGTCCTGACTTTAAACGCTCTTTCACAGGCCTCTTTCTCAAGCTAAGTTTTGTGAGAAAGTTGAACAGGCTCCCTTTTACACTATGTTTCTTCATCCTCACACAAAGCATTTTGTCTTAGGTGACTGAAGTATTTCCTGAAAAAAACTCCACTCACAGCTTCTAATGCAGAAAGCACTGTCCAAAACCAGGGAAACAGAAGCATGACCTTCCAGGGAGAAATGCCTAAAAGAAAGTGTTACTACAACTTTGAAGAAACTCTCCATTGCAACATTCCAGGGAGATATAATTTAGATAAAGAGATTTCACACAAGAATTAGAAACTTGCCAAAGCTGGGGCAAGAACTCCTCTAGGAAACCCTCCAAGGGGCAGAGTGATGTGCAAGGGTCTTTCCCCAGACTCCTCTATCAAAGAAAGAAAGTTACAGGTGCAAGGGGTCTCATGCAGCCCTTTCCTGGTTTATGCAATTTGACTCTGAGCCAAACAATTTATCCCAGAGAGCCAGTGGGAGCTGCCATGTTTATTTTCTGGAATCTCCCTGCTAGGCAGCAGAGTGTGTGGTGATGATCTCCCATGATGTGGGACACCTCTCATGCTTGCTCCTCGAGGCAGGGACATCCTTTACCAAGAACAGATCTTTGGACAGGTCCAATTTGGGCCTCCCTGAAGTGCAGCTGGACATGCATGAAACTTTGCTAAAGACACATTTCCACAACATCATACTAAGCCACTTTTGATAATACTTCTGACAGAGATTCTTTAGGCAATCTAAATCATTCTTTAATGACATCTAACCAGTGTCTGCATTCTAAAATGCAGAACTATTGGACAAATGCTCTGTTACCAGAGGCCTACCATTGCCTTTCAGAACAGGGAAACCAGGATCACAGACAAAAATGGCACACCATGAAATCAAGCAAGTCCTCAGTCAAAACCACATCGATCCACCTAGATTCCTAGCAGGAATTCAACCTCTTGCTCTGCCTTCACAGTATTCAGTGGCACCATGGACAATTGCAATGACTGGCCTGATGTCAACTGCAAGTGAAAAAGAAATGGACATTGAGGTTTAACAGTATTTTATGAAATCAGAAGTCTATCAAAGTCTTTGTCTTGGCAGCTAAACACCTTCAAGGTGTGAATAGAAACTGCTCCCCCAGCCCAGTAATTTCAAAAGATCTCCTTTGCAAGGTCTATCAGCCAAACTGAGACCCAATTTTAGAACATGAGAAGCAATGAGGAAGGAATGACAAGAGCACGGCAATGAAGAAATTATAGCTTAGCATTTCAGGCTGTGTCGAATGTGGCAGATACACAGGGAGGAGTATCTAGTGTCAAGAGGCACAGATCTCCAAGCCATTTCTTTGGAGAAGAAGAAATGGAAAACAGGAGCACAGGAGTACAACAATGGGATTCATAGAACAAATAAGGGCAAACTGAATGTTTCCACCACCCTTTTAGGCATTTCAAACCACAGCCAAGCAAACCTGTCCTGTCTCCATGTAGACAGAATGCTTCAGCGTGCTCAAATATCGTGCAAGATGGAGCTACCTTTGAAGACAGACAGTGTTGAACAACAGGTTTCCCACACAACTTCTGTTATGGAGAACAAGGATCATAATACACATGCTTTCTTCTACATGTAAAATATTCTAGTGGGTACAAGCTGCACGTGGCTCAGTTAAAGTCTCAGTCTTCAGAATCGACTCAAAGACTACATCATTCTTTGTCAGCACGTGGGAATTTCAGAAGATACGTGACTCTGCCAAAATTAATGCACAGTTTCTGTCTACATCCAAGGACCAGCGTTCTCAGGAAGAGCTCTATCAGACATAAGAGAGGATTAAATGAGTAAGTTTCTTGCAAATACTTCAATGACAAGTAAATTTCTACCAGAAGTACCCTCTCATCCTTTACATGCCCAGCATTCCACAAAATCATATTTAACCCCCTTTTGACATCTCTGATGGTGATTCTCTAAGCAATGTAACTCACTCATTCACAGCATATACCCATGCATCACCTCCCTAAATGCAGAGTTATGGGACAAATGCTCTCTTACCAGAGAACTTACTAACTCAGTTATCAGAGAACTACCACTGCCTCTAAAAACAGAGAAACCAGGATTGCAGAAAAGGTGGCACAGGCCTTGGTACTGGGAGTAGGATCAAATCATTGCTCAGCTAAAACTGCATTGATTCACGTTTTTCCCTGGTATGACACTTGCTCCCGTCCTCCTTGTTCTGCCTTCACAGACTTTACTCACACAATACATGACATAACACCAACGGTTACTTCATAAAACACAGGAGCCATTAAAAACATCTGAAGGTTGGTCAAGGCTGAGAAAAGCAAAGCTCAACCATGATTAAATCCTACATCCAGACCCAGAAGGACATATAGCTGTAAAAACGATGCTTCATGAGGCAGTTCTTATGCACAGAATTTCCAAAGGAAATTTGCACTTCCCTGGGTATTGTTTGCAGATAAATTCACCAGAGGATTGACCTCCCCTTTATGGATGCAGGAAAAGGGCACCTGGTGTAAGTGGCAAAGCCTTGTCAATTACCATGACATGAAGAGACACCCAGCCAGGTGGAGCATACAATCCACTCTTTTCCTGCTTTATGCCACTCTCTGCCTGATCTCGCACTGCCTGCTCACCATGGATGTGTGACAAGCAGAACACTGATTCTGTTAACATGTTCAGACACATTATCAGACACAACCCAGGACCACCTTTACCTCATCATAACAAGCAAGGCAGAATTCAAGTACCAATCACTGGGACAAACATGCAGAAGGAAAACAAACCAATGAACCCATAACTTGCCCATTTTTCACCCTGCACAAACACTACACAAACTTTAAAACTGCCTTTGTAAACAGAAATCTGTGAAAAAAGTTGTGTGCACATCTTCTCCTAAGGCAAGAACAAAAGTCAAAACATCAACGTATGAAAGACATTTCTCGGCTTTTCACACTACTCAAAGAAATGTAAAATGTTCTCAAGTTCATAAGACATAAACAGGTCTGATAAAAATCCAGACAAAAAACCATCAGCCCAAAGACACCTTCAGCACGAGGGGAACTCAGCAACCAATCAACAGATCTGATCAGATACTATCAGATAAAAAAGTCCACAGTTGGAACCTCCCAAGAAACAACGCAGAAAGTAAGCATTCGCAGAAATCTAGCAATCACCACACACTCCTCCAGGTTATGACACAGGCATTGAGTGGGAAACTAACAATCCTTTTCCTCCTCCTAAAGTTGACTTGTGATATTCACAAATTTATCATTAACCTATTAGTTAAATACATCACATCAACTGCAAATAAATAGAAAGACAAAAGTAATGCTCTCAATACTTGCTTGCCTCAGTAAAGTCGAGAATCACATTGTTTGATAATACCGATGGACAGCTCCTTCAAAGAAATGCACATTTCTTTTTACCCTCGTAATACGCAAGCAGATTGGCCACATGCACTTCAAAAAACAAATATAAAGATTTTAAAGGCAAAGGCGAAGCTGTACCCCAGGACAGACTGGGGCAGTACCCAGCGGGAAACACAGCGATGAGTAAGAAATACCATACATGAACCTCCAGTCCACAACTCACTCACTACTCCGGACCCATGTCACCGCCACACACCGTGTAAAAGTGGGGACTGAAACACCCTCCACCTCCTCTCTATTTAGAACAGAGACTATGAGACGCAAGAGCGATGAGGTAGGGAAAGGAAGCGTCGCCGAAACACTATGGTTCAAAGGAACTCACCGAGGGAGCGGAGGGATCCGAGGGAAGGGCGCCGGCCGGGGTCTCCTCCCCGAGCAGCGGCGCGGGCTCGTCGGGCAGCGGCCGGGCCGGGAAGGGTGTCGCAGCAGCTGCCGGCCGAGAAGCGCAGGTGGCTCTTGCGCGAGTCGGCCGTGAGCGACACGTCGTGCGAGTAGGACTGCAGGAAGGCGCGCACGCCGTCGATGCCCACGAAGTGCGAGACGGGCACGCCGCGCAAGGCGGCGGCGGGCGGCAGCAGGTGGCGGCGGCGCCAGCGGCGCAGGCGCAGCGCCAGCAGCAGCAGCAGGAAGGCGAGGAAGAGGCAGGAGACGGCGGCCACGGCCAGCACGAGCCAGCGCGTCAGGCTGCCGGCCGCGTCGCCCGGCGCCGCCGCCTCGGCCGCGCTGCCCAGCTCGGCCAGCAGCTCGGCCACGCTCTCGGCCAGCACCACGCTCAGCGTGGCCGTGGCCGACAGCGCCGGCCGCCCGTGGTCCTTCACCAGCACCACCAGGCTCTGGCGCGCCGCGTCGCGGGCCAGCGGGAAGCGCGCCGTGCGCACCTCGCCGCTGTGCAGCCCCACGCGGAACAGCCCCGGCTCCGTGGCCTTGGCCAGCTCGTACGACAGCCACGCGTTCTGCCCCGCGTCCGCGTCCACCGCCACCACCTTGGCCACCAGCGCGCCGGGCTCCGACCAACGCGGCGCCAGCTCCACGCCCGACCACGCGCCGCCCGAGCCCGCCGGCCCCGCCGCCGCCGCCGCCGGCGGGTACAGCACCTGCGGCGCGTTGTCGTTCTCGTCCACGATCAGCAGCCGCACCGACGCGTTGCTGCTCAGCGCCGGCGCGCCGCCGTCCTCCGCACGCACCCACAGCTGCAGCTCGCGCACCTGCTCGTAGTCGAAGGAGCGCAGCGCGTACAGCGCGCCCGTCTCCGCCTGCACCGACACGTACGACGACAGCGGCGCGCCCCGCACCCGCCCCTCCGACAGCCGGTACCGCACGCGCGCGTTCTGCCCCCAGTCCGCGTCCGTGGCGCGCACCGTCAGCACCAGCGCGCCCGCCGCGTTGTTCTCCGCCAGCCGCGCGCTGTAGCGCTCCTCCGCGAACACCGGCGCGTTGTCGTTCACGTCCAGCACGCGCAGCGCCAGCACCGCCATGCTCTGCAGCGCCGGCGACCCGCCGTCGGCCGCCCGCACCGTCACGTTGTACTCCGACACCTGCTCGCGGTCCAGCTCTCTCGCTGTCACCACACGGTAGTAATCGTCAAAGGACTTCTCCAGGCGGAACGGGAGATCCCCGTCGAGCGAGCAGCGCACCTCGCCGTTCGCCCCCGAGTCCCGGTCCTGCACGTGGAGCAGGGCGACCACCGTCCCTGACGGGGAGTCCTCAGAAATCTCACTTAGTGCCGACCGCACAGAAATCACTGGCGCATTATCGTTTTTGTCTGTTACGGTGATCATGACTTTCGCAGTGTCGAAAAGGTCTCCGCCGTCCCGTGCCTGCACCTCCAGTTCGTAGGAATCTCTTTCCTCGAAGTCCAGGCTCCGTAACAGAGTGATCGCTCCGTTGTTCCTGTCCACCTGGAATGTCTGCGAGGAAGCCTCTGTGATTTTCTTAAACGAGTATTTAATTTCCCCGTTCAGCCCCTCGTCAGCGTCCGTGGCCGTGACAGTGACGAGGACGGAGCCCACGGGCACGTCCTCGGGCACACGCACCGTGTACTCCGCCTGGCTGAACACGGGCGCGTTGTCGTTCGCGTCCAGCACCGCCACGCGGATCCGAGCCGTGCCCGTCCGGGCCGGGTCGCCGCCGTCGCTCGCCCTCAGCACCAGCTCGTGAAACGCCGCCTCCTCGCGGTCCAGCGCCTTGGCCAGCACCAGCTCGGGACGCTGATCGCCGCCGGGGCCCGCCTGCACGGCCAGCGAGAAGTGCTCGTCGCCGCTCAGCTCGTAGCTCTGCAGGGAATTCCGGCCCGAGTCCGGGTCGTGAGCGTCTGGCAGGGGAAACCGCGACCCTGGGGCTGTCGTCTCGATAATTTTCAGCTCTGTTTCGGCCTCTCGAAAGCTGGGCGTGTTGTCGTTAATGTCCATGACTTCCACTTCTATTCGGTAAACCTGCATTTCCCCCTCCACTATCAGCTCACAGCGCAGCACGCATTGCTGCACACTCTCGCACAGCTGCTCCCTGTCGATCCTCTCCGCCGTCACTAAATGTCCCGTCTTCCCGTGAAGAGCAAAATACTGCGTCCTCCGTTCGGAGACAATGCGGGCACCGCGGTCTCGGATCTCCGGCAGCTGCAGCCCCAGGTCCTTGGCCACGTCGCCCACGAACGAGCCCTTGGGCATCTCCTCGGGCACCGAGTAGCGCAGCTGCCCCCACGCCGCCTCCCACGCCGCCAGCAGCACGGCCCAGAGCAGAGCTCGCTGCCGCCGGCCCCAGCGCCTCCCCGCCGCGCACATCTCGGTCGCGGTCAATCCTGCTCCAATTCCCGCACTCTCTCCGGCTTGCCGCTCACAGCCGGTGCCGCCTTGGCACTCTGTCTCTCCGCAGTACGGTTCTCCTCCGCGGGGACGATCGCGGGCCGCAGGGTCGGACACGGAGCGAGCAAGCGAGCGAGCCGATCCGCAGCGGGCGGGGCTGCCGGTAGCGCTCCGAGCTTCCTCTCGCTCCTCTCGGTCAACAGCGGCGCCCGCAGCCTCCTCCCGGCACTGCAGGCACCGAGCGCTGCCGAGTGCTGCCCGCCCTGCCTGGCGCACGGACAGCTCGTGCGGGCTGGACAGAGATATCAGATCCCGTCCAGTTGCCATTTCCTCCTCCCGGTTTTCTCCACACGATGTCATCTTTGATCCTCCAGCTGATCCCAGCCAACAGGAAGGCAGAGTCCTCCCTTGGTATCAGTATTTCTCCCGCACTGAAAAAATCGCTTGCTAATATTAAAATTCGTTGTGTGATAATTTTTTGATCACTGGTAACGTGTAGAATATACTAAGGCCTATCCTATTAGGAAAAAAAAAAAAAAACAAAACTAAAATTAAGGCACGGTTCTTGAATTATTGGCGCAGGGACAGAAAAAAAAATAGATGCTCTGAGACACAACATGGAATATTCAGACACACACTCCCGCCCTCAGAGAAGCAGAGCTCATTAACCCAAGTGGCGGATTTTCAGTCAATACGGAGCACGGTCTAAGCTACATTATCTACTCCATTTGCAGTGACTTAGATAAAACATTTAAAGGCGGAAGAAGCTGAGGTCGATCCACTGAAACTGACAATCGCAACACGTAGAGCCGCGGAGGAGGAGGTTTGCTCCGCCACCTGCCCGGTGCTCTGCTCTCGCTTAGTGGAAGACCTTCCTTTTGGATTCCACTCTACCGGAGGAATCTCCCCTGCTGTTGGAAAATCATTCTCCTCCGCCCCGCGGTCTCCGGCTGTAAGTCACTTGATCGCTCCGCACCGACTGTACTGCAACTGCCCATGAGGCAGGGAGCACCTGCAGTGAACCTGCCAGAACCATCGGCTTGTCTCCCCGCAAAGTGCGGGGCAAATGGTGAGAAGAAAAACAGGTAAATCTGCCTTGGCCACTGTCCCTATTCTGCTGCCCACCGTAGCAAAATTTAAACAATTAGATGGATCGTTTCAACGACCTGAAAAAAAAAATCTCTCTTTTTGTCAGAAATCACATGCAAATGCTTGATGTTTCTAGAAAAGTGTTTGCCTAATTACTCAATCTTCCTTTTGGTTCGACAACTTTTAAATAAAGGTACAAAAAGACTCTATGCGAATGCTCAGGTACTGTCATTTTGCATACTCGCTTGTCATTTTTGGTATGCGTAGAGGCCTGTCCTGGAAAACAGGCAGATAAAACAACGACTATAAAAAGCGCTTGAGAGACGTAATTCCTCGGTTTAGTATTCCACGATCCACGTGATCTATCAGGTCCAAACCCTTTTTTTTAGAGAGGAAGGGATTGGATAGAGAGAGGCTCTGAAATAAAACTAGACTCGGGGTTTGGGTTTGGTTTGCTCTGATTTTGAGGCCCCATTCTCCACCTTCATCAAAAAAGAAGGAGGTAAAAAAGAGAAAGAACTACAGAGATAAATAATGACTGGAATAAGCAACCAACTCCCCTACCATTCCTGAAGAAATCTTATCCCCAAATACACTCGACACTTTTCCATAAGGGAGGAACAACCTGTAATTTCTCCTTTCATGACGAAAACGCACAGATCTCAGGAAAGAAACCCAAATAACAAGCCAACACATGCCCCCTCCTCCCAACAAAGCCTAAGTGTTAATTCCATTTTCGGAATTCTGTTACGCAGAATCAGCGGATCTCTTTCTGCAGAGCAAGAATCCGTGTTCTCCGTTCAACAGACAAATAATTGTTAAAAAATCCTATGAAAAATCATGACTAGATAATACATATCCGACTCATTAATGCTGCCTTTTCTGCAGCAGCATTCCCTCAAAACACGGGACACTGCACGGCAATTTTGGAAGCAGGTTAAAACCCGGGTTTATATCAGACAAATAATATTAGGGGGGAAAAATTTTCGGCTCCACTAGACCTGCCATATGCGATGCAGCCTTTTCCCAAACCATGGGGGGGGAAAACAGCAGAAGGTTGGAACAACACGTAACTTCTCAATCAGTAGAGCCAGATGCATGTTCCCCTTTGCAGCAAATACCGAATTAATATTGACCAACAGAAAATGTTCAGATCTCGACAAGTGGATCAGTCCGGGGAAAAAGAGAAAGCCTGCTAAGAAAGGCTCAAGGAGAACAGCAGGAGCTTACTGTTTTCCAGACCTGCAGTGCGTGGCGATTGGCAGGCACCTCTCCCTCGACAGCACTGTTTTCTCCAGGGGCTCACCACTCAGGGATACCAAGGGGTACGTGGCCAGCTTTAAACCAGGTCCCAGAACACAGTTCCAGGATAAACGGATCATTAAGGAAAAAGCGGCAACAGCTAGTATCTGCATTATTTCCCCGATCACTTCATGAAGAACTGGCCAATCTCCTGCACAGTTACTAATTATTACGATTACTCTTCACAGTTACTAAATAGTACGATTATTATTACTAATTATTACGATTTTATTCAACGAAAGAGAGAGCAAAAAACCCTCTTGATGAGTCTGAAGCTGTGACCGCCGCAGAACCATGTGCTCCCGCCGAGTGCTCTTAGAGAAAGAAATCATCCCGTCCTTTCATTCCCTCTTGTAGATATGGACCAGCCCTCCCCACCTACGCTATCCACGGAAACCCAGGCAAAACAGGGCAACGGTTCGGAAGGGTTCAAGGACAAGAGCAAGAACTCCCGGCTTCACAAGCCGGAGGTGCGTGGGGGTCGGCGGGCGGCTCTTCGGTCGCGGCGCTGCTGCACAGGCTCGGCTTCTCGCAGGAATCCCCGCCTGAAGCTGCACGCCCGAAACAGTGGGGACCATGCATAAATGTACAAAGGGACTTGATTCAAGTACTTAAGTCAATGTTTTGGCAGATCCCCTTGACATTTGATAAAAGTTTTCCCGACCTCACCCGTCTATCGTTGTAAAAACCGATGTAACAACTATTGAAAACACCACGAAGGACAATTTAATAAGCTACAAAGTATCCCCTCTTTCTGTAAAAAACAGAGAAATAAAACCTGCGTTATTTTTCCTTCTGTTTTAACTCCTTCTACATTTTCACTTGTGAATGAAAGAAAGATAAGGAATGTCAAAAAAGATTTAAGTACCAGGCACGATGGAAAAACTGTTAACAACAGCGAAATGCTCCCACTGCCGTTGCCATTCCTGTCATTTCTACAGCAGAATTTCCCACAGATCGGCGACATTCTCGTCTTTCAAAATGGGTGGATTGCCCGTTATTCCCCATTCATGTAATCCCACTCTCAGGCTGCCTTTAAGAGTATAATAAGGAGAAAGAAGAACTAACACAAGGGTTTGTATCCTGCCATCCACCAGCATCCAGAAGCACATTATATCGAAAAAAACCGATAAGGAAAGGAAAATCCCCAGCAACAAGTGTCAGTTTTGTCTTTCCCAAATCCATCATACAGATTGAGCGCATCTCCCTCTATAGAGTAAGGATTCGCCTTCACCATTACTAAAAATAGAATTTAACGCAACGTCAAAGACCTAGACAACAACTTTCATCTCAATAGAAAACCGAAAAACCACCGAAAAACCAATACCTGCTACCACTAAATGCGCACTATTAGAGGGAGGAGTGACCCAGCTTTATTACCCCGTCACGCACAGACATAGCAGCACACGTCATTAATATAAACGGGGGAAATAACCAGGAAAAAAGGAGAATGTTTCAAATCGGCTTAAGGATAACAACGGCAACATAGAGATGTACAAACCTGCGGTGCATCGGCATCGGCGGGCGGCTCTCCCGTCACGGCGCTGCTGTTGGGGCTCGGCTTCTCGCAGGAATCGCCGCCCAGAAGCTCCTCCGCCGACAGGATGGGCACCGGCACCGGCGGCGGCGGCCAAGCGGCCTCGGGCACGGCGCGGGCCGGCGGCGCCACGCACAGGTTGTAGGAGTAGGGCAAGGTGCCCTCGCAGAAGTCGGCCGGGAAGGCGGCGCCGGCGGGCAGCGAGAAGCGCTGCGCGCCCAGGCAGCGCAGCACGGCGGGCGGCCCGGCCCGGCGCAGCCGCGCCAGCACGGCCAGCGCCACGCTCAGCACGAAGAGCGCCGACAGCAGCGCCAGCGCCAGCACCAGGTAGAACTGCAGCTCGGCCGCCGGCGCCTCGGCGCCCGCCGCCCGCTCGCTCAGCTCCGGCAGCGCCTCCTGCAAGCTCTCGGCCAGCACCACGTGCAGCGTGGCCGTGGCCGACAGCGCCGGCTGCCCGTGGTCCTTCACCACGGCCACCACACGCTGCTTGGCCGCGTCCCGCTCGGACACGGCGCGCGCCGTGCGCACCTCGCCGCTGTGCAGCCCCACGCGGAACAGCGCCGGCTCCGACGCCGCCACCAGCTCGTACGACAGCCACGCGTTGCGCCCCGCGTCCGCGTCCACCGCCACCACCTTGGCCACCAGGTAGCCGGCCTCGGCCGAGCGCGGAACCACCTCGAAAGGAGGCGCCGCCGCCCCGCCCGCCGCCTCTTCCGGCGCAAGCCGCTCCCGCCGCCAAAGCCGCCGGCGCCGCCGGCCAGAGCACCCGCGGCGCGTTGTCGTTGCGGTCCAGCACGAAGACGCGCACCGTGGCCGTGGAGCTGCGCGCCGGCGCGCCGCCGTCCTGCGCCCGCACGGCCACCGCGAACTCGCGGCACTGCTCGTAGTCGAAGGAGCGCTGCGCGTACAGCGCGCCGCTCCGCGCCTCCACCGACACCGGCGGCGCCGCGCCCGCCGCGCCCGCGCTGCCGCCCGCCAGCCAGTAGCTCACGCGCCCGTTGGCGCCCGCGTCCGCGTCCCGCGCCTGCACGCGCAGCACCAGCGCGCCCGCCGCGTTGTTCTCCGCCACGTACGCGCTGTACGCCGCCTCCTCGAACACCGGCGCGTTGTCGTTCACGTCCGACACCTCCAGCACCAGCTCCGCGCTGCTCCACAGCGCCGGCCGGCCCCGGTCCCGGGCCACCACCGTCACGCGATGCTCCGCCGCCTGCTCGCGGTCCAGCGCGCTCGCCGTCACCACCTTGTACGAGCCGCCCGGCGACGCCACGATCGACAGCGGCGCCTCGCCCGACAGCTCGCACGACACCTGACCGTTCTCGCCCGAGTCTCTGTCCCGCACCTTCAGCAGGGCCACCACGGTGCCGACCGGTGCGTCCTCAGGCACGGGACTTGACTCCGACAGAACCGTGATCTCGGGGGCGTTATCATTCTCGTCCGTGATGTCGATCTGCACTTGGCAGTGACTGGTGAGCCCGCCGCCGTCTCTCGCCTCCAAACCGAAAATGTATTTACTCTTCTCCTCAAAATCGAGGGGACCCGCTGTCCTGACCTCCCCGCTGTCACTGTCGATAGTGAACAACGCCCTGGCGGCCTCCGGGACGTTGCCGAAGGAGTAGGACACTCGCCCGTTGGAGCCGGCATCTGCATCCGTGGCCCGTACCTGCAGCACCAGCGACCCCACCGGGAGATTCTCCGCCACTCGCGCCTCGTAGACGCTTTTGCTGAACACGGGCGGGTTGTCATTGGCGTCTGTCACATTGATGCGAACCTGAACTGTCCCAGACCTCGCGGGGTCCCCGCCGTCCACTGCCGTCAGCACCAGCTCAAAGGAGCTCTGCTTCTCCCGGTCCAGCGCTCTCTCTAGCACCAGTTCCGGCTGCTTGGTTCCGTCGGGGTTTTCTTTTAGGGCCAAACTGAAGGACGGGCTGCTGGTGAGTTGGTAAGTCAGCAGCGAGTTCCTTCCTGCGTCTGCATCTCGTGCGGTCTCCAACGGAAAACGAGCAGCAGGAGGGATTAATTCACCAATCTCGAGGTCCAGAGCAGCTTTGCTGAAGGTCGGAGAGTTGTCATTCACATCCTGGATGGCCACCTCGACGTGGAAAATGTTCAGCGGGTTGTGCACCAGCACCTCGAAGCTGACGGAGCAGGTCGCAGACTCGCCGCACATCTCCTCCCGGTCCAGCCTCTCGTTCACGTACAGGTTCCCGTTCTCCTCATTCACCGTGAAGTATTTCAGCTGCTTCTTGCCGGCAGACGCCACCTGCAGCTTGCGCGCCGGCAGCTCGTCCGCGCTGAGCCCCAGGTCCCGCGCCAGCGGCCCCACGAGCGAGCCTCTGCCCAGCTCCTCGGCGATGGCGTAGCGGACCCGCTCGGCCGCCGCCCGCCACCACAGGCACAGCAGCACCGCGGCCAGCAGCGCTCGCCCGCCGCCCGGCCCGCGCCTCGCCCGCCGCCTCACCGCCATTCTCTGCCGCCGCCGCCGCCGCTCGCCGCGCTCCTGCCTCCTGCCGCTGCCCGGCCTCCCGAGCAGCCGCTCTCGCCGCACAGCGCAGCGCCCGCCGCAGCGCAGCCAGCCCGCTCGGCCCGCCTCGGACGCCGCTGCTCCCCGCCCAGATCCGCCTCTCGCCTCTGCTGCTGCTGGCGGGGCCGCTGCCGCTGTGGCCGGCGCCGGGCGAGCGAGCAGCCTGCGGGGGCAGGACGGTGCTGCGGCGGCGGCTCCAGCGCCGCTCGGCGGCGGCCAACAGCGGCACCCGGAGGCGCCGCGACGCCACTGCAGCCGCCGGATGGCCGCGCTCAAGGGGGCCCGGCTCTGCGCGGGGCTCGGGGCTGCACCGACTCCGGGAGCTCTTTCAGACCGACATCGGCAAGGGCAGAAGTGCTTGCTTAATTCGACTCCAAGGCGTTTCTATCTGAGATGTGCTGAGCGGTGCTTTTAGGGCATTCTTTGCAGTCACTTTGAACAGTCAGGACCAACCATTCATGAGAGGGCAGTAAAGAATGCAATTTAGCTGCTCTTAATAAAATCACGGGGCACCTACAGCAGCAATAAACGATAATATAGGGAAAACCTCAAGGGCTTTTTTGCACTGTCTCACATATCTTGAATTCTTTCTTCATTACCTGGGATGGATTAATCTGAGATATAGCTCAGCCTAAAGCAATGTAAGCAACCTCCATGCCAAGATAGAAGCATTACATTCATTTTTTTGTTTCTGAGTCATTAAAGTTGTTTCATCTGCACCTCCATATCTGAGCGTCTCACAATGGAAACTGCAAAGCAACGTTTAGGCCATCATAGAACTAAACAATATTTTCACTTTCGAATTTAAACTTCTCTTTAAAGGTCATTTAATCCACACCTCTGCCATAAGCAGGAACATTGTCTGGTCATCTTGAACGTTGAAGGCATATCCATAACTTCCATGGGAATAATGTTCCATTTTCTAACAACCCACACTGTGAACCTTTCTCTTAATTAAAACCTCTCTTCTTTTACTTAAAATCACTTCTCTGCTGTACTATGACTACCGGCATTGATAAAAAGAACTCCCTCCATATTTCCTAAAGGTTTGTTTAAAAATTCATAAAGGGAAATAATTTGAAAAGTCTACCCAGAGCTATCATTTCTCCATGCTTGAAAACCTAAACTCCTTCAGTCCTTCTGCAGAGCACCGATGTTCCAACCCTCAGACACTTCCATGATCCTTCTGGGGATTCCAGCATGTCCTTTTGGGATATTGGCCCAAGATCTGCATGCAGTCTACGGGCTCACAAAAAGAGTTTAGAGGGGGGGAAGGATTTCCCTTGACCTGCCACGCAGCGAACTCGTTATGAGTGCAGGACACAATTTGAGCAGCAGGGGCCCACTGGTGCCTCATGTCCCATCCTATCACGCACCAATAACCCAAAATCCTTCTCTGCTGAGCTGTTCCCTATCCCCTACTCTCTCTTTAAACTGGAGATTGCCCTTACCCAGGTGCACGGCCTTGCACTTTGCCCTGTTCAACTTCATGATGGTTGCACGGGGCCGCTTCTCCAGCCCATCCCTCGCTGGCATCTCTGCCCGCTCGGGAATCAGCTCACATTGGTGTCAGCTGCAAATTCTCTCAGGGCGCACTCAATCCCATTGTCCATGAAGGCACTAAACAGTACTGGTCCAGTAAGGACCCTTGAGGGACAACACAAGTCACTGCTTTCCACCTGGACATTGAGCCACTGCCTGTAACTCTCTGGAGGTGACTGTCCAGCCTGTTCCTCAGCCATTTAACAGCCTCCAGCTGTGTGCCCAGCACGTTCCTCTGGGTGATGATGTGGGGGACACTGCACACGTTCTCCCACTGGACCCTGGGCTGTGCATGGAAACCTTGGCTGGCCTGGGTGGCCGCTCTGCACTTTGACAAATGCAGCAGAGATGCTTCTGCATTATTACACGACAGACAAAGTGTCCCTGGGTGAGCACACCTGTGCTTATGAAACCCTTCCTCTGTACAGCTGCAAACATCACAGCTGCGTGTGGGAACTGCACCTGCACTCGGACAGCTGGGACAGAGGAGACCTTCCACACAAGATCAGACACGCTGAGGATGAGCTCACGACAACAAGCAGTGCACGAGTTAGAAACACACAGAAATTAACAGATGCAATAACATTTTGCAGGTCTCACTTGCTCTACACAAGCAACTCAAATCACACTGTACCCCGTCAGGCACAGGCCTGTGTTATCTGTGACAAAGGACAAGCAAGGCAATGACCGAGTTCTTCTCTAGCCTCGCACACAGAGCTCCCCTGGCTTCTTTTTCTTCTGTGCCACGCAGCTGGAAGGTTTTGCTTGTGGCCATCTCCTCACTGGTCAAATTTATCACGAGATGATAATGCACTGCAGCCACAGCCAGAAGGGACGTACATTTCTCTGCTCACCACCATTATGATCAGGAACTGAAGGATTCTAAAGCACACAAATGATAAACAACCACACTAAAAGATTAGCAGTCATCCATCGGAGAATGGCTCATCAGACCATTGGCTTACAGGGAATCTCCTCCCTGTCATTATCACGTGCTCTTTTCCACACAGAGGCAACTTCTACTAAAGTCATATTTACATCTGTTTCTCCCAGCAGTAACAGAACACAAAGTCACTCTCATATCTCCTGCCTTCCACTGCCACTGGAACAAGAGCCAGAGACATGAACACAGCAGACATTCCTAAAAAATGATAGGCTGTTGATAACTGTAAGCATATCCACAGACAGAGTAAATCAAAGGAAAACAACAGGAAAAAAAAAAAAAAAGCAGAAACCCCTGTAAGATGAATCAGATAAAGCAAGGAAGCATTAGAAGACAGCAACTTAACAGAGATGCTCACAGTGAAGTCTTCTAGGCCCTGATTTCAGGCCTTACAATTCATCCCTGAGAGCACCTGGAAGTCACTGAGGTCTCAAGCTGCAAGTGTGGCCCTAAACACTTACACTGCACAGCAGGACTGGGGCCTTCATTTGAAGCATTTGTCCTCTCCTCAGAAACTTCCTCTACTGCATGGCCTGCTCACCTTGCACAGTTATGAAACCATCATTATAAACACCTTCTCATTGGCCTCTTTCTCAAGTTAAATCTTCTGACAAATTCCAACAGATTCTCTTATTGCTTCTGCTTCCTATATTCTTCCTATTTCCCCCACACACAATTCTTTCCTAGGTGGTTGAAGTAAGGATTTGCTGAAAAACAATAGACACTGTTTCAAATTGAAAAGCACTGACCAGAATTGTGAAAATGAGCTGCAACCTAACCTGGTTGGTTGTGTAATTACAAAGTGTATTTACAACTCTGAAGAATCTCTATATCACAACGTTGCATATTGGAGGACTGGAGATGCATATTGGAGATTTCACGCAGCATTAATTAGCTGTTCTAGCCAAGAATTATGGTTCTACAGGAACAGATACTGTGGAAAATGTTTCTGTTGAGGATTGTCATTGTCTTTCAGGACACAGAAACCAGGATCAGAACAGCACAGAAATGGCCCTGGCTTTGGCACCAAGCAGGAAATCAAATCATTTCTCAGCCAAACCCACATGGATTCACCAATTTTCCTGGCACAGAACTGAGCTCTCACCCTCCTCATTCTGCATTCACAGCCTTCGCTTTCACCATCAACATATACCAAAATTTGGGTTGTATCTTGTCCACAGAGAAAACAACAGCTTGGGGAAACATATATTTATGAAGTGGCAGTTCTTTAATGAACTATTCAAGGTCAAGCTGGGAGGTGCTCTGAGCAACGTGGTCTGGTGGAAGATGTCCCTGCCCATGGCAGAGGAGACAGAATGAGATGATCTTTAAGGTCCTGTCCAACACAAACCATTCCATGATCCTGTGTTTCTGTGATTCTTTGATTACATGTACAGCTTCAAGACAAGATACAGTATGGATGCGAGATACTCTCTCTACTGGATAACTTTATGTTTTGGAGTTTGCAGGATTCCCAGGCACAATGAGGATCAACTTTACTCCATGACAAGAAAGCAAGCAAACAAACAAAAAACCCTACCCAAACCAAAACAAATCATCCAAAAAAACTTAATCAACCCAGCCAAGAGTGGGAAAACACCAGAAGAGTATCAATCATGGCCTCACATTTCAGATTGTGTCAACTGTAGTACATACACAACACAGGAAACTCAATTGTAACTAACGCACAGGAGGCCTCACACAGGAGCTCACCCCAGACAGTCATTTCCTTGGAGAGTAAGGTAAAGAAAAACCTTGGAACCACAGATGTGGGCCTCATTTATTGGGTCAAACAGAACTTGACATGATTCATTCATCCCTATTGAATTCCAGCACCGGCCCCGTCTCTGCAGACACAGACTTCTTCTCTCTCTCCAAACATAACATTAAAGCAAATTTTGCATACAGACATCAGTAGAAGAAAAGTTGTGTGTTCAGCTCCTCAGATCCCAAGCATCACAACTAAGATTATTCTGTTCCTCCCAAGTATTTGAACAACTCACAAATGTTACATAGGCCATAAATGGTTTCCAGCTCTGTCAATGACCCAGCCATCCAAGTATCAGCTCAAAGGCAACATCACCGTTCTTCAGCACATGGACTCCTCACAAGAGGTGTGACACCACTCTGGATGCAATAGAACATCAGACCCAAACTAGGCCATTTGAGTCCAAACCACACAATATAAAATCATAAGACTCCTCCTGACTCATTTTCATAAGGCCAGCAATAGCCCTGGGGATCAACACAACACATGCCACGTCTCCAGCAGTGCCTCCTCACACACCACACCCCCAGCACTCCCCCCTAACCCTCACAGCTCACATGGTTATCACAGATGTTCAGAATTCAGAGACTGCACCAAAAGGAAAGTTGCTCAGACAGCATCTCCTTACCATGGATAATATTTGACTTCTCCCCCTAGCCATGGGACAAGGAAAAGCATTTCTTACAGAGACACTTTAAAGAAACATGTCGATGGAAGTCTCTCTTAACCTACAAACATGAAAGAACCATCTTCAGGTCATCAGAACAGTGAGACTGAAAGTTAACACCTGCAGAACTGAAGAGTTCAAAAGACTCTTCTGGGCTATATAACTCAGAGCAGATAATTAATGACTTGGTTTATAGGCCTGAAATACATAATTTCCACTTCCCATATGGCATCTCTCATAAGTACAACTCAAGCTTTTAAATGGCACAATGATGATGGCGTGCAAATATTTAATAAGAATCTCCCAGGCTTCTCCATGCACCTGGAATACATAACTTCTAGACAAGTACTTTGGGAAGAAAATCCTCACATTGCTTCATACTAGAGATAGGAACTGGACAGGGAATGGAAGAAAACATTCCCTTGCGTCTTTCAGCAGACATTCATGCACAGCTCACAGGACTCAGATTTCCAACCCTTCCCATCATCCATGCTGTTCTTCCACCCACATATCTTAAACACATCTGACAGTGGAGGCCCAGCTCCCCTGACCACTTCTCTTCACACCACTAATTTCACACAGCCATAGTTACTTCTCTGAACGATGGAAACCACATTTGCCTGCTCACTGGAGTTCTGTGAAGACACATCATGGGTCTAAAAGGAAAAGCCCAGCAGTCTTCCAAGACAGACTGAGTCACTGAATATCTGCACAGGGGGAATTATGCTCGCCTTGTATCTCCCACTGCACCTTGGATCTCTCCCTTCCCACCCACGCAATTCTCTTTCCATGCTAAATACTTCATAGCCAAGGCTCATCCAACTCCATGTGACATGGCCCTACCTTAGAAAAACAAGGAAAAACCAAAGCACTTCTGCCATTTCCTCCTCCACATGCAGCCACCCACGGGCTGTTCAGAGTCCCAGCTTCAAAAGGATCCTTCACCTTCAGAACAGACAGACAGACATCATCAAGGACCACTTGTTGCTCGGCCCAATTCTCTGCTGGGGACAAGGATCAAAGCATGGATGAGGCAAAGCCTTTTCCTGCTGACCTCCACTACGTATCATGGATACAATAAAGACTGAGAACAACGTGCAGAGAAGTTCCAGGCAAAGCCACCAGCACTTTGTTCAAGACACACTGAACCTATTCAAGCACGTGTGCTGTTGGGAGGACACATGAGCGTGCTAAAGAGTTTTATCTCTTAATAATGCAATACATCCATTCAGAAGAGCTAATACTAACGGGAACACGGATTCTACTCAGCACAGGTGACATAGGGCAAAAACACCTGGACCGCGATAAATTCTAAACTTCTGACATAACGAACCACCTGCAAGCAGCAGCCTTCTCCCTCCTTCCTTCTTTGCTACCTGGAAGGCTGAGAACTGACCCCGTGTTCACACAACGAGAGCAACGGGCACCGACCTTCACAATGTCACTGAAGGAAACTCGACCTTGCCTTTAGGCAAAGTCTCCTATGCATGTCAGGCAACACGGCGGGGGAAAAGGAGCATCAAGAGATATTATGGCAAAAAAATTTGGCCTCAGAGACACTCACCGAGGGAGCGGCGGGATCCGAGGGAAGGGCGCCGGCCGGGGTCTCCTCCCCGAGCAGCGGCGCGGGCTCGTCGGGCAGCGGCCGGGCCGGAAGGGTGTCGCAGCAGCTGCCGGCCGAGAAGCGCAGGTGGCTCTTGCGCGAGTCGGCCGTGAGCGACACGTCGTGCGAGTAGGACTGCAGGAAGGCGCGCACGCCGTCGATGCCCACGAAGTGCGAGACGGGCACGCCGCGCAAGGCGGCGGCGGCGGGCGGCAGCAGGTGGCGGCGGCGCCAGCGGCGCAGGCGCAGCGCCAGCAGCAGCAGCAGGAAGGCGAGGAAGAGGCAGGAGACGGCGGCCACGGCCAGCACGAGCCAGCGCGTCAGGCTGCCGGCCGCGTCGCCCGGCGCCGCCGCCTCGGCCGCGCTGCCCAGCTCGGCCAGCAGCTCGGCCACGCTCTCGGCCAGCACCACGCTCAGCGTGGCCGTGGCCGACAGCGCCGGCCGCCCGTGGTCCTTCACCAGCACCACCAGGCTCTGGCGCGCCGCGTCGCGGGCCAGCGGGAAGCGCGCCGTGCGCACCTCGCCGCTGTGCAGCCCCACGCGGAACAGCCCCGGCTCCGTGGCCTTGGCCAGCTCGTACGACAGCCACGCGTTCTGCCCCGCGTCCGCGTCCACCGCCACCACCTTGGCCACCAGCGCGCCGGGCTCCGACCAACGCGGCGCCAGCTCCACGCCCGACCACGCGCCGCCCGAGCCCGCCGGCCCCGCCGCCGCCGCCGCCGGCGGGTACAGCACCTGCGGCGCGTTGTCGTTCTCGTCCACGATCAGCAGCCGCACCGACACGTTGCTGCTCAGCGCCGGCGCGCCGCCGTCCTCCGCACGCACCCACAGCTGCAGCTCGCGCACCTGCTCGTAGTCGAAGGAGCGCAGCGCGTACAGCGCGCCCGTCTCCGCCTGCACCGACACGTACGACGACAGCGGCGCGCCCCGCACCCGCCCCTCCGACAGCCGGTACCGCACGCGCGCGTTCTGCCCCCAGTCCGCGTCCGTGGCGCGCACCGTCAGCACCAGCGCGCCCGCCGCGTTGTTCTCCGCCAGCCGCGCGCTGTAGCGCTCCTCCGCGAACACCGGCGCGTTGTCGTTCACGTCCAGCACGCGCAGCGCCAGCACCGCCATGCTCTGCAGCGCCGGCGACCCGCCGTCGGCCGCCCGCACCGTCACGTTGTACTCCGACACCTGCTCGCGGTCCAGTTCTCTCGCTGTCACCACGCGGTAGTAGTCTTTAAAAGTCTTCTCCAGCCGGAACGGGACGTCCTTGCCGAGATAGCAGCGCACCTCGCCGTTCGCCCCCGAGTCCCGGTCCTGCACGTGCAGTAGGGCCACGACAGTTCCCGGCTGGGCGTCCTCCGGGATCTCGTTCAACTTTGATGTTACTGTCAGTTCGGGTGCATTATCGTTCACATCTGCCACGGTAATCGCGACTTTTGCAGTGTCGAAAAGACCTCCCCTGTCATGTGCCTGCACCTCCAATTCATACGAATCGCTTTTCTCGAAATCCAGGATCTTCAACAGCTTGATCGCTCCAGTTTCAGTATCCAGATGGAAAATATCCGATGCCATGTCGGTCGCTTTCTTCATAGAATATTTCACGAGCCCGTACAAGCCGTCGTCAGCGTCCGTGGCCGTGACGGTGACGAGGACGGAGCCCACGGGCACGTCCTCGGGCACACGCACCGTGTACTCCGCCTGGCTGAACACGGGCGCGTTGTCGTTCGCGTCCAGCACCGCCACGCGGATCCGAGCCGTGCCCGTCCGGGCCGGATCGCCGCCGTCGCTCGCCCTCAGCACCAGCTCGTGAAACGCCGCCTCCTCGCGGTCCAGCGCCTTGGCCAGCACCAGCTCGGGACGCTGATCGCCGCCGGGGCCCGCCTGCACGGCCAGCGAGAAGTGCTCGTCGCCGCTCAGCTCGTAGCTCTGCAGGGAATTCCGGCCCGAGTCAGGATCATGAGCGTCTGGCAGGGGAAACCGCGACCCCGGGGCTGTCATCTCGCTCATTCTCAGCTCTGTTTCTGCCTCCGGAAAGCTCGGGGCGTTGTCATTAATGTCTGTGATTTCCACTTCTATTCCGTAAACCTGCATTTCCCCCTCCACTATCAGCTCACAGCTCAGCACGCATTTCTCCACCAGCCGGCACAGCTGCTCCCTGTCGATCCTCTCCGCCGTCACTAAATGTCCCGTCTTCCCGTGCAGAGCGAAATGCTGCGTCCTACCTTCCGAGACAATTCGAAAGCCGTGACCGGTGAGAGCGGGCAGCTGCAGCCCCAGGTCCTTGGCCACGTCGCCCACGAACGAGCCCTTGGGCATCTCCTCGGGCACCGAGTAGCGCAGCTGCCCCCACGCCGCCTCCCACGCCGCCAGCAGCACGGCCCAGAGCAGAGCTCGCTGCCGCCGGCCCCAGCGTCTCCCCGTCGCGCACATCTCGGTCGCGGCACCGCACCACGGCCGGCTGTCCCCGCCTCCGACTACCGATCTGCCTCCTTGTTCAACTCAGGCTCCGGCTCGGCGCTGCCGGTTTCTGCTGCCGGTCTTTCCGTCTCGTTGTAGCACGGGTCCGTACCGCGGGGATACTCGCAGACCGCCCGCCGCCGAGCCTGACAGTGAACAACCGAGCGAGCCGATCCGCAGCGGGCGGGGCTGCCGGTAGCGCTCCGAGCTTCCTCTCCCTCCTCTCGGTCAACAGCGGCGCCCGCAGCCTCCTCCCGGCACTGCAGGCACCGAGCGCTGCCGAGCGCTGCCCGCCCGGCCTCGCACACGGGCAGCTGAGCGGGAAGGAGACATTCGCAGCAGACTCCTCCTGCTTTTCTCTAATCCATCGCTTCTTTTGTGTTCGAACACATCACGATCGTGAGGAAAGCAGAGGTGTCTCGTGAGCGGGGCATTTCTAAGTCGCACAAAACCATAATTTGCTACCGGAGATATAGGTAAAATATCTTGTCTGATTTTATAGTGTAGAATAGTCTTAGTCCTATCTTATTAATCTGAAAACACGAGTTGAAGCAATGCTGCTTGAAAGACTGGTAGGACAACGGCAAAACAAAAGCGGCTCACAAATACTCAACCCGATGATCAAACGCACAACTCTGTCCACAGGAATAGCGGAGATATCAGGCTCATTACCCAATGGCAGGAACTTTGCTTTAAATTTTTGATTTCATACAGAAGACGGTCTAAAATAACTACTGCACTATTATTGACTAAGAAGAGGCATTTAAAGGCGGAAGAAGGTGGGGTCTAACACAGCCCCAACAAATGCCATGAAGTTGGATTGCTCAGGCACCTGCCAGTGCTCTGGGATGTCTCCCTGTAAGACATTCACGGGAACAGAGGACAGCAGGAGAACCCCTGGATACTCAAAGATTATCTCCCACCCCCCGATTGCAGACTGTAGCTCCCTGGAACACTTTTCATTGACTGTACTACAGCTAACCCGGACTCTGGAAGTTTCTGTAGTGAACTTTGCCAGAACGACTTAAGTAATGCACACTGCATTTAGTAAGTCGTTCTGAGCGACAAGATGGGGCTTTCATTTTCTCAAACTCACTGTGCAAGGAATTGAAGCTTGTTAGTGCAGTGTAGTACATCACCTAATTCTTTGTTATTCACCTTGTTGGCAAGACGTATTTTAAACAAAGTACGGTAAAATAGTAGGAGAAGAGCTGCACGCCCTGAATCGTGGGGACAATGCATAAATGTACAAATGGACTTGATCCAAGTACTTAAATCGATATTTTGGCAGATCCCTTCGACATTGGATAAAGGTTTTCCCGACCTCACCGGTCTACGTTGTAAAAACCGATGCAATAACTATTGAAAAACAACCCGAAAGACAATTTTTAAAAGTACAAAGCATCCCCTCTTTCTGTAAAAAAATAGAGAAATAAACCTTGCTCTATTTTCTTCCTCTTTTTTTTTGACACCTTCTACACTTTCACTTGTGAATGAAAGAAAGATAAGAAATGTCAAAAAGATTCAAGTACCACGCAAGATGGAAAAACACTGTTATCAACAGTGAAATGCTCCCAATACCTTTGCCATTCCTGCCATTTCTTTAACAGAATTTCCCACAGATCGGCGACATTTTGGTCTTTCACAGCTGGTTGATTGCCTGTCACTCCCTTTTCACGTAATCCCACTCTCAGGTTGCCTTTAAGAGTATAATAATGAGAAGGAAGAATGAAAACAAGGGTTTGTATCCTGCAATCCACCAGCATCCAGAAGCACGTTATAGCGAAAAAAAATCGATTAGGAAAGGAAAATCCCCAGCACCAAGTGTCAGTTTTGTCTTTCCGAAATCATACAGATTGAGCGCATATCCCTCTATAGAGTAAGGATTAGCCTTCAACATTCCTACTAATACAATTTAAGGCAACGTCAAAGATCTAGATAACAACTTACATCTGAACCGAAAAACCACCGAAAAACCAAAAACTGCCGGCACTAAATGCGAACTGTTAGAGGGAGGAGCGACCCAGCTTTATAATCCCGTCACGCACAGACATAGCAGCACACATCATTAATATAAACTGGGGAAAAGAAGAGGAGAAAAAGGAAAACGTTTCGAAACGGCTTAAGGACAACAAGGCAACATGCAGATTTACATCCTGAACCGGGTCGGGATTGGCAGACACCTAAGGAACAGGATTCTGATGGGAGTTCATTGAAACACAGACCGGTACGAGGACAACCAAAAGAGCCGAAGCCGGAAAACAGGACGCAGCAAGCTCGTAAGAAAGGCTCAAGAAAAAAGAGTAGCCGAGTTTTACAGACCTGCGGTGCATCGGCATCGGCGGGCGGCTCTCCCGTCACGGCGCTGCTGTTGGGGCTCGGCTTCTCGCAGGAATCGCCGCCCAGAAGCTCCTCCGCCGACAGGATGGGCACCGGCACCGGCGGCGGCGGCCAAGCGGCCTCGGGCACGGCGCGGGCCGGCGGCGCCACGCACAGGTTGTAGGAGTAGGGCAAGGTGCCCTCGCAGAAGTCGGCCGGGAAGGCGGCGCCGGCGGGCAGCGAGAAGCGCTGCGCGCCCAGGCAGCGCAGCACGGCGGGCGGCCCGGCCCGGCGCAGCCGCGCCAGCACGGCCAGCGCCACGCTCAGCACGAAGAGCGCCGACAGCAGCGCCAGCGCCAGCACCAGGTAGAACTGCAGCTCGGCCGCCGGCGCCTCGGCGCCCGCCGCCCGCTCGCTCAGCTCCGGCAGCGCCTCCTGCAAGCTCTCGGCCAGCACCACGTGCAGCGTGGCCGTGGCCGACAGCGCCGGCTGCCCGTGGTCCTTCACCACGGCCACCACACGCTGCTTGGCCGCGTCCCGCTCGGACACGGCGCGCGCCGTGCGCACCTCGCCGCTGTGCAGCCCCACGCGGAACAGCGCCGGCTCCGACGCCGCCACCAGCTCGTACGACAGCCACGCGTTGCGCCCCGCGTCCGCGTCCACCGCCACCACCTT
Source organism: Acrocephalus scirpaceus scirpaceus (assembly GCA_910950805.1). Taxonomy (NCBI): domain Eukaryota; kingdom Metazoa; phylum Chordata; class Aves; order Passeriformes; family Sylviidae; genus Acrocephalus; species Acrocephalus scirpaceus. Next base: position 2,193,391 of record OU383785.1, read on the forward strand.
GGCCACCAGGTAGCCGGCCTCGGCCGAGCGCGGAACCACCTCGAAAGGAGGAGCCGCCGCCTCGCCCGCCGCCTCTCCCGGCGGCGCCGCCGGCCAGAGCACCCGCGGCGCGTTGTCGTTGCGGTCCAGCACGAAGACGCGCACCGTGGCCGTGGAGCTGCGCGCCGGCGCGCCGCCGTCCTGCGCCCGCACGGCCACCGCGAACTCGCGGCACTGCTCGTAGTCGAAGGAGCGCTGCGCGTACAGCGCGCCGCTCCGCGCCTCCACCGACACCGGCGGCGCCGCGCCCGCCGCGCCCGCGCTGCCGCCCGCCAGCCAGTAGCTCACGCGCCCGTTGGCGCCCGCGTCCGCGTCCCGCGCCTGCACGCGCAGCACCAGCGCGCCCGCCGCGTTGTTCTCCGCCACGTACGCGCTGTACGCCGCCTCCTCGAACACCGGCGCGTTGTCGTTCACGTCCGACACCTCCAGCACCAGCTCCGCGCTGCTCCACAGCGCCGGCCGGCCCCGGTCCCGGGCCACCACCGTCACGCGATGCTCCGCCGCCTGCTCGCGGTCCAGCGCGCTCGCCGTCACCACCTTGTACGAGCCGCCCGGCGACGCCACGATCGACAGCGGCGCCTCGCCCGACAGCTCGCACGACACCTGACCGTTCTCGCCCGAGTCTCTGTCCCGCACCTTCAGCAGGGCCACCACGGTGCCGGTCGGGGCATCCTCGGGCACCGGACTCGACAGTGACAGAACCGTGATCTCGGGGGCGTTGTCATTTTCATCTGTGATTTCGATCTGCACTTTGCAGTGACTGGTGAGCCCGCCGCCGTCTCTCGCCTCCAAACGGAAAATGTATTTACTCTCGTCCTCAAAATCGAGGGGACCCGCTGTCCTGACCTCCCCGCTGTCACTGTCGATAGTGAACAACGCCCTGACGGCCCCTGGGACGTTTCCGAAGGAGTAGGACACTCGCCCGTTGCTGCCCGTGCATCTGCATCCGTGGCCCGTACCTGCAGCACCAGCGACCCCACCGGGAGATTCTCCGCCACTCGCGCCTCGTAGACGCTTTTGCTGAACACGGGCGGGTTGTCATTTAAATCCGTCACATTGATGCGAACCGGGACAGTCCCGGACCGCGCGGGGTCCCCACCGTCCACTGCCGTCAGCACCAGCTCAAAGGAGCTCTGCTTCTCCCGGTCCAGCGCTCTCTCCAGCACCAGTTCTGGCTGCTTGGTTCCGTCGGGGTTTTCTTTTAGGGCCAAACTGAAGGACGGGTCGCTGGTGAGTTGGTAAGTCAGCAGCGAGTTGCTTCCTGCGTCTGCATCTCGTGCGGTCTCCAACGGAAAACGAGCACCGGGAAGCGTCCATTCACCAATCTCGAGGTCCAGAGCAGCCTTGCTGAACACCGGGGAGTTGTCATTCACGTCCTCGATCGCCACCTCGACATGGAAAATGTCGAGAGGGTTGTGCACCACCGCCTCGAAGCTGACGGAGCAGGTCGCAGAGGCACCACACATCTCCTCCCGGTCCAGCCTCTCGTTCACGTACAGGTTCCCGTTCTCCTCATTCACCGAGAAGTATTGCTTCTCCTCGCTCAGCCGCAGCTTGCGCGCCGGCAGCTCGTCCGCGCTGAGCCCCAGGTCCCGCGCCAGCGGCCCCACGAGCGAGCCTCTGCCCAGCTCCTCGGCGATGGCGTAGCGGACCCGCTCGGCCGCCGCCCGCCACCACAGGCACAGCAGCACCGCGGCCAGCAAAGCGACCCGCCCACCGCCTGCCCAGCCCTGCGCTACCGATCTGACCTCCATTCCCTGCTTTCCTGAAGGGTATTCTGCGGACAGTTTAAAATTAGGCTTTTCGGATAGCTGAACCAGTATCTGAGAGAAATAAATATATTAAATCCCTGTTGCCGGTCGGAGGACGGTCTGAGTCGGGCGGTTCCTGTTTTTCTCTCTGCTCTGCGCAGTGCGGATCAGGGCTGCGCGGGCGCCGGGGAGGAGCCGACGGCTGTGCAGCTTCTCCGCCTTGGCCAACAGTGACACCCTGAGTCCGTGCCTGGGAACCGCAGAGTCCAAGAAAAACAGCAGCCCGAACATCCTGCTCTGTACTCCCTTGAATGGGGAAGGATTAGAAAACACCGATGTTGTCAGGAGCGAGAAAATCTATCAGTATTGAAACCATGCATCTAGGAATTCCTGTTGTCTGAATTGCTTATGCTCACAAGACTTCTGTCGGACAGATCCTCCCCGGTTTCTTGAGGGATGTGTGGCAGGACCTTGGTCTCTGCCGCATGGCCAGCTTACGGATCTCTTGGGCTCGGTGCTCGGTGTCCCCGCTGCCATCGTGCCGCCTCCGTGAGGGACAAGGCAAGGCGGATCGAAGGTTGAAACGGTGCTCTTGGGTAATGGCTTATTTACGATAGCTGAGAGATCCCCAGCTAACACTGAGCTTTCCAGCTTTGAATAGTGGTCGTTGGGTGGACAAGCGAAGCCGGGAATCCCTGGTGCTGAGAACACCACAGTTGTCGCATCAGACCTGATCCCATCTCCTTTGACATTCAAAGCTCAGCATTATCTTATCAGTTCCCATACAACCCAACCCCGAATTACTCTCATGTGTGTATCCCACAAACCACTCCCTGATATCCTAAACAGGCCGATACTGTAGCTGGTCTCCGGAGTTAAAGAACACTTCCAGTTATGGTTGTTTGAACAACCAAGAGTAAACAGACAGATTCCGTGCGAAAAGCCGTTTATCTTACCTATGAATTGTAACCTCATCTCTCTTACGGAAAAAAAAATTGCCAAAGCCACAAACAAACAGAAAAAAATGAGAACAAAAAATCCTGAAGGAAGGCTGGGTATCATCACAGCCCCTAATGCAGAAGACAAGGAGAGGTTAGAAAACTCTACACAATATCTACTCGATGGAGTTGCTCTGGCACATTCTGCAGTCCTTGGTCTCTGAGATGCCAATGCCAAGATATCCTCCCCGGACCAGTGATGTCTCCTTAGAAGATACGTTTTCCTGCTAACAGTGGATACTTCACGTATCCATCTAGTGAAGGATAACTCCTTTCCTTCCAGCTGCACCTCTACACAACTTATGGTAACAAATTAACATTCTGTCAGAACAAGACGTGGATTTGAATTTTTAATGTTTCAGAAGCCACGCAAGACTGCGAGCATCATCACAAGATGTCGAGAGGTGGATATGGTTGTTAACATGGGGACAGGGGAATTCTGTTGAAATATGTCGCGGCAAATTCACTGCCTCCTATATGGTGAGAATTGCCTTAAACAACTCAGACACACATTTTCCTGTGTCACACACCGAAACACTGCCGAAATCCATGTTTTCAAGATTAACTCGCATTCCAAAATTAGCTACATTATAGATAGATAGATAGTGATGAGTCGTAGATTGTATTTAAGGTTTTTTTTTTTTCATTTATATTCTATTAAATACACTTTATTTCGATTACTATGGCTGCACAGTAATTGACAACTGCATTTGTATCAAATCCGAAGGTTAAGTCACTAAACCCAGCAGTGGGATAAAAACTCGATCAGAGGAATTTTTCACCATTTAATACGAATCTCTTCAAATGCCCTTAAGAGGAATTGAATAACTCGTTTGTTGAATACGGTTATAGAAGAAATCTGGGACTTCAAATTGTCGGCTTTCAAGCTAAAAGGTCCCTGAGTTCAACCGGAATTTGCGAGCTGATACAGGGGATTACAGTGAAATGCTGGGAACCGGATACCAGCAAGTCTTGAAACAATTTCAAATGACGGTCAGTAGAAGACCAAGAGAATGAGATTTCCTTGTTGAAGATGCACGTGCAACAGAATCGTCCAGCCTTGGGGAAAGCTAGATAAAAAGAGCTCTGTGGCAGGCTGCAGAGAACATGGCACATAAAACACACAACGCAGACTCAGCACGCAATCACAAGATGACATTCACGAGCGGGTGACTACCTTAAAACCTGGTTTCCAGTACTGTGAACCATCTGTGGCTACTGTAAGAATCCCAAACAGCGCTCCCACTAAATAAAGTTCAAAAATTACCGTACCTGAAAGGCAACTTGCCCACCGCTTTCGGCAACTTGATCTCCTGAAGGGACAAGATCACCTGAAGCCTCATCTGGTGGTCGAGCCGGGAGGGTGTCGCAGCAGCTGCCGGCCGAGAAGCGCAGGTGGCTCTTGCGCGAGTCGGCCGTGAGCGACACGTCGTGCGAGTAGGACTGCAGGAAGGCGCGCACGCCGTCGATGCCCACGAAGTGCGAGACGGGCACGCCGCGCAAGGCGGCGGCGGCGGGCGGCAGCAGGTGGCGGCGGCGCCAGCGGCGCAGGCGCAGCGCCAGCAGCAGCAGCAGGAAGGCGAGGAAGAGGCAGGAGACGGCGGCCACGGCCAGCACGAGCCAGCGCGTCAGGCTGCCGGCCGCGTCGCCCGGCGCCGCCGCCTCGGCCGCGCTGCCCAGCTCGGCCAGCAGCTCGGCCACGCTCTCGGCCAGCACCACGCTCAGCGTGGCCGTGGCCGACAGCGCCGGCCGCCCGTGGTCCTTCACCAGCACCACCAGGCTCTGGCGCGCCGCGTCGCGGGCCAGCGGGAAGCGCGCCGTGCGCACCTCGCCGCTGTGCAGCCCCACGCGGAACAGCCCCGGCTCCGTGGCCTTGGCCAGCTCGTACGACAGCCACGCGTTCTGCCCCGCGTCCGCGTCCACCGCCACCACCTTGGCCACCAGCGCGCCGGGCTCCGACCAACGCGGCGCCAGCTCCACGCCCGACCACGCGCCGCCCGAGCCCGCCGGCCCCGCCGCCGCCGCCGCCGGCGGGTACAGCACCTGCGGCGCGTTGTCGTTCTCGTCCACGATCAGCAGCCGCACCGACACGTTGCTGCTCAGCGCCGGCGCGCCGCCGTCCTCCGCACGCACCCACAGCTGCAGCTCGCGCACCTGCTCGTAGTCGAAGGAGCGCAGCGCGTACAGCGCGCCCGTCTCCGCCTGCACCGACACGTACGACGACAGCGGCGCGCCCCGCACCCGCCCCTCCGACAGCCGGTACCGCACGCGCGCGTTCTGCCCCCAGTCCGCGTCCGTGGCGCGCACCGTCAGCACCAGCGCGCCCGCCGCGTTGTTCTCCGCCAGCCGCGCGCTGTAGCGCTCCTCCGCGAACACCGGCGCGTTGTCGTTCACGTCCAGCACGCGCAGCGCCAGCACCGCCATGCTCTGCAGCGCCGGCGACCCGCCGTCGGCCGCCCGCACCGTCACGTTGTACTCCGACACCTGCTCACGGTCCAGTAATTCTGCAGTCACCACACGATAGTAATTATCGAATGACTTCTCTAGGCGGAACGGGTGGCTGTCACTCATGCTGCACTGCACCTCTCCGTTGGCTCCAGAATCCCTGTCTTGGACACTGAAAATTGCTATTACTGTCCCCAGCGGTGTATCTTCTGGAACCGGACTGAACAGGGACATAATGACAATCTCGGGAACGTAGTTGTTTACATCAATGACCTTGATGAGTACCTTGCTGTGGGAGGAGAGTCCGCCTGCATCCCGAGCTTGCACAACCAATTCGTAAAACTCGTGTTCTTCGAAATTCAAGTTCTCCATTATCACAATTTCCCCACTTTCCGGATCCATCTTGAAAGTCTTGTCGAACTTCTCTGGAATTTTAAAGAACGAGTATTTTACCTCAGCGTTTGGCCCCTCATCTCTGTCAGTTGCTGTGACCTGTAATACACGACTTCCCACGGCCACGTCTTCTCTCATAGCCACCTTATACACAGACTGAGTGAATTCTGGGGCATTGTCGTTTCCATCTAACACAATGATTTGGATTGCTGTCGATCCTGATTTCATCGGACTCCCGTTGTCTTTGGCTGTCAGGATCAAATTATGAGCAGCCTGCTGTTCCCGATCCAAAGATTTCACCAATAGTAATTCTGGATATTTCACACCGTCATCTCCGGTTTTCACGTCCAAGGTGAAATAGCTGCTCTCGCTACATTCGTAACTCTGTAAGGAGTTCAGTCCTATGTCGGGATCATGAGCTCTCTCTAATGGGAAACGTGCACCCGGTGCAGTATTCTCGCTGATTTCTAAGACACTTCTTCTTTCTGGGAAACTGGGAGGATTATCATTAATATCCAATATTTCTACCTCGCCTTTGTAAATGTTCATTGGACGCTTGACAAGAATTTCAAAGTTTAGGACACATTTAGCAACAGCTGCACATATGTCCTCTCTGTCCACCTGCTCCATCATAGATAAGTGGCCGTTCTGCAGGTCTAAAAAAAGGTACCGTGTCCTCCCTGCGTCAAAAACGTGGGCGTCGCGGTCTCGGATCTCCGGCAGCTGCAGCCCCAGGTCCTTGGCCACGTCGCCCACGAACGAGCCCTTGGGCATCTCCTCGGGCACCGAGTAGCGCAGCTGCCCCCACGCCGCCTCCCACGCCGCCAGCAGCACGGCCCAGAGCAGAGCTCGCTGCCGCCGGCCCCAGCGCCTCCCCGCCGCGCACATCTCCGCCGCGGCGCCGCAACACGGCGGGCAGTTCGCCCCGCACACCGCCGATCTGGAACTCGCTCCGCCTCCCGCTTCTGCTGTAATTTCTTGTCCCGCTCACCGCTCCCGGCCGCTGCCGCTGGCCCCTCCGCCTCCCTGCAGCACCGATCCGCACTGCGGGGACGATCCCAGTGCGGCGTCTGCAGAGTCAGAAAGCGAGCGGACGGGAGATCTTGTCCGCAGCGGGCGGGGCTGCCGGTAGCGCTCCGAGCTTCCTCTCGCTCCTCTCGGTCAACAGCGGCGCCCGCAGCCTCCTCCCGGCGCTGCAGGCACCGAGCGCTGCCGAGCGCTGCCCGCCCGGCCTCGCACACGGGCAGCTCGCGGGGGCAAGCACAGCTCCACGGAGACATCGGGCCCCGCCCAGAGAGGACCTCCTACCTTTGCTTTTCTCCAGCCCACCTCTTCTTTGAGGAGCTGATCAAGACCGGTAAGAAGGCAGAGGCGTCCTGGCGCTGTTTGTATCGCACAGAAAAATGGTTTTGTAATGGTGATACAATGTTGATACAAAGTTCTCTTAACAAGCAGAAGTATTACTAGTGAGAGTCCATTAGTTCAAAGCCACAGTTTTCCCCACTAATTGCCCAGCTTTTTCAGCAGTCATGGTTGGATGATCTTTTTATTCCCCTCGCCTTTTCTGCCAATATATCTTAATATGGAAATGCCATTACCAACCTCAGATTCCCAAACTCCATGTGACGGCACAAGCCAGCAGCCGATTTTTCTGTGTTCAAGTTCCTCAGGTGGTCTCGAACCTGATCTCCTCTTACAGTGGGAGGGACTATTTTCCCCCAGTCCCTGCTTTGAGCTACACCCACTTGAGAGGTGTGGGAAGAGACCTTGTCAGTGGTGACTGAGGCAAAGATATGTCTAAGTACCTCAGCCTGCTCATGGTTTGTTTTTTATCGGTTTGTCAGTTGTGTTCATCAGGAGACATGCAGGGGTTTTTAACCTTCTTCTTCAGTCTGACTTACCTGTAGAAGCTCTTCTTGCAGTTCTTCACATTCCTTGTAGAGTTCAGCTCCAGCCGTGCCTTGGCCAACCTGACCCTATCCCAACATAACCAGCCAACATCCCTATACTCTTCCCAGGACACCTGTCCCTGATCCCACTGCTACGCAATTATTTCTTGCCCCTTAGTTTGACCAGCAAATCTTCCCTCAGCCGTGCTGGTCTTTCCTCTTCTTTTCCTGATTTCCTACACATGGGTTCAAGAGGGCATACACTGCCTGGAAAACATCCCTAAAGATCTGCCAGGTCTGTTCTGCTCCCTTGTCCTTTTAAGGCACTTTTCCCTGAGGAGCCCCATTGACTAAATCCTTTAAGAGCTGTAAGTTTGCTTTCCTAAAATTCACGGTCCTGACTTTACTCCTTGCCTGATCCGTATCCCTCAGGACTATGAACTTGATCAGAGAATGATCATGGCAGCCTAGGCTGCCTCCAATCTTGATACCTCTGATTAGCTCATCTGTGTTGATGACCAAGAACTCCAGAAAAACATTTCTTCCAGTAAGGAGGGCTGGACTAAAGTCTTAATCCTTCGTAAAGGGCACCTCCAGTGAGCTTCTTGGGAGAACTCAGCAGTGTGTCCAGGCCTTTTAAGACAGGACACTACCCTCCCCATCTCACAGGGTAAAAGCTGTAATAAACCACCTGTTTATGAACTGCCTCAGACACTTGAAGCTCAAACTGGAATGACTCAAACCCCAGAAGTTTAAAAACAGAAGGTGATGGTGCCTAGTGATCTCAGTAAGAGAGACACAGCAACTCTCTTTTATAACACACACTAGTGGAAGAGATTAGCACAGGTAGTTCTACATCCCTTTAGATGTGGAGAACATTTAGTAAAGGTATCTTCACACAGGAATTCAGCCACACACAGAATGCCAAGCAGATCCCGGTCCTAGGAAAGAGAGAGTGCCCCTGTCCCAGTCAGACAAGACATTACAGGACTTTCATACAGTAAACCAGGTTTATTCATAATTTTTAGAGTTCCAGTAAAAGAAGTTTGCATGCAGACTTCTTGCTCGCAGGTGGCTTTCTCACCAGTGGCAAGGGGGAACCTGCCTGCAGATTTGTTGGTTAAAATGAGATTAATCTAACCCTCCACCAATGTATTTGTGGAGCAGAGCACAGCTCAGCAGAGGCCTGTGTCTTCCCAGATTAACTGGATCATGGATCACTTCATCCTTAATGCTCGTCAGTCTTCTGGTCAGCATCATTACACAATTCCCTTCCCAGGACTTACCTTTGCGTCCAGGCCTTGTGGAAGTAGTCTTGCTGTAGTCCTCTGCATTTCATGATACCAAAGCTTCTCCCTGGTGGCGGTTTTTACTCACCAAATTCCCACCCCCAGGTGCTCCCAAAAAATACTTCCCAAGGGAAGTACTTCCTGGTTTTGTGCCATTCTTTTCCAAACTCCCTATACCTGAAGTGTTACAAACACCTCGTAACTGCCATCTGCAGATGCAGCTGTCAGAAGATTTGAGAAGGCCACTCCCCTACATCACAGCTTTACAGAGGCAGAGTGCACCTAGGGCCTCTGTTGAGGTAGGGCCCAGTTTCCCCTGACCTGCCTATTAATGGGCTCCATTGCAGCCAGGTCAGTGCTCAAAGGAACCATGGAGGCCTTGATAGCAATTCCATTTTCCTCCCAATTTTCCTGAACGCTGTTTCAGCTTCATACTGAAACTGAAAAATGCACCCACTCACCCACTACCTAGGCCAAAGGAAATTTCAAAGACTGTCTCCATACAAGGCATTCAGGTGTTCTCTTTATTTCAGTTTTACCCTCGGGGTATCCAAGTTTACAATGTTAAACTTTATAACTTCAACAAAACACAGTGTGAGGCTTTCTGGATATTCCATGCATCACAGACATCATTCAAGTAATCAGTTATTATACGTGGGGGGGGCAGTTCTTAGGCAGAAAAGGAAAGACAATGCTAAAACTCAGTTCAGAGAGTAGCAGCAGAAAGGGCAAAAGTGAGAATGCAAATGCTCTAACAAAGATGGAGAAAATCACATGGGGACAGATTTCTACTCCCAGCAAGAAACCACTGTATATAGGAACAATAAGAAGACCAACATCAAACAACTTTTTACCATTTCATGTTAATTTCTACCCTTCAGAAAATGCTCTCTGAAAGACTTAGAGAGTTTTCATGAAATGTAGCCAAAGGAAATGAACATGTTTTCAAAACTTTGTATAGTTATAGTAAACCAACAGCATTTGTTGGCTGTTATATTTCTGTATTTCAATGAGACAGAACACTGAGCACTGCTTCATAGGGCAAAAAGCATATTTTGTCAGACATTTTACTGCTCTTCTCTGCCCTGGAAAGGATCAGAGTCCTGTACTCAGAGGGTCAGAATACTCCTCTTGCCAGCTGAACTGCAGTTGCCTGCATTGCAAACATTGGATGGGAGCAACTCCACCATTCACCGGGCAGCACAGGTGAATCATATGCAGACACACGATGGCTATATTGACTGGCAGGAAACCAAAGCACACAGAGCCAACACATTTCAGACAGAAGCACCCAGAACCCAGGAAAGAAAGAGCCCAGTTCTCACACAATATTGTGACAATTTACTCTCAATAACTTCGCTTTCCTGAGCTGGGAAAGGGGTTTTGTACATTTTATGAAGGAAGAGATCTGTGTACCAAACTGTGCACTTGTGCCACAGGACAAAAGCTCCACTGTCTTGTTGGAGAGCACGAGAGACAAGAGCATAGCTGGAGTGCTAATCTCCTTCTTAAAACCCATCAGAAATGACAATAGCACAGCTGGAACATACTATAGCCTCAGTGAGAGAACCTGGGTTTCTTTTGTTCGATTCTTTGTGTATTTGGAGTGGCAGACAACTTCGATTCCAACTTCGAATTTGCAAGAAATTTGGCTATGCCAATTGGGAATGTATTTTCTCTGGAGGAAATATTGCTACATGCTGCAGCCTGAATCCTCTCTTCCCACGAGTATTGAAACCTCTGTCTCTGCACACCCCAGCTAGTTAAAGGAAAGAGAATTGAACTGTCCTGCAGACAGAGTCCCACGATTGTCTGGTGCCGTGTCCTCTGGGCTCACAGGGACACAGGGGAAATCCTGTCCCTCATCAGGGCCCTGGCCCAGGGCACAGTGCTGTGCTGGCAGGCTGGGGAGGATGGGCTTGAGGAATTTGAACTCGCTGTTGCCCGAGCCCGTGGTGAGGCTGATCTCGTAGCAGTAGGCGCGGGGCAGGGTCCCTGCAGCGGCCGCATCGGCCAGGCCGCTCTGCAAGTTGTCGGCAGCATAAAGCACATGGCCAGCCTGCAGCTCCTTTCTCCTGCACACCTTGCGGGCCACAAAGACTGCGGTGGAGATGAGAAAGAGGAGGGAGACAAAGACCAGGGAAATGATTAAATAGGTTGTCAGGGAGGCGTCCTGCTCCTCCGTGGCCGGGCTGCTGTGCGGGAGGCGCACGTCTGAGAAGTCCTTGAGCAGGAGTGCGCTCAGAGCTGCGGTGGCTGACAGCGGGGGCTTGCCGTTGTCTCTGACCAGGACAACGAGCTTCTGCTTGACGCTGTCTCTGTCTGTCACCGGCCTCCTCAGACGCACCTCCCCGCTTTGGGCACCCACCGTAAAGAGCCCGGGCTCGGTGGCCCTCAGCAGGTGGTACGAGAGCCACGAGTTCTGGCCCGAGTCGGCATCGACGGCCACCACTTTGGTGATGAGGTAGCCCGCCTCAGCCGAGACGGGCACCAGCTCCGTGGAGGCCGGGCTGCTCTCCTGGCCTGGGTAGAGCACGAGCGGGGCGTTGTCATTCTCGTCCAGCACCACCAGGCGCACGGTGACGTTGGCTCGGAGGGGAGGAGAGCCCGCGTCAGAGGCACTGACCGTCACCTGGGTCTGCCTCAAGCGCTCGTAGTCCAGGGGCCGCAGCACAAACACGTGTCCGTTCTCAGAGTTCACCGAGATGCAGGAGCACGGGGGCCGCTCTGCCGCTGCCACTGGCGCCAGGGAATAGGTCACCTTGGCATTGAGCCCCACGTCAGCATCTGCAGCGCTGACGGCTCCAACAAACACGCTGGGGGCGTTGTTCTCAGGCACGTACATGGTGTAGGACGTCTGGTTGAAGACGGGGGCGTTGTCATTGACGTCCGAGATGTCCACGCTGAAGGTCTGCGTGGTTGTGAGAGGAGGCGACCCCGCGTCTGCTGCTGTGACACTCAGCACGTACTGAGCCGTCTGCTCGCGGTCCAGCGCGCTCACTGTCACCAGCTCATAGTAATTCTTATAGGCTGGCCGCAGGGAGAAGAAGAGCTGATCCTCCAGGGCACACGAGATCTTCCCGTTGGCACCAGAGTCGCGGTCCCTGACAGAAAACAGGGCAACCACCGTGCCGGGCACTGTGTTCTCGGGGAGGGGACTGCTGAAGGAACTGACCACCAGCTCGGGGGCATTGTCATTCACATCCACCACCTCCACCAGGACCTTGCAGATTGCTGATAGGCCTCCTCCATCTGTGGCTGTCACAGTGAGATCATGGGTCTCTGCTGCCTCGAAGTCCAGTGGTTTTGTGAGTTTAATTTCCCCAGTTATGGGATCAATCACAAATGCTGAGTCACTCTGTCCCACTGCTTGGCTGAGTTGATAGGAAATGTCCCCATTTACTCCTGCATCCTGATCAGTTGCCAGCACAGTCAGAACCACAGAGCCTTCTGGCATGTTCTCCAGAACCTGCCCTATGTACTCCTCTTGTGTGAAAACAGGAGCATTGTCATTTGCATCTAGAATGACAATTTTTACTTGGGTCGTCCCACTCCTGGGAGGAGAGCCCCCATCTTCAGCAATAACATTGAAACCCATCTCTTCCTGCTCCTCTCTATCTAGTGCCTTTTCCAAGACCAGTTCAACATATTTGTCATCCTCTTACTCCGACTTCCGTAGGAGACACTGAAATACTCGTTCTTGGGAGAGATGCTGTACTGCCTGGATGCCTGTTGCTGCCAATATCAGGTCTCGAGCACCCTCAAGGGGAAACGAGAGCCCGGCTCGCCCCTTCTCCGGAATCTTAAAATTGATTCGATCTTCTCGGAAAACTGGTGAAGTGGTCATTAATGTCCTGCAGGGCCACCTCGACCCGAAAGAACTGCAGGGGGTTGGCGAGCAGCAGCTCGAAGGGGAGCATGCAGGTGGCGGCCTGGCCGCACAGCTCCTCCCGGTCCAGCCTCCCCGCCACGAGCAGGCGGCCGGAGGCGCGGTCTAAGCGAAAATGCTGCCGCCCGTCCTCCGACACCAGGCGGGCGCGGCGAGCCGAGAGCTGCGCCGGCGTCAGCCCCGCGTCCTCCGCCAGCTTGCCTACCAGCGAGCCGCTTTCCGCCTCCTCGGCTACGGAGTAGCGGATGGGCTCGGCGCGAGCGTGCGGCAGCGAGAGGAAAGCAGAGAGACAAAGCACTTGCCTTGCGATCGCCATGGCGCGGCGGCGGCGGCGGCGGCGGCGGCCGGGGTCGGTCTGCGGATGTCCCTGGCGATTCCCTGCGGCAAGCGGCGAAGTGCGGGCCGGGCTCCTTTCCCCGGTGTGTGAGATTCCGGGCAGCGGCGCCTAAAGCAGTCTGGGTATCCCGGCAGCGGGTGACAGGGGGCAGCGCTCGCCGCCGCTGTCACCCCCGCACGATTGACCTGCTCTTGTCTGGTGTCAGCTGGATGGGGCTGCGATCGGCTCAGCCGTGCTGCCCTGCGCTGCGCTGGGCTGGTCTAAGCTTCTCTGGGCTGGGCTGGGCTGGTCCGGGCTCGGCCGCCTCCGCTGCCGCAGCCGCTCGGCGCCGCCTTGGCCGAGGGCACCACCCAGCGGTGCGCGCTGGGACTGCGCCCGCCGCCGCCCGCAGCCCGCGCTGCCGCTCGCCCCGGCCCGCGATTCCAAAGCTTTCCAGACACCCACGGGCAGGAACGGAACGCGGAATTTCCCAGGGCAGCCTGAGGCGGAGGTTCAGCACAGAACGACGGAGCCTCATCCCTCAGGAGAAGAAACCGAGCAGGGATACAGCAATGGCGGCAGTACGAACATGTCAATGAACACTCATAATAGCTGCATGTCTACACTCAGGAACTGTACCCATCACACAGAGAAAGCAGAAATGGAGAAAAAGAGTCGCAGAATTTTTAAGTCTTGACACTTTGAAATGTGTCAAATGCTCCAAAAAGCACATCTCTACAAAAACTTGTGTCACCACTTAAGGAGTCAGAGTGTTCTCTTTATTTCAGTATAACACAATTTTTCAGGATCTAAATCCCCAGTTGTACCAATTTTCAATGTCAAACTGAACAGCATCAGCACAATACAGCATGAAGGAGGCTTTCTGAGGATTTCATGCATCACTCCAACACACCAGTGATTCCAGCAGACATCATTCCAACAACAGTTATTATAGATGGGGTGGCAGTACTTCTCTAGAGGAACAGGCTCGGTACATTTCAGAGTGTAGAATGAGAAAGGGGAAACATGGGATTGCAAATGCTCTAATGCAAACACAGAAAATCATGCGGGGACAGTTTTGCACTCCCATCGAGAAGCCTTGGGATTCAGGAACAACAACGAAAAGACCAAACTCAATTTCCTTTTAAATGTTCTTCTCGAATCTATGTTCCAGTAATTGTCTTTTAGTATTTGTGGAGTTTTCCTTCAATGCATCCAATGACAATGAACAAGTTTCTACAACTCTGGTCAGTTACAGCCTACCCTAACACTGTTTGTGCTGCTGCATTTCCAAGGTAATCCTGAGGTGACAGAACAATCAAACCCCCCTTGTATGCCAGATGAAGATTTTGTTGTTCATTTTGTGGCTGTACTCTGAGCAAGGTAAGGGAGACCAGACTGCTGTTCCAAAACATCGTCCCCTTCCCAGCTGATCTGGCATTGCCTGTGTTGCAATGGCTGGGTGGCAGCAACTCCCTGCTTCAGCAGGCAGCACTACAGAAGCATCTGCAGATATTCAGTGTCTGCATGGAGAAACAGAGTGAGAAGAAAGCAAAGCACACGGAGCTCACATCTCAGTCAGAGACATCCAGAAGGCAGGGAAGAAAGGGCCTAGTGCTCACATGATGTTGTGACTCAGTGCTCATGACTTCTTTGCTTTCCAAAGCTGGGGAAAAGCCTTTTAGCATTTCAGTGAGGATATGATTTGTCTGGCCAACAGATACATTGTCTTAAGGCTGAGAACAAAAGATTTTCTCTCATGTCAGATAGTAAGTGAAATGAGCACAGTTGTGAGTGCTAGCCACATAGTTCAGGCCTGCTAGAAATGGCAGTAACAGAGCTGAAACTCATCAGTAACTAAATGAGAGAACCATGGGTACTTTAATATCCTTCATTGTTTTTTGGAGTGGCAGACATTTATTATGAATAGATTTTGAAGAAAGTTTATTAATCCAATTGTATATACAGACTTTCTCTGGAGGAACCATTGCCACATGCTGCAGCCTGGATCCTCTCCTCCCATAAACATTGAAGCCTCTGTCTCTGCACAACCCAGCTAGTTGAAGGAAAGAGAATTGAACTGTCCTGCAGACAGAGTCCCACGATTGTCTGGTGCCGTGTCCTCTGGGCTGACAGGGACACAGGGGAAATCCTGTCCCTCATCAGGGCCCTGGCCCAGGGCACAGTGCTGTGCTGGCAGGCTGGGGAGGATGGGCTTGAGGAATTTGAACTCGCTGTTGCCCGAGCCCGTGGTGAGGCTGATCTCGTAGCAGTAGGCGCGGGGCAGGGTCCCTGCAGCGGCCGCATCGGCCAGGCCGCTCTGCAAGTTGTCGGCAGCATAAAGCACATGGCCAGCCTGCAGCTCCTTTCTCCTGCACACCTTGCGGGCCACAAAGACTGCGGTGGAGATGAGGAAGAGGAGGGAGACAAAGACCAGGGAAATGATTAAATAGGTTGTCAGGGAGGCGTCCTGCTCCTCCGTGGCCGGGCTGCTGTGCGGGAGGCGCACGTCTGAGAAGTCCTTGAGCAGGAGTGCGCTCAGAGCTGCGGTGGCTGACAGCGGGGGCTTGCCGTTGTCTCTGACCAGGACAACGAGCTTCTGCTTGACGCTGTCTCTGTCTGTCACCGGCCTCCTCAGACGCACCTCCCCGCTTTGGGCACCCACCGTAAAGAGCCCGGGCTCGGTGGCCCTCAGCAGGTGGTACGAGAGCCACGAGTTCTGGCCCGAGTCGGCATCGACGGCCACCACTTTGGTGATGAGGTAGCCCGCCTCAGCCGAGACGGGCACCAGCTCCGTGGAGGCCGGGCTGCTCTCCTGGCCTGGGTAGAGCACGAGCGGGGCGTTGTCATTCTCGTCCAGCACCACCAGGCGCACGGTGACGTTGGCTCGGAGGGGAGGAGAGCCCGCGTCAGAGGCACTGACCGTCACCTGGGTCTGCCTCAAGCGCTCGTAGTCCAGGGGCCGCAGCACAAACACGTGTCCGTTCTCAGAGTTCACCGAGATGCAGGAGCACGGGGGCCGCTCTGCCGCTGCCACTGGCGCCAGGGAATAGGTCACCTTGGCATTGAGCCCCACGTCAGCATCTGCAGCGCTGACGGCTCCAACCAACACGCTGGGGGCGTTGTTCTCACGCACGTACATGGTGTAGGACGTCTGGTTGAAGACGGGGGCGTTGTCATTGACGTCCGAGATGTCCACGCTGAAGGTCTGCGTGGTTGTGAGAGGAGGCGACCCCGCGTCTGCTGCTGTGACACTCAGCACGTACTGAGCCGTCTGCTCGCGGTCCAGCGCGCTCACTGTCACCAGCTCATAGTAATTCTTATAGGCTGGCCGCAGGGAGAAGAAGAGCTGATCCTCCAGGGCACACGAGATCTTCCCGTTGGCACCAGAGTCGCGGTCCCTGACAGAAAACAGGGCAACCACCGTGCCGGGCACTGTGTTCTCGGGGAGGGGACTGCTGAAGGAACTGACCACCAGCTCGGGGGCATTGTCATTCACATCCACCACCTCCACCAGGACCTTGCAGATTGCTGAGAGCCCCCCTCCATCTCTTGCTGTCACGCGGAGTTCATGATGCTCTGAATCCTCGAAGTCCAGAGGTTTTGTGAGTTTAATTTCTCCAGTTATGGGATCAATCACAAATGCTGAGTCACTCTGTCCCACTGCTTGGCTGAGTTGATAGGAAATGACCCCATTTATTCCTGCATCCTGATCAGTTGCCAGCACAGTCACAACAGCAGAACCTTCTGGCATGTTCTCTAGAACCTGTCCAATGTACACCCCCTCTGTGAAAACGGGAGAGTTGTCATTTACGTCCAGAACAAAAATCTTCACTTGGGTGGTGCCACTCCTGGGAGGAGAGCCCCCATCTTCAGCAATAACACTGAAACTCATCTCTGCCTGCTCTTCTCTGTCTAGTGCCTTTCCCAAAACAAGTTCAACATATTTGTCATCCTCACTCCGACTTCCGTAGGAGACACTGAAATACTCGTTCTTGGGAGAGATGCTGTATGCCTGGATGCTGTTGCTGCCAATATCAAGGTCTCGAGCACCCTCCAGGGGGAAACGAGAGCCCGGGTCGCCCCTTTCCGGAATCTTAAAATTGATTCGATCTTCTCGGAAAACTGGTGAGTGGTCATTGATGTCCTGCAGGGCCACCTCGACCCGAAAGAACTGCAGGGGGTTGGCGAGCAGCAGCTCGAAGGGGAGCATGCAGGTGGCGGCCTGGCCGCACAACTCCTCCCGGTCCAGCCTCCCCGCCACGAGCAGGCGGCCGGAGGCGCGGTCTAAGCGAAAATGCTGCCGCCCGTCCTCCGACACCAGGCGGGCGCGGCGAGCCGAGAGCTGCGCCGGCGTCAGCCCCGCGTCCTCCGCCAGCTTGCCTACCAGCGAGCCGCTTTCCGCCTCCTCGGCTACGGAGTAGCGGATGGGTTCGGCGCGAGCGTGCGGCAGCGAGAGGAAAGCAGAGAGACAAAGCACTTGCCTTGCGATCGCCATGGCGCGGCGGCGGCGGCGGCGGCGGCCGGGGTCGGTCTGAGGATGTCCCGGGCGATTCCCTGCGGCAAGCGGCGAAGTGCGGGCCGGGCTCCTTTCCTCGGTGTGTGAGATTCCGAGCGGCAGGGCCTAAAGCAGCTGGGGTGTCCCCGCAGCGGGTGACAGGGGCAGCGCTCGCCGCCGCTGCCACCTCCGCACGATTGACCTGCTCTTGTCTGGTGTAAGCTGGATCGGGCTGCGATCGGCTCAGCCGTGCTGCCCTGCGCTGCGCTGGGCTGGTCTAAGCTTCTCTGGGCTGGGCTGGGCTGCTCCGGGCTCGGCCGCCTCCGCTGCCGCAGCCGCTCGGCGCCGCCTTGGCCGAGGGCACCACCCAGCGGTGCGCGCTGGGACTGCGCCCGCCGCCGCCCGCAGCCCGCGCTGCCGCTCGCCCCGGCCCGCGATTCCAAAGCTTTCCAGACACCCGCGGGCAAGAACTAACGGTAGCATCACCCAGGGCAGATTAAAGCCGAGGCTCAACCCACAACGATCAAGCCGCATTGTCTGGTAGGACGAACCGCACACGGATATGGCAGTGGTAACTGCACGGGCATTCCAACGCGCTCTCTTTTGGCTGCACATCCAAACTAAGGCACTGCATCCAACCGACAGTGCTTCAGATAAGGCACAAATTGGGAAAAAGACTCGCAGAATTTTGAAAAGCCTGGAAGGAGCCTTCCAGGTAAAAACATTTCTACAACGAATTCTGTCTACACAAAAGGAGTCAGGGTGTTCTCTTTATTTCAGTTCTATATATTTATTTCAATTCTTCAAACTCAGAGGCATACCAGTTCACAAGGTTAAACTGTATAACTGCAGCACAATACAGGGGTAGGGAGTCTTTTCTAGTATTCCATGTATCACAGGCATCATTGACAGAACCCGTTATTTTATATGAGGTGTCAGTCTTTTTCCAGAGGAATGGGCAAAATAACGCTCGGGACATTTGAGAGAGTAGAAGGAAAAGGGCAAAAATGGGATCACAAATGCTCTAAAATGAATGGAGATAATCCTGTAGGGACAGCTTTCTAGTTGAAACAAGAAGCCTCTGAATTCAGAAACAGGAATGAGGAAACAAAACTCAAAGTCCTGTTTTCATGTTCTTCTTGATACTAATTTGAGGAAATTGTCTTTGATGCACATGTGGCCTTTTCATTCAAACAAAAACAGTAAGTTTTTAGGACTCTCTACAGCTCTAGCCTACCCTAACACATCTGCTGCTGTTTTTTTCCAAGAAAATCCGAGGGGGATAAAACAGTAAACCCACAGATAGACAAAATAATGATTTTGTTGTGAATTTTTTCTGTTCCTCTCTGTCTTGAAGAAAATGACACCCTCGTACTCAGAGGGTCAAAATAGCCTTTTACCCTGCAGAGCTGGAAGTGCCAGCATTGCAATGGCTGGATGGGACAAATTCACTGCTTCACTGGGCAGCAGAAGTGAAGCAGCTGCAGATGCACAAGAGCTCTACAGACAGAGAAGAACGTGATGCATCTCTGAAAGAAGCATCCAAAACCCCAGAAAGAAAGAAAGAAAAAAAAAAGCCTCATGCAAACACAACATCGTGACATCGTATTCAGAACCACCTTTTCTTTTCTGAGCTGGGGAAAAGGGCTTTGTCTAATTTCAGCAAGCGTGAGATTTTTCTACCCATCTCTGCCATTGAGCTATTACAATGAATAAGAAGACCAAAGTCGGCTCTGAAAAATAGAGACACAAGAGCATAGCTGGGAGTGCATTATGAAAGCCTATCAAAAATAGCTATGACAGAGGTGAAATATACCTTTTTTCTGAGGAATAGAAGCAGAGAAGATTTATCCTTTATTTGTGTTTTTAGACTGGAAGATAAACTTTTACTCTGACTTCGAATTTGCAGGATGTTGGCTATGCCAATTGGGAATGTATTTTCTCTGGAGGAACAATTGCCACATGCTGCAGCCTGAATCCCCTCCTCCCAAGAGCATTGAAACCTCTGTCTCTGCACACCCCAGCTAGGTGAAGGAAAGAGAATTGAACTGTCCTGCAGACAGAGTCCCACGATTGTCTGGTGCCGTGTCCTCTGGGCTGACAGGGACACAGGGGAAATCCTGTCCCTCATCAGGGCCCTGGCCCAGGGCACAGTGCTGTGCTGGCAGGCTGGGGAGGATGGGCTTGAGGAATTTGAACTCGCTGTTGCGCGAGCCCGTGGTGAGGCTGATCTCGTAGCAGTAGGCGCGGGGCAGGGTCCCTGCAGCGGCCGCATCGGCCAGGCCGCTCTGCAAGTTGTCGGCAGCATAAAGCACATGGCCAGCCTGCAGCTCCTTTCTCCTGCACACCTTGCGGGCCACAAAGACTGCGGTGGAGATGAGGAAGAGGAGGGAGACAAAGACCAGGGAAATGATTAAATAGGTTGTCAGGGAGGCGTCCTGCTCCTCCGTGGCCGGGCTGCTGTGCGGGAGGCGCACGTCTGAGAAGTCCTTGAGCAGGAGTGCGCTCAGAGCTGCGGTGGCTGACAGCGGGGGCTTGCCGTTGTCTCTGACCAGGACAACGAGCTTCTGCTTGACGCTGTCTCTGTCTGTCACCGGCCTCCTCAGACGCACCTCCCCGCTTTGGGCACCCACCGTAAAGAGCCCGGGCTCGGTGGCCCTCAGCAGGTGGTACGAGAGCCACGAGTTCTGGCCCGAGTCGGCATCGACGGCCACCACTTTGGTGATGAGGTAGCCCGCCTCGGCCGACACGGGCACCAGCTCCGTGGAGGCCGGGCTGCTCTCCTGGCCTGGGTAGAGCACGAGCGGGGCGTTGTCATTCTCGTCCAGCACCACCAGGCGCACGGTGACGTTGGCTCGGAGGGGAGGAGAGCCCGCGTCAGAGGCACTGACCGTCACCTGGGTCTGCCTCAAGCGCTCGTAGTCCAGGGGCCGCAGCACAAACACGTGTCCGTTCTCAGAGTTCAGCGAGATGCAGGAGCACGGGGGCCGCTCTGCCGCTGCCACTGGCGCCAGGGAATAGGTCACCTTGGCATTGAGCCCCACGTCAGCATCTGCAGCGCTGACGGCTCCAACCAACACGCTGGGGGCGTTGTTCTCACGCACGTACATGGTGTAGGACGTCTGGTTGAAGACGGGGGCGTTGTCATTGACGTCCGAGATGTCCACGCTGAAGGTCTGCGTGGTTGTGAGAGGAGGCGACCCCGCGTCTGCTGCTGTGACACTCAGCACGTACTGAGCCGTCTGCTCGCGGTCCAGCGCGCTCACTGTCACCAGCTCATAGTAATTCTTATAGGCTGGCCGCAGGGAGAAGAAGAGCTGATCCTCCAGGGCACACGAGATCTTCCCGTTGGCACCAGAGTCGCGGTCCCTGACAGAAAACAGGGCAACCACCGTGCCGGGCACTGTGTTCTCGGGGAGGGGACTGCTGAAGGAACTGACCACCAGCTCGGGGGCATTGTCATTCACATCCACCACCTCCACCAGGACCTTGCAGATTGCTGAGAGCCCCCCACCATCTCTGGCCCTCACACGGAGCTCATAAGTCTCTGCGGCCTCGAAGTCCAGAGGTTTTGTGAGTTTAATTTCCCCAGTTATGGGATCAATCACAAATGCTGGGTCACTGTTTCCAGCTGCTTGGCTGAGTTGATATGAAATGTCCCCATTTACTCCTGCATCCTGATCACTTGCCAGCACAGTCAGAACCAGAGTGCCTTCTGGCATGTTCTCCAGAACCTGTCCAATGTATCGCTCTTGCGTGAATATGGGAGCATTGTCATTTACATCTAGAATGACAATTCGGACTTGAGTGGTGCCACTCCTGGGAGGAGAGCCCCCATCTTCAGCAATAATATTGAAACTCATCTCTGCCTGCTCCTCTCTGTCTAGTTCCTTTTCCAAAACAAGTTCAACATATTTGTCATCCTCACTCCGACTTCCGTAGGAGATACTGAAATACTCATTCTTGGGAGAGATACTGTATGCCTGGACTGTGTTACTGCCAATATCGAGGTCCTGAGCCCCCTCTAGTAGGAAACGAGAACCTGTGTCGCTCGTTTCCGGGATGTCAAAAGTGATTCGTTCCTCGGGGAAGACGGGTGAGTGGTCATTGATGTCCTCCAGAGCCACCTCGACCCGAAAGAACTGCAGGGGATTGGCGAGCAGCAGCTCGAAGGGGAGCATGCAGGTGGCGGCCTGGCCGCACAGCTCCTCCCGGTCCAGCCTCCCCGCCACGAGCAGGCGGCCGGAGGCGCGGTCTAAGCGAAAATGCTGCCGCCCGTCCTCCGACACCAGGCGGGCGCGGCGAGCCGAGAGCTGCGCCGGCGTCAGCCCCGCGTCCTCCGCCAGCTTGCCTACCAGCGAGCCGCTTTCCGCCTCCTCGGCTACGGAGTAGCGGATGGGCTCGGCGCGAGCGTGCGGCAGCGAGAGGAAAGCAGAGAGACAAAGCACTTGCCTTGCGATCGCCATGGCGCGGCGGCGGCGGCGGCGGCGGCGGCCGGGGTCGGTCTGCGGATGTCCCTGGCGATTCCCTGCGGCAAGCGGCGAAGTGCGGGCCGGGCTCCTTTCCTCGGTGTGTGAGATTCCAGGCGGCAGCGCCTAAAGCACTCTGGGTATCCCGGCAGCGGGTGACAGCGCTCGCCGCCGCAGCCACCTCAGCACGATTGACCTGCTCTTGTCTGGCGTCAGCTGGATCGGGCTGCGATCGGCTCAGCTGTGCTGCGCTGAGCTGCGCTGGGCTGGTCTAAGCTTCTCTGGGCTGGGCTGGGCTGCTCCGGGCTCGGCCGCCTCCGCTGCCGCAGCCGCTCGGCGCCGCCTTGGCCGAGGGCACCACCCAGCGGTGCGCGCTGGGACTGCGCCCGCCGCCGCCCGCAGCCCGCGCTGCCGCTCGCCCCGGCCCGCGATTCCAAAGCTTTCCAGACACCCGCGGGCAGGAACGGGACGCGGAATTTCCCAGGGCAGCCTGAAGCGGAGGTTCAGGCCAGAAAGACAGAGCCTCATCACTCAGGAGAAGAAACCGAGCAGGGATAGTGCCACACTGACAGCACGGGCATACCAATGAACACTCTAATACCTGCATCTCTATTCTCACGAACTGCACCCATCACACATTGCTTCAGAGAAGGCAGAAATGGAGAAAAAGACTCTCAGAATTTTTTTAAGTCTTGATAAGGCTTTCCAAGAAAGAACATTTCTTTAAAAATTTGTGTCGCCACTAAAGGATTCAGGGTGTTCTCTTAATATTTCACTGGAACACAATTTTTCAGTTTCTAAACCCAGAGTTATAATAATTTACAACATTAAACTGTACAGCATCAACACAATACAGCATGAAGGAGGCTTTCTGAGGATTTCATGCATCACTCCACCAGAACAGTGATTCCAACAGACATCATTCCAACAACCAGTGATTATAGATGGGGTGGCAGTCCTTCTCGAGAGGAACAGGCTCGGTACATTTCAGAGGGCAAATGGAGGTAGGGGAAGCATGGGATTGCAAATGCTCTAATGCAAACACAAAAAATCATGCGGGGACAGTTTTGCACTCCCATCGAGAAGCCTTGGGATTCAGGAACAACAATGAAAAGACCAAACTCAATGTTCTCTTTAAAGTTCTTCTTGACACTAAGTTCCAGTAATTGTCTTTTAAGTAATTGTCTTGTGGAGTTTTCCTTCAATGAAACCAATGACAATGAACAAGTTTCTACAACTCTGGTCAGTTACAGCCTACCCTAACACTGTTTGTGCTGCTGTATTTCCAAGGTAATCCTGAGGTGACAGAACAATCAAGCCCCCCCTGTATGCCAGAGGAAGATTTTGTTGTGCATTTTGCGGCTCTACTCTGAGCAAGATAAGGGAGACCAGACTGCTGTCTCAAAACATCGTCCCCTTCCCAGCTGAGCTGTCATTGCCTGTGTTGCAATGGCTGGGTGGCAGCAACTCCCTGCTTCAGCAGGCAGCACTACAGAAGCATCTGCAGATACTCAGTGTCTGCATGGAGAAACAGAGTGAGAAGAAAGCAAAGCACACGGAGCTCACATCTCAGTCAGAGACATCCAGAAGGCAGGGAAGAAACGGCCTAGTGCTCACATGATATTGTGAGTCAGTACTCATGACTTCCTTGCTTTCCAAAGCTGGGGAAAAGCCTATTAGCATTTCAGTGAGGATATGATCTGTCTGGCCAACAGATACATTTTCTTAAAGATCAAAACAAAAAGATTTTCGGTCTTGTCAGACAGCAAGTGAAACGAGCACAGTTGAGTGCTAGGCAGATACTTATGGCCTGTTAGAAATGGCAGCAACAGAGCTGAAACTCATCAGTAACTAAATGAGAGAACCTTGGAAACTTTTACTTCCTGCATTGGTTTTTGGAGTGGCAGACATTTATTGTGAATAGATTTTGCAGGAAGTTGATTAAACCAATTGCAAATACAGATTTTTTCTGGAGGAACCATTGCCACATGCTGCAGCCTGAATCCTCTCCTCCCATGAAAGATAAAGCCTCTGGCTATGTACAACCCAGCTAGTTGAAGGAAAGAGAATTGAACTGTCCTGCAGACAGAGTCCCACGATTGTCTGGTGCCATGTCCTCTGGGCTGACAGGGACACAGGGGAAATCCTGTCCCTCATCAGGGCCCTGGCCCAGGGCACAGTGCTGTGCTGGCAGGCTGGGGAGGATGGGCTTGAGGAATTTGAACTCGCTGTTGCCCGAGCCCGTGGTGAGGCTGATCTCGTAGCAGTAGGCGCGGGGCAGGGTCCCTGCAGCGGCCGCATCGGCCAGGCCGCTCTGCAAGTTGTCGGCAGCATAAAGCACATGGCCAGCCTGCAGCTCCTTTCTCCTGCACACCTTGCGGGCCACAAAGACTGCGGTGGAGATGAGGAAGAGGAGGGAGACAAAGACCAGGGAAATGATTAAATAGGTTGTCAGGGAGGCGTCCTGCTCCTCCGTGGCCGGGCTGCTGTGCGGGAGGCGCACGTCTGAGAAGTCCTTGAGCAGGAGTGCGCTCAGAGCTGCGGTGGCTGACAGCGGGGGCTTGCCATTGTCTCTGACCAGGACAACGAGCTTCTGCTTGACGCTGTCTCTGTCTGTCACCGGCCTCCTCAGACGCACCTCCCCGCTTTGGGCACCCACCGTAAAGAGCCCGGGCTCGGTGGCCCTCAGCAGGTGGTACGAGAGCCACGAGTTCTGGCCCGAGTCGGCATCGACGGCCACCACTTTGGTGATGAGGTAGCCCGCCTCGGCCGACACGGGCACCAGCTCCGTGGAGGCCGGGCTGCTCTCCTGGCCTGGGTAGAGCACGAGCGGGGCGTTGTCATTCTCGTCCAGCACCACCAGGCGCACGGTGACGTTGGCTCGGAGGGGAGGAGAGCCCGCGTCAGAGGCACTGACCGTCACCTGGGTCTGCCTCAAGCGCTCGTAGTCCAGGGGCCGCAGCACAAACACGTGTCCGTTCTCAGAGTTCACCGAGATGCAGGAGCACGGGGGCCGCTCTGCCGCTGCCACTGGCGCCAGGGAATAGGTCACCTTGGCATTGAGCCCCACGTCAGCATCTGCAGCGCTGACGGCTCCAACCAACACGCTGGGGGCGTTGTTCTCACGCACGTACATGGTGTAGGACGTCTGGTTGAAGACGGGGGCGTTGTCATTGACGTCCGAGATGTCCACGCTGAAGGTCTGCGTGGTTGTGAGAGGAGGCGACCCCGCGTCTGCTGCTGTGACACTCAGCACGTACTGAGCCGTCTGCTCGCGGTCCAGCGCGCTCACTGTCACCAGCTCATAGTAATTCTTATAGGCTGGCCGCAGGGAGAAGAAGAGCTGATCCTCCAGGGCACACGAGATCTTCCCGTTGGCACCAGAGTCGCGGTCCCTGACAGAAAACAGGGCAACCACCGTGCCGGGCACTGTGTTCTCGGGGAGGGGACTGCTGAAGGAACTGACCACCAGCTCGGGGGCATTGTCATTCACATCCACCACCTCCACCAGGACCTTGCAGATTGCTGAAAGGCCCCCACCATCGGTGGCTGTTACAGTTATCTCATGAGTGTTTGCTGCCTCGAAGTCCAGAGGTTTTGTGAGCCTAATTTCACCACTCCGTGAGTCAATTGTGAACGGGTTGTCAGTCTGACTCACTTCTTCGCTGAACTCATAGGTGATGTCCCCATTTATTCCTACATCCCGATCAGCTGCAACCACACTTAAAACTGCAGAACCCTCTGGTGAGTTTTCCAAGACCTGTCCAACATAGATTTTCTGTGTGAAGACAGGAGCATTGTCATTTACGTCTAAAACAATAATGTTGACTTGCGTGGTGCCACTCCTGGGTGGAGAGCCACCGTCCACAGCAATGACAGTGAAACTGAGCTCTGCCTGCTCTTCCCTGTCTAGTGGCTTTTCCAAAGTCAGTTCCACATTTCTGTCATTCTCACTCCGACTTCCATAGGAGACACGAAAGTACTCGTTTTTGGGAGAGATGCTGTATGCCTGGATGCTGTTGCTGCCAATATCGAGGTCCCGAGCTCCCACCAGGGGGAAACGAGAGCCCGGCTCGCTCGTCTCTGGAATCTTAAACGTGACTCGTTCCACGGGGAAGACGGGTGAGTGGTCATTGATGTCCTGCAGGGCCACCTCGACCCGAAAGAACTGCAGGGGGTTGGCGAGCAGCAGCTCGAAGGGGAGCATGCAGGTGGCGGCCTGGCCGCACAGCTCCTCCCGGTCCAGCCTCCCCGCCACGAGCAGGCGGCCGGAGGCGCGGTCTAAGCGAAAATGCTGCCGCCCGTCCTCCGACACCAGGCGGGCGCGGCGAGCCGAGAGCTGCGCCGGCGTCAGCCCCGCGTCCTCCGCCAGCTTGCCTACCAGCGAGCCGCTTTCCGCCTCCTCGGCTACGGAGTAGCGGATGGGCTCGGCGCGAGCGTGCGGCAGCGAGAGGAAAGCACAGAGACAAAGCACTTGCCTTGCGATCGCCATGGCGCGGCGGCGGCGGCGGCGGCCGGGGTCGGTCTGCGGATGTCCCTGGCGATTCCCTGCGGCAAGCGGCGAAGTGCGGGCCGGGCTCCTTTCCTCGGTGTGTGAGATTCCAGGCGGCAGCGCCTAAAGCAGTCTGGGTATCCCGGCAGCGGGTGACACGGGGCAGCGCTCGCCGCCGCTGCCACCTCCGCACGATTGACCTGCTCTTGTCTGGTGTCAGCTGGATAGGGCTGCGATCGGCTCAGCCGTGCTGCCCTGCGCTGCGCTGGGCTGGTCTAAGCTTCCCTGGGCTGGGCTGGGCTGCTCCGGGCTCGGCCGCCTCCGCTGCCGCAGCCGCTCGGCGCCGCCTTGGCCGAGGGCACCACCCAGCGGTGCGCGCTGGGACTGCGCCCGCCGCCGCCCGCAGCCCGCGCTGCCGCTCGCCCCGGCCCGCGATTCCAAAGCTTTCCAGACACCCGCGGGCAGGAACGGGACGCGGAATTTCCCAGGGTAGCCTGAAGCGGAGGTTCAGGCCAGAAAGACAGAGCCTCATCACTCAGGAGAAGAAACCGAGCAGGGATACAGCAATGGCGGCAGTACGAACATGTCAATGAACACTCATAATAGCTGCATGTCTACACTCAGGAACTGTACCCATCACACAGAGAAAGCAGAAATGGAGAAAAAGAGTCGCAGAATTTTTACAAGTCTTGACACTTTTAAATGTGTCAAATGTTCCAAAAAGAACATCTCTACAAAACTTGTGTCACCACTTAAGGAGTCAGAGTGTTCTCTTTTTTTCAGTCTAACACAATTTTTCAGGTTCTAAATCCACAGTTGTACCAATTTCCAATGTCAAACTGAACAGCATCAGCACAATACAGCATGAAGGAGGCTTTCTGAGGATTTCATGCATCACTCCAACACACCAGTGATTCCAGCAGACATCATTCCAACAATCAGTTATTATAGATGGGGTGGCAGTACTTCTCGAGAGGAACAGGCTCGGTACATTTCAGAGTGTAGAATGAGAAAGGGGAAACATGGGATTGCAAATGCTCTAATGCAAACACAGAAAATCATGCAGGGACAGTTTTGCACTCCCATCGAGAAGCCTTGGGATTCAGGAACAACAACGAAAAGACCAAACTCAATTTCCTTTTAAATGTTCTTCTCGACTCTATGTCCTAGTAATTGTCTTTTAGTATTTGTGGAGTTTCACTTCAATGAAACCAATGCCAATGAACAAGTTTCTACAACTCTGGTCAGTTACAGCCTACCCTAACACTGTTTGTGCTGCTGCATTTCCAAGGCAATTCTGAGGTTACAGAACACCCAAGCTCTTCTTGTATGTCAGAGGAAGATTTTGTTGTACATTTTGCGGCTGTACTCTGAGCAAGATAAGGGAGACCAGACTGCTGTTC
This sequence comes from Acrocephalus scirpaceus scirpaceus, assembly GCA_910950805.1. NCBI lineage: Eukaryota > Metazoa > Chordata > Aves > Passeriformes > Sylviidae > Acrocephalus > Acrocephalus scirpaceus. The sequence goes on from OU383785.1 coordinate 2,221,262, forward strand.
CAAAACATCGTCCCCTTCCCAGCTGATCTGGCGTTGCCTGTGTTGCAATGGCTGGGTGGCAGCAACTCCCTGCTTCAGCAGGCAGCACTACAGAAGCATCTGCAGATATTCAGTGTCTGCATGGACAAAGAGAGTGAGAAGAAAGGAAAGCACACGGAGCTCACATCTCAGACAGAGACATCCAGAAGGCAGGGAAGAAAGGGCCTAGTACTCACATCTCATTGTGAGTCAGTGCTCATGACTTCTTTGCTTTCCAAAGCTGGGGAAAAGCCTTTTAGCATTTCAGTGAGGATATGATCTGTCTGGCCAACAGATACATTGTCTTAAGGCTGAGAAGATTTTTCTCTCATGTCAGATAGTAAGTGAAATGAGCACAGTTGTGAGTGCTAGCCACATAGTTCAGGCCTGCTAGGAATGGCATTAACAGAGCTGAAACCCATTAGTAACTAAATGAGACAACTTTGAGATATTTTACTTCCTGCATTGGTCTTTGGAGTGGCAGACATTTATTGTGAATAGATTTTGCAGGAAGTTGATTAAACCAATTGCAAATACAGATTTTTACTGGAGGAACCATTGCCACGTGCTGCAGCCTGAATCCTCTCCTCCCATGAACGATAAAGCCTCTGTCTCTGCACAACCCAGCTAGTTGAAGGAAAGAGAATTGAACTGTCCTGCAGACAGAGTCCCACGATTGTCTGGTGCCGTGTCCTCTGGGCTCACAGGGACACAGGGGAAATCCTGTCCCTCATCAGGGCCCTGGCCCAGGGCACAGTGCTGTGCTGGCAGGCTGGGGAGGATGGGCTTGAGGAATTTGAACTCGCTGTTGCCCGAGCCCGTGGTGAGGCTGATCTCGTAGCAGTAGGCGCGGGGCAGGGTCCCTGCAGCGGCCGCATCGGCCAGGCCGCTCTGCAAGTTGTCGGCAGCATAAAGCACGTGGCCAGCCTGCAGCTCCTTTCTCCTGCACACCTTGCGGGCCACAAAGACTGCGGTGGAGATGAGGAAGAGGAGGGAGACAAAGACCAGGGAAATGATTAAATAGGTTGTCAGGGAGGCGTCCTGCTCCTCCGTGGCCGGGCTGCTGTGCGGGAGGCGCACGTCTGAGAAGTCCTTGAGCAGGAGTGCGCTCAGAGCTGCGGTGGCTGACAGCGGGGGCTTGCCGTTGTCTCTGACCAGGACAACGAGCTTCTGCTTGACGCTGTCTCTGTCTGTCACCGGCCTCCTCAGACGCACCTCCCCGCTTTGGGCACCCACCGTAAAGAGCCCGGGCTCGGTGGCCCTCAGCAGGTGGTACGAGAGCCACGAGTTCTGGCCCGAGTCGGCATCGACGGCCACCACTTTGGTGATGAGGTAGCCCGCCTCAGCCGAGACGGGCACCAGCTCCGTGGAGGCCGGGCTGCTCTCCTGGCCTGGGTAGAGCACGAGCGGGGCGTTGTCATTCTCGTCCAGCACCACCAGGCGCACGGTGACGTTGGCTCGGAGGGGAGGAGAGCCCGCGTCAGAGGCACTGACCGTCACCTGGGTCTGCCTCAAGCGCTCGTAGTCCAGGGGCCGCAGCACAAACACGTGTCCGTTCTCAGAGTTCACCGAGATGCAGGAGCACGGGGGCCGCTCGGCCGCTGCCACTGGCGCCAGGGAATAGGTCACCTTGGCATTGAGCCCCACGTCAGCATCTGCAGCGCTGACGGCTCCAACCAACACGCTGGGGGCGTTGTTCTCACGCACGTACATGGTGTAGGACGTCTGGTTGAAGACGGGGGCGTTGTCATTGACGTCCGAGATGTCCACGCTGAAGGTCTGCGTGGTTGTGAGAGGAGGCGACCCCGCGTCTGCTGCTGTGACACTCAGCACGTACTGAGCCGTCTGCTCGCGGTCCAGCGCGCTCACTGTCACCAGCTCATAGTAATTCTTATAGGCTGGCCGCAGGGAGAAGAAGAGCTGATCCTCCAGGGCACACGAGATCTTCCCGTTGGCACCAGAGTCGCGGTCCCTGACAGAAAACAGGGCAACCACCGTGCCGGGCACTGTGTTCTCGGGGAGGGGACTGCTGAAGGAACTGACCACCAGCTCGGGGGCATTGTCATTCACATCCACCACCTCCACCAGGACCTTGCAGATTGCTGAAAGGCCCCCACCATCGGTGGCTGTTACAGTTATCTCATGAGTGTTTGCTGCCTCGAAGTCCAGAGGTTTTGTGAGCCTAATTTCACCACTCCGTGAGTCAATTGTGAACGGGTTGTCAGTCTGACTCACTTCTTCGCTGAACTCATAGGTGATGTCCCCATTTATTCCTACATCCCGATCAGCTGCAACCACACTTAAAACTGCAGAACCCTCTGGTGAGTTTTCCAAGACCTGTCCAACATAGATTTTCTGTGTGAAGACAGGAGCATTGTCATTTACGTCTAAAACAATAATGTTGACTTGCGTGGTGCCACTCCTGGGTGGAGAGCCACCGTCCACAGCAATGACAGTGAAACTGAGCTCTGCCTGCTCTTCCCTGTCTAGTGGCTTTTCCAAAGTCAGTTCCACATTTCTGTCATTCTCACTCCGACTTCCATAGGAGACACGAAAGTACTCGTTTTTGGGAGAGATGCTGTATGCCTGGATGCTGTTGCTGCCAATATCGAGGTCCCGAGCTCCCACCAGGGGGAAACGAGAGCCCGGCTCGCTCGTCTCTGGAATCTTAAACGTGACTCGTTCCACGGGGAAGACGGGTGAGTGGTCATTGATGTCCTGCAGGGCCACCTCGACCCGAAAGAACTGCAGGGGGTTGGCGAGCAGCAGCTCGAAGGGGAGCATGCAGGTGGCGGCCTGGCCGCACAGCTCCTCCCGGTCCAGCCTCCCCGCCACGAGCAGGCGGCCGGAGGCGCGGTCTAAGCGAAAATGCTGCCGCCCGTCCTCCGACACCAGGCGGGCGCGGCGAGCCGAGAGCTGCGCCGGCGTCAGCCCCGCGTCCTCCGCCAGCTTGCCTACCAGCGAGCCGCTTTCCGCCTCCTCGGCTACGGAGTAGCGGATGGGCTCGGCGCGAGCGTGCGGCAGCGAGAGGAAAGCAGAGAGACAAAGCACTTGCCTTGCGATCGCCATGGCGCGGCGGCGGCGGCGGCGGCGGCGGCCGGGGTCGGTCTGCGGATGTCCCTGGCGATTCCCTGCGGCAAGCGGCGAAGTGCGGGCCGGGCTCCTTTCCTCGGTGTGTGAGATTCCAGGCGGCAGCGCCTAAAGCAGCCGGGGTGTCCCGGCAGCGGGTGACACGGGGCAGCGCTCGCCGCCGCTGCCACCTCCGCACGATTGACCTGCTCTTGTCTGGTGTAAGCTGGATGGGGCTGCGATCGGCTCAGCCGTGCTGCCCTGCGCTGCGCTGGGCTGGTCTAAGCTTCTCTGGGCTGGGCTGGGCTGCTCCGGGCTCGGCCGCCTCCGCTGCCGCAGCCGCTCGGCGCCGCCTTGGCCGAGGGCACCACCCAGCGGTGCGCGCTGGGACTGCGCCCGCCGCCGCCCGCAGCCCGCGCTGCCGCTCGCCCCGGCCCGCGATTCCAAAGCTTTCCAGACACCCGCGGGCAGGAACGGGACGCGGAATTTCCCAGGGCAGCCTGAAGCGGAGGTTCAGGCCAGAAAGACAGAGCCTCATCACTCAGGAGAAGAAACCGAGCAGGGATACAGCAATGGCGGCAGTACGAACATGTCAATGAACACTCATAATAGCTGCATGTCTACACTCAGGAACTGTACCCATCACACAGAGAAAGCAGAAATGGAGAAAAAGAGTCGCAGAATTTTTACAAGTCTTGACACTTTTAAATGTGTCAAATGTTCCAAAAAGAACATCTCTACAAAACTTGTGTCACCACTTAAGGAGTCAGAGTGTTCTCTTTTTTTCAGTCTAACACAATTTTTCAGGTTCTAAATCCACAGTTGTACCAATTTCCAATGTCAAACTGAACAGCATCAGCACAATACAGCATGAAGGAGGCTTTCTGAGGATTTCATGCATCACTCCAACACACCAGTGATTCCAGCAGACATCATTCCAACAACAGTTATTATAGATGGGGTGGCAGTACTTCTCTAGAGGAACAGGCTCGGTACATTTCAGAGTGTAGAATGAGAAAGGGGAAACATGGGATTGCAAATGCTCTAATGCAAACACAGAAAATCATGCAGGGACAGTTTTGCACTCCCATCGAGAAGCCTTGGGATTCAGGAACAACAACGAAAAGACCAAACTCAATTTCCTTTTAAATGTTCTTCTCGACTCTATGTTCCAGTAATTGTCTTTTAGTATTTGTGGAGTTTCACTTCAATGAAACCAATGCCAATGAACAAGTTTCTACAACTCTGGTCAGTTACAGCCTACCCTAACACTGTTTGTGCTGCTGCATTTCCAAGGCAATTCTGAGGTTACAGAACACCCAAGCTCTTCTTGTATGTCAGAGGAAGATTTTGTTGTACATTTTGCGGCTGTACTCTGAGCAAGATAAGGGAGACCAGACTGCTGTTCCAAAACATCGTCCCCTTCCCAGCTGATCTGGCGTTGCCTGTGTTGCAATGGCTGGGTGGCAGCAACTCCCTGCTTCAGCAGGCAGCACTACAGAAGCATCTGCAGATATTCAGTGTCTGCATGGACAAAGAGAGTGAGAAGAAAGCAAAGCACACGGAGCTCACATCTCAGACAGAGACATCCAGAAGGCAGGGAAGAAAGGGCCTAGTACTCACATCTCATTGTGAGTCAGTGCTCATGACTTCTTTGCTTTCCAAAGCTGGGGAAAAGCCTTTTAGCATTTCAGTGAGGATATGATCTGTCTGGCCAACAGATACATTGTCTTAAGGCTGAGAAGATTTTTCTCTCATGTCAGATAGTAAGTGAAATGAGCACAGTTGTGAGTGCTAGCCACATAGTTCAGGCCTGCTAGGAATGGCATTAACAGAGCTGAAACCCATTAGTAACTAAATGAGACAACCTTGAGATATTTTACTTCCTGCATTGGTCTTTGGAGTGGCAGACATTTATTGTGAATAGATTTTGCAGGAAGTTGATTAAACCAATTGCAAATACAGATTTTTACTGGAGGAACCATTGCCACGTGCTGCAGCCTGAATCCTCTCCTCCCATGAACGATAAAGCCTCTGTCTCTGCACACCCCAGCTAGTTGAAGGAAAGAGAATTGAACTGTCCTGCAGACAGAGTCCCACGATTGTCTGGTGCCGTGTCCTCTGGGCTCACAGGGACACAGGGGAAATCCTGTCCCTCATCAGGGCCCTGGCCCAGGGCACAGTGCTGTGCTGGCAGGCTGGGGAGGATGGGCTTGAGGAATTTGAACTCGCTGTTGCCCGAGCCCGTGGTGAGGCTGATCTCGTAGCAGTAGGCGCGGGGCAGGGTCCCTGCAGCGGCCGCATCGGCCAGGCCGCTCTGCAAGTTGTCGGCAGCATAAAGCACGTGGCCAGCCTGCAGCTCCTTTCTCCTGCACACCTTGCGGGCCACAAAGACTGCGGTGGAGATGAGGAAGAGGAGGGAGACAAAGACCAGGGAAATGATTAAATAGGTTGTCAGGGAGGCGTCCTGCTCCTCCGTGGCCGGGCTGCTGTGCGGGAGGCGCACGTCTGAGAAGTCCTTGAGCAGGAGTGCGCTCAGAGCTGCGGTGGCTGACAGCGGGGGCTTGCCGTTGTCTCTGACCAGGACAACGAGCTTCTGCTTGACGCTGTCTCTGTCTGTCACCGGCCTCCTCAGACGCACCTCCCCGCTTTGGGCACCCACCGTAAAGAGCCCGGGCTCGGTGGCCCTCAGCAGGTGGTACGAGAGCCACGAGTTCTGGCCCGAGTCGGCATCGACGGCCACCACTTTGGTGATGAGGTAGCCCGCCTCAGCCGAGACGGGCACCAGCTCCGTGGAGGCCGGGCTGCTCTCCTGGCCTGGGTAGAGCACGAGCGGGGCGTTGTCATTCTCGTCCAGCACCACCAGGCGCACGGTGACGTTGGCTCGGAGGGGAGGAGAGCCCGCGTCAGAGGCACTGACCGTCACCTGGGTCTGCCTCAAGCGCTCGTAGTCCAGGGGCCGCAGCACAAACACGTGTCCGTTCTCAGAGTTCACCGAGATGCAGGAGCACGGGGGCCGCTCGGCCGCTGCCACTGGCGCCAGGGAATAGGTCACCTTGGCATTGAGCCCCACGTCAGCATCTGCAGCGCTGACGGCTCCAACCAACACGCTGGGGGCGTTGTTCTCACGCACGTACATGGTGTAGGACGTCTGGTTGAAGACGGGGGCGTTGTCATTGACGTCCGAGATGTCCACGCTGAAGGTCTGCGTGGTTGTGAGAGGAGGCGACCCCGCGTCTGCTGCTGTGACACTCAGCACGTACTGAGCCGTCTGCTCGCGGTCCAGCGCGCTCACTGTCACCAGCTCATAGTAATTCTTATAGGCTGGCCGCAGGGAGAAGAAGAGCTGATCCTCCAGGGCACACGAGATCTTCCCGTTGGCACCAGAGTCGCGGTCCCTGACAGAAAACAGGGCAACCACCGTGCCGGGCACTGTGTTCTCGGGGAGGAGACTGCTGAAGGAACTGACCACCAGCTCGGGGGCATTGTCATTCACATCCACCACCTCCACCAGCACCTTGCAGATTGCTGAGAGCCCCCCACCATCTGTGGCCCTCACACTAAGCTCATAAGTCTCTGCTGCCTCGAAGTCCAGTGGTTTTGTGAGTTTAATTTCTCCAGTTACAGGATCAATCACAAATCCTGGGTCACTCCGTCCCACTGCTTGGCTGAGTTTATAGGAAATGTCCCCATTTACTCCTGCATCCTGATCAGTTGCCAACACAGTCAGAACCACAGAGCCTTCTGGCATGTTCTCCAGAACCTGCCCTATGTACTCCTCCTGTGTGAAGACAGGAGCATTGTCATTCGCATCTAGAATGACAATTCGGACTTGAGTGGTGCCACTCCTGGGAGGAGAGCCCCCATCTTCAGCAATAACACTGAAACTCATCTCTGCCTGTTCCTCTCTGTCTAGTGGCTTTTCCAAGACCAGTTCAAGATACTTCTTGCCTGTAAGCCGACTTCCATAGAAGACACCGAAATACTCGTTCTTGGGAGAAATGCTGTATGCCTGGACTGTGTTACTGCCAATATCGAGGTCCCCAGCTGGCTCCAGAGGGAAATGAGAGCCCAGGTCGCTCGTCTCTGGAATCTTAAAAGTGACTCGTTCCTCGGGGAAGACGGGTGAGTGGTCATTGATGTCCTGCAGGGCCACCTCGACCCGAAAGAACTGCAGGGGGTTGGCGAGCAGCAGCTCGAAGGGGAGCATGCAGGTGGCGGCCTGGCCGCACAGCTCCTCCCGGTCCAGCCTCCCCGCCACGAGCAGGCGGCCGGAGGCGCGGTCTAAGCGAAAATGCTGCCGCCCGTCCTCCGACACCAGGCGGGCGCGGCGAGCCGAGAGCTGCGCCGGCGTCAGCCCCGCGTCCTCCGCCAGCTTGCCTACCAGCGAGCCGCTTTCCGCCTCCTCGGCTACGGAGTAGCGGATGGGCTCGGCGCGAGCGTGCGGCAGCGAGAGGAAAGCAGAGAGACAAAGCACTTGCCTTGCGATCGCCATGGCGCGGCGGCGGCGGCGGCGGCGGCCGGGGTCGGTCTGCGGATGTCCCGGGCAATTCCCTGCGGCAAGCGGCGAAGTGCGGGCCGGGCTCCTTTCCTCGGTGGTGAGATTCCGGGCGGCAGCGCCTAAAGCAGCCGGGGTGTCCCCGCAGCGGGTGACAGGGGGCAGCGCTCGCCGCCGCTGCCCCCTCCGCACGATTGACCTGCTCTTGTCTGGTGTAAGCTGGATGGGGCTGCGATCGGCTCAGCCGTGCTGCGCTGAGCTGCGCTGGTCTGTTCTAAGCTTTTCTGGGCTGGTCTAAGCTTCTCTGGGCTGGGCTGGGCTGGTCCGGGCTCGGCCGCCTCCGCTGCCGCAGCCGCTCGGCGCCGCCTTGGCCGAGGGCACCACCCAGCGGTGCGCGCTGGGACTGCGCCCGCCGCCGCCCGCAGCCCGCGCTGCCGCTCGCCCCGGCCCGCGATTCCAAAGCTTTCCAGACACCCGCTGGCAAGAAAAGAAGGCGGCATTTCCCAGGGCAGCCTGAAGCGGATGCTCAGCCCAGAGCGACAAAGCCTCATCCCTCAGCAGGAGAAATCGAGCAGGGATAGCCCGATGGTGATAGCATCGCTATGCCAAGTACACCCTCCGGGCTGCATCTCCACACTCAGGAACTGCTCTCACCCTCTCATGTTGCTTCTGTCAAGGGACACACTGTGAAAAAGACTCTCAGAATTTTGAAAAGGCTTGAAGGAGCTTTCCAGCAAAGAATATCTCTACAAGGACATCTGTCTCCTCAAAAGGAGTTAGTGTCTAGTCTATGTTTCAATTCTATATATTTTTTCAATTCTTAGACTCATAGGTATAGCAGTTTTCAATGTCAAACTGTATATCTGCTGTACAATACAGCGTGAGGGAGTCTTTCAGAATATTCCATGCAATCACAGACATCATTCAAACAACGAAATCTTGCAGATGGGGCGGCAGTCCTACTCTAGAGGAATAGACAAAACAATGCTCAGTACAGTTCAGAGGGTGGAAGGAGAAAGGGCAAAAATGGGAATGGAAATGCTCTGAGACAAATGGAGATAATCCTGTAGGAACAGCTTTCTAGTCCCAACAGGAGGCCACTGAATTCAGAAAACAAGAACAAGGAAGCAAAACTCAAAGTCTGGTATTCATGTTCTTCTTGATTCTAACTTCAGAAAATTCTTTTTGATGGACACGTGGCATTACCACACACACAAATACCATGAGTAAGTTTTCATGACTCTCTACAGTTACAGCCTACCCGAACACATCTGCTGCTGCTTTATTTCCAAGACAACTGGAGGGGGACAGAAAACCAAGGTCACAAACAGGCCAAAGTAAGATTTGCTTTTGCATTTTCCTGCTCCTCTCTGCCTGGAAGAACATGGTACCTCTGTACTCAGAGGGTAAAAAATAGCATTTTACCCTGCAAAGCTGGAATTGCCAGCACTGCAATGGCTGAATGGGATCAACTCCCTGTTTCACTGGGCAGCAGTAGCGAAGCATCTGCAGATGCACAATGGCTGTACAGACAGAAATACTGAGAAGAAAGTGTAACACAGAGAGTGCACCCATCCCAGACAGAAAGATCCCACCAACCCAACATCCCAGAAAGAAAAACCCTATGCTAACAGAACATCATGATGCAGTATTCAGAACTACCTTGCTTTTCTGAGCTGGGAAAAGGGCTTCAAGCCATTTCAACAAGTCTTACATCTGTCTACTCAATTCTGCCATTGTGTTACAGCAATTATTAAGAGGTTCATGGTCTGGTCTGACAGCAAGAGACCATAGCTGGAGAGCTAATTCTCTTCTTAAAACCCATCAGAAATTACAGTAACAGAGATGAACTACATTACTGCCAGAGAGAGAGCCTGACTTTCTTTTACTTTCTTTCTCTGTTTTTTGGGTGGGGTTTTTTTGTTGGTTTTTTTTTGGGGGGGGGGGGGGTTGTTTTTGTTTGTTGTTTTTTTTTTTTGAGCAGCTAACAACTTTTATTCTGACTTTGAATTTTCAGGAAACTGGTTATGCCAACTGGAAAGACAAGTTTTTCTGTGGGAACCATTGGCACATGCTGCAGCCTGGATATCCTCCTCCCATAAACACTGAAAAATCAGTCTGTGCACACCCAGGCTAGTTGAATGAAAGAGAATTGAACTGTCCTGCAGACAGAGTCCCACGATTGTCTGGTGCCATGTCCTCTGGGCTGACAGGGACACAGGGGAAATCCTGTCCCTCATCAGGGCCCTGGCCCAGGGCACAGTGCTGTGCTGGCAGGCTGGGGAGGATGGGCTTGAGGAATTTGAACTCGCTGTTGCCCGAGCCCGTGGTGAGGCTGATCTCGTAGCAGTAGGCACGGGGCAGGGTCCCTGCAGCGGCCGCATCGGCCAGGCCGCTCTGCAAGTTGTCGGCAGCATAAAGCACATGGCCAGCCTGCAGCTCCTTTCTCCTGCACACCTTGCGGGCCACAAAGACTGCGGTGGAGATGAGGAAGAGGAGGGAGACAAAGACCAGGGAAATGATTAAATAGGTTGTCAGGGAGGCGTCCTGCTCCTCCGTGGCCGGGCTGCTGTGCGGGAGGCGCACGTCTGAGAAGTCCTTGAGCAGGAGTGCGCTCAGAGCTGCGGTGGCTGACAGCGGGGGCTTGCCGTTGTCTCTGACCAGGACAACGAGCTTCTGCTTGACGCTGTCTCTGTCTGTCACCGGCCTCCTCAGACGCACCTCCCCGCTTTGGGCACCCACCGTAAAGAGCCCGGGCTCGGTGGCCCTCAGCAGGTGGTACGAGAGCCACGAGTTCTGGCCCGAGTCGGCATCGACGGCCACCACTTTGGTGATGAGGTAGCCCGCCCCAGCTGAGACGGGCACCAGCTCCGTGGAGGCCGGGCTGCTCTCCTGGCCTGGGTAGAGCACGAGCGGGGCGTTGTCATTCTCGTCCAGCACCACCAGGCGCACGGTGACGTTGGCTCGGAGGGGAGGAGAGCCCGCATCAGAGGCACTGACCGTCACCTGGGTCTGCCTCAAGCGCTCGTAGTCCAGGGGCCGCAGCACAAACACGTGTCCGTTCTCAGAGTTCACCGAGATGCAGGAGCACGGGGGCCGCTCTGCCGCTGCCACTGGCGCCAGGGAATAGGTCACCTTGGCATTGAGCCCCACGTCAGCATCTGCAGCGCTGACGGCTCCAACCAACACGCTGGGGGCGTTGTTCTCACGCACGTACATGGTGTAGGACGTCTGGTTGAAGACGGGGGCGTTGTCATTGACGTCCGAGATGTCCACGCTGAAGGTCTGCGTGGTTGTGAGAGGAGGCGACCCCGCGTCTGCTGCTGTGACACTCAGCACGTACTGAGCCGTCTGCTCGCGGTCCAGCGCGCTCACTGTCACCAGCTCATAGTAATTCTTATAGGCTGGCCGCAGGGAGAAGAAGAGCTGATCCTCCAGGGCACACGAGATCCTCCCGTTGGCACCAGAGTCGCGGTCCCTGACAGAAAACAGGGCAACCACCGTGCCGGGCACTGTGTTCTCGGGGAGGGGACTGCTGAAGGAACTGACCACCAGCTCGGGGGCATTGTCATTCACATCCACCACCTCCACCAGCACCTTGCAGATTGCTGATAGGCCCCCACCATCTCTGGCCCTCACAGTGAGCTCATGGGTCTCTGCTGCCTCAAAGTCCAGTGGTTTTGTGAGTTTAATTTCCCCAGTTACGGGATCAATCACAAATGCTGAGTCACTCTGTCCCACTGCTTGGCTGAGTTGATATGAAATGTCCCCATTTACTCCTGCATCCTGATCAGTTGCCAACACAGTCAGAACCACAGAGCCTTCTGGCATGTTCTCCAGAACCTGCCCTGTGTACTCCTCCTGTGTGAAGACAGGAGCATTGTCATTTACATCTAGAACAATAATGTTGACTTGTGTGGTGCCACTCCTGGGTGGAGAGCCCCCATCTTCAGCAATGAGGCTGAAACTCATCTCTGCCTGCTCCTCTCTATCTAGTGCCTTTTCTAAAACCAGTTCAAGATACTTCTTGCCTGTAAGCCGACTTTCATAGAACACCTTAAAATACACGTTCTCAGGAGAGATGCTGTAATCCTGGATGTTATTATTGCCAATATCGAGGTCCCGAGCCACCTCCAGGGGGAAACGAGAGCCTGGGTCGCTCGTCTCTGGGATGTCAAAAGTGACTCGTTCCTCGGGGAAGACGGGTGAGTGGTCATTGATGTCCTGCAGGGCCACCTCGACCCGAAAGAACTGCAGGGGGTTGGCGAGCAGCAGCTCGAAGGGGAGCATGCAGGTGGCGGCCTGGCCGCACAGCTCCTCCCGGTCCAGCCTCCCCGCCACGAGCAGGCGGCCGGAGGCGCGGTCTAAGCGAAAATGCTGCCGCCCGTCCTCCGACACCAGGCGGGCGCGGCGAGCCGAGAGCTGCGCCGGCGTCAGCCCCGCGTCCTCCGCCAGCTTGCCTACCAGCGAGCCGCTTTCCGCCTCCTCGGCTACGGAGTAGCGGATGGGCTCGGCGCGAGCGTGCGGCAGCGAGAGGAAAGCAGAGAGACAAAGCACTTGCCTTGCGATCGCCATGGCGCGGCGGCGGCGGCGGCGGCCGGGGTCGGTCTGCGGATGTCCCGGGCAATTCCCTGCGGCAAGCGGCGAAGTGCGGGCCGGGCTCCTTTCCTCGGTGTGTGAGATTCCGGGCGGCAGCGCCTAAAGCAGCCGGGGTGTCCCCGCAGCGGGTGACAGGGGGCAGCGCTCGCCGCCGCTGCCACCTCCGCACGATTGACCTGCTCTTGTCTGGTGTAAGCTGGATGGGGCTGCGATCGGCTCAGCCGTGCTGCCCTGCGCTGCGCTGGGCTGGTCTAAGCTTCTCTGGGCTGGGCTGGGCTGCTCCGGGCTCGGCCGCCTCCGCTGCCGCAGCCGCTCGGCGCCGCCTTGGCCGAGGGCACCACCCAGCGGTGCGCGCTGGGACTGCGCCCGCCGCCGCCCGCAGCCCGCGCTGCCGCTCGCCCCGGCCCGCGATTCCAAAGGTTTTCTGACACCCGCGGGCAAGAACTAACGGTAGCATCACCCTAGGCAGATTAAAGCCGAGGCTCAACCCACAACGATCAAGCCGCATTGTCTGGTAGGACGAACCGCACACGGATATGGCAGTGGTAACTGCACGGGCATTCCAACGCGCTCTCTTTTGGCTGCATCTCCAAACTAAGGCACTGCATCCAACCGACAGTGCTTCAGATAAGGCACAAATTGGGAAAAAGACTCGCAGAATTTTGAAAAGCCTAGAAGGAGCCTTCCAGGTAAAAACGTTTCTACAACGAATTCTGTCTACACAAAAGGAGTCAGGGTGTTCTCTTTATTTCAGTTCTGTATATTTATTTCAATTCTTCAAACTCAGAGGCATACCAGTTCACAAGGTTAAGCTGTATAACTGCAGCACAATACAGGGGTAGGGAGTCTTTTCTAGTATTCCATGTATCACAGGCATCATTGACAGAACCCGTTATTTTATATGAGGTGTCAGTCTTTTTCCAGAGGAATGGGCAAAATAACGCTCGGGACATTTGAGAGAGTAGAAGGAAAAGGGCAAAAATGGGATCACAAATGCTCTAAAATGAATGGAGATAATCCTGTAGGGACAGCTTTCTAGTTGAAACAAGAAGCCTCTGAATTCAGAAACAGGAATGAGGAAACAAAACTCAAAGTCCTGTTTTCATGTTCTTCTTGATACTAATTTGAGGAAATTGTCTTTGATGCACATGTGGCCTTTTCATTCAAACAAAAACAGTAAGTTTTTAGGACTCTCTACAGCTCTAGCCTACCCTAACACATCTGCTGCTGTTTTTTTCCAAGAAAATCCGAGGGGGATAAAACAGTAAACCCACAGATAGACAAAATAATGATTTTGTTGTGAATTTTTTCTGTTCCTCTCTGTCTTGAAGAAAATGACACCCTCGTACTCAGAGGGTCAAAATAGCCTTTTACCCTGCAGAGCTGGAAGTGCCAGCATTGCAATGGCTGGATGGGACAAATTCACTGCTTCACTGGGCAGCAGAAGTGAAGCAGCTGCAGATGCACAAGAGCTCTACAGACAGAGAAGAACGTGATGCATCTCTGACAGAAGCATCCAAAACCCCAGAAAGAAAGAAAGAAAGAAAAAAGCCTCATGCAAACACAACATCGTGACATCGTATTCGGAACCACCTTTTCTTTTCAGAGCTGGGAAAAAGGGCTTTGTCTAATTTCAGCAACCGTGAGATTTTTCTACCAATCTCTGCCATTGAGCAATTACAATGAATAAGAAGACCAAAGTCGGCTCTGAAAACGAGAGACACAAGAGCATAGCTGGGAGTGCATTATGAAAGCCTATCAAAAATAGCTATGACAGAGGTGAAATATACCTTTTTTCTGAGGAATAGAATCAGAGAAGATTTATCCTTTATTTCTGTTTTTAGAGTGGAAGATAAACTTTTACTCTGACTTCGAATTTGCAGGATGTTGGCTATGCCAATAGGGAATGTATTTTCTCTGGAGGAACAATTGCCACATGCTGCAGCCTGAATCCCCTCCTCCCAAGAGCATTGAAACCTCTGTCTCTGCACACCCCAGCTAGGTGAAGGAAAGAGAATTGAACTGTCCTGCAGACAGAGTCCCACGATTGTCTGGTGCCGTGTCCTCTGGGCTCACAGGGACACAGGGGAAATCCTGTCCCTCATCAGGGCCCTGGCCCAGGGCACAGTGCTGTGCTGGCAGGCTGGGGAGGATGGGCTTGAGGAATTTGAACTCGCTGTTGCCCGAGCCCGTGGTGAGGCTGATCTCGTAGCAGTAGGCGCGGGGCAGGGTCCCTGCAGCGGCCGCATCGGCCAGGCCGCTCTGCAAGTTGTCGGCAGCATAAAGCACATGGCCAGCCTGCAGTTCCTTTCTCCTGCACACCTTGCGGGCCACAAAGACTGCGGTGGAGATGAGGAAGAGGAGGGAGACAAAGACCAGGGAAATGATTAAATAGGTTGTCAGGGAGGCGTCCTGCTCCTCCGTGGCCGGGCTGCTGTGCGGGAGGCGCACGTCTGAGAAGTCCTTGAGCAGGAGTGCGCTCAGAGCTGCGGTGGCTGACAGCGGGGGCTTGCCGTTGTCTCTGACCAGGACAACGAGCTTCTGCTTGACGCTGTCTCTGTCTGTCACCGGCCTCCTCAGACGCACCTCCCCGCTTTGGGCACCCACCGTAAAGAGCCCGGGCTCGGTGGCCCTCAGCAGGTGGTACGAGAGCCACGAGTTCTGGCCCGAGTCGGCATCGACGGCCACCACTTTGGTGATGAGGTAGCCCGCCTCGGCCGACACGGGCACCAGCTCCGTGGAGGCCGGGCTGCTCTCCTGGCCTGGGTAGAGCACGAGCGGGGCGTTGTCATTCTCGTCCAGCACCACCAGGCGCACGGTGATGTTGGCTCGGAGGGGAGGAGAGCCCGCGTCAGAGGCACTGACCGTCACCTGGGTCTGCCTCAAGCGCTCGTAGTCCAGGGACCGCAGCACAAACACGTGTCCGTTCTCAGAGTTCACCGAGATGCAGGAGCACGGGGGCCGCTCTGCCGCTGCCACTGGCGCCAGGGAATAGGTCACCTTGGCATTGAGCCCCACGTCAGCATCTGCAGCGCTGACGGCTCCAACCAACACGCTGGGGGCGTTGTTCTCACGCACGTACATGGTGTAGGACGTCTGGTTGAAGACGGGGGCGTTGTCATTGACGTCCGAGATGTCCACGCTGAAGGTCTGCGTGGTTGTGAGAGGAGGCGACCCCGCGTCTGCTGCTGTGACACTCAGCACGTACTGAGCCGTCTGCTCGCGGTCCAGCGTGCTCACTGTCACCAGCTCATAGTAATTCTTGTAGGCTGGCCGCAGGGAGAAGAAGAGCTGATCCTCCAGGGCACACGAGATCTTCCCGTTGGCACCAGAGTCGCGGTCCCTGACAGAAAACAGGGCAACCACCGTGCCGGGCACTGTGTTCTCGGGGAGGGGACTGCTGAAGGAACTGACCACCAGCTCGGGGGCATTGTCATTCACATCCACCACCTCCACCAGGACCTTGCAGATTGCTGATAGGCCCCCACCATCTGTGGCCCTCACACTGAGCTCATAAGTCTCTGCTGCCTCGAAGTCCAGTGGTTTTGTGAGTTTAATTTCCCCAGTTATGGGATCAATCACAAATGCTTGGTCACTCTCTCCAGCTGCTTGGCTGAGTTGATAGGAAATGTCCCCATTTACTCCTGCATCCTGATCAGTTGCCAGCACAGTCAGAACCACAGAGCCTTCTGGCATGTTCTCCAACACCTGTCCAATGTACACCTCCTCTGTGAATATGGGAGCATTGTCATTTACATCTAGAATGACAATAGAGATCTCGATGATGCCACTCTTGGGAGGAGAGCCCCCATCTTCAGCTATAACACTGAAACTCATCTCTGCCTGCTCCTCTCTATCTAATGGCTTTTCTAAGACCAGTTCAAGATACTTCTTGCCTTTAAGCCGAGAACCATAGGAGACACTGAAATACTCATTCTTCGGAGCAATGCTGTACGCCTGGATGCTGTTGCTGCCAATATCGAGGTCCCGAGCCGCCTCCAGGGGGAAACGGGAGCCCGGCTCGCTCGTCTCCAGAATCTTAAATGTACGTCGTTCCTCGGGGAAGACGGGTGAGTGGTCATTGATGTCCTGCAGGGCCACCTCGACCCGAAAGAACTGCAGGGGGTTGGCGAGCAGCAGCTCGAAGGGGAGCATGCAGGTGGCGGCCTGGCCGCACAGCTCCTCCCGGTCCAGCCTCCCCGCCACGAGCAGGCGGCCGGAGGCGCGGTCTAAGCGAAAATGCTGCCGCCCGTCCTCCGACACCAGGCGGGCGCGGCGAGCCGAGAGCTGCGCCGGCGTCAGCCCCGCGTCCTCCGCCAGCTTGCCTACCAGCGAGCCGCTTTCCGCCTCCTCGGCTACGGAGTAGCGGATGGGCTCGGCGCGAGCGTGCGGCAGCGAGAGGAAAGCAGAGAGACAAAGCACTTGCCTTGCGATCGCCATGGCGCGGCGGCGGCGGCGGCGGCCGGGGTCGGTCTGCGGATGTCCCGGGCAATTCCCTGCGGCAAGCGGCGAAGTGCGGGCCGGGCTCCTTTCCTCGGTGTGTGAGATTCCGGGCGGCAGCGCCTAAAGCAGCCGGGGTGTCCCCGCAGCGGGTGGCAGGGGCAGCGTTCGCCGCCGCTGTCACCCCCGCACGATTGACCTGCTCTTGTCTGGTGTAAGCTGGATGGGGCTGCGATCGGCTCAGCCGTGCTGCCCTGCGCTGCGCTGGGCTGGTCTAAGCTTCTCTGGGCTGGGCTGGGCTGGTCCGGGCTCGGCCGCCTCCGCTGCCGCAGCCGCTCGGCGCCGCCTTGGCCGAGGGCACCACCCAGCGGTGCGCGCTGGGACTGCGCCCGCCGCCGCCCGCAGCCCGCGCTGCCGCTCGCCCCGGCCCGCGATTCCAAAGCTTTCCAGACACCCGCTGGCAAGAAAAGAAGGCGGCATTTCCCAGGGCAGCCTGAAGCGGATGCTCAGCCCAGAGCGACAAAGCCTCATCCCTCAGCAGGAGAAACCGAGCAGGGACAGCCCGATGGTGATAGCATCGCTATGCCAAGTACACCCTCCGGGCTGCATCTCCACACTCAGGAACTGCTCTCACCCTCTCATGTTGCTTCTGTCAAGGGACACACTGTGAAAAAGACTCTCAGAATTTTGAAAAGGCTTGAAGGAGCTTTCCAGGAAAGAATATCTCTACAAGGACATCTGTCTCCTCAAAAGGAGTTAGTGTCTAGTCTTTATTTCAACTCTCTATATTTTTTCAATTCTTAGACTCATAGGTATAGCAGTTTTCAATGTCAAACTGTATATCTGCTGTACAATACAGCGTGAGGGAGTCTTTCAGAATATTCCATGCAATCACAGACATCATTCAAACAACGAAATCTTGCAGATGGGGCGGCAGTCCTACTCTAGAGGAATAGACAAAACAATGCTCAGTACAGTTCAGAGGGTGGAAGGAGAAAGGGCAAAAATGGGAATGGAAATGCTCTGAGACAAATGGAGATAATCCTGTAGGAACAGCTTTCTAGTCCCAACAGGAGGCCACTGAATTCAGAAAACAAGAACAAGGAAGCAAAACTCAAAGTCTGGTATTCATGTTCTTCTTGATTCTAACTTCAGAAAATTCTTTTTGATGGACACGTGGCATTACCACACACACAAATACCATGAGTAAGTTTTCATGACTCTCTACAGTTACAGCCTACCCGAACACATCTGCTGCTGCTTTATTTCCAAGACAACTGGAGGGGGACAGAAAATGAAAGCCACAAACAGGCCAAAGGAAGATTGGCTTGTGCATTTTCCTGCTCCTCTCTGCCTGGAAGAACATGGTACCTCTGTACTCAGAGGGTAAAAATAGCATTTTACCCTGCAAAGCTGGAATTGCCAGCACTGCAATGGCTGAATGGGATCAACTCCCTGTTTCACTGGGCAGCAGTAGCGAAGCATCTGCAGGTGCACAATGGCTGTACAGACAGAAATACTGAGAAGAAAGTGTAACACAGAGAGTCCACCCATCCCAGACAGAGACACCAAAAACCCCAGAAAGAAAAACCCTATGCTAACAGAACATCATGATGCAGTATTCAGAACTACCTTGCTTTTCTGAGCTGGGAAAAGGGCTTCAAGCCATTTCAACAAGTCTTACATCTGTCTACTCAATTCTGCCATTGTGTTACAGCAATTATTAAGAGGTTCATGGTCTGGTCTGACAGCAAGAGACCATAGCTGGAGAGCTAATTCTCTTCTTAAAACCCATCAGAAATGACAATAATAGAGCTGAACTACATTACTGCCAGAGCGAGAGCCTGACTTTCTTTTATTTTCTTTCTCTGGTTTTTTTTGGTTTTGATTTTGTTTTGGTGGGTTTTGTTGTTTTTTTTTTTTTTGGTTTTAATTTTTTTTTTTTGAGCAGCTAACAACTTTTATTCTGACTTTGAATTTTCAGGAAACTGGTTATGCCAACTGGAAAGACAAGTTTTTCTGTGGGAACCATTGGCACATGCTGCAGCCTGGATATCCTCCTCCCATAAACACTAAAAAATCAGTCTGTGCACACCCCAGCTAGTTGAAGGAAAGAGAATTGAACTGTCCTGCAGACAGAGTCCCACGATTGTCTGGTGCTGTGTCCTCTGGGCTGACAGGGACACAGGGGAAATCCTGTCCCTCATCAGGGCCCTGGCCCAGGGCACAGTGCTGTGCTGGCAGGCTGGGGAGGATGGGCTTGAGGAATTTGAACTCGCTGTTGCCCGAGCCCGTGGTGAGGCTGATCTCGTAGCAGTAGGCGCGGGGCAGGGTCCCTGCAGCGGCCGCATCGGCCAGGCCGCTCTGCAAGTTGTCGGCAGCATAAAGCACATGGCCAGCCTGCAGCTCCTTTCTCCTGCACACCTTGCGGGCCACAAAGACTGCGGTGGAGATGAGGAAGAGGAGGGAGACAAAGACCAGGGAAATGATTAAATAGGTTGTCAGGGAGGCGTCCTGCTCCTCCGTGGCCGGGCTGCTGTGCGGGAGGCGCACGTCTGAGAAGTCCTTGAGCAGGAGTGCGCTCAGAGCTGCGGTGGCTGACAGCGGGGGCTTGCCGTTGTCTCTGACCAGGACAACGAGCTTCTGCTTGACGCTGTCTCTGTCTGTCACCGGCCTCCTCAGACGCACCTCCCCGCTTTGGGCACCCACCGTAAAGAGCCCGGGCTCGGTGGCCCTCAGCAGGTGGTACGAGAGCCACGAGTTCTGGCCCGAGTCGGCATCGACGGCCACCACTTTGGTGATGAGGTAGCCCGCCTCAGCCGAGACGGGCACCAGCTCCGTGGAGGCCGGGCTGCTCTCCTGGCCTGGGTAGAGCACGAGCGGGGCGTTGTCATTCTCGTCCAGCACCACCAGGCGCACGGTGATGTTGGCTCGGAGGGGAGGAGAGCCCGCGTCAGAGGCACTGACCGTCACCTGGGTCTGCCTCAAGCGCTCGTAGTCCAGGGGCCGCAGCACAAACACGTGTCCGTTCTCAGAGTTCACCGAGATGCAGGAGCACGGGGGCCGCTCTGCCGCTGCCACTGGCGCCAGGGAATAGGTCACCTTGGCATTGAGCCCCACGTCAGCATCTGCAGCGCTGACGGCTCCAACAAACACGCTGGGGGCGTTGTTCTCACGCACGTACATGGTGTAGGACGTCTGGTTGAAGACGGGGGCGTTGTCATTGACGTCCGAGATGTCCACGCTGAAGGTCTGCGTGGTTGTGAGAGGAGGCGACCCCGCGTCTGCTGCTGTGACACTCAGCACATACTGAGCCGTCTGCTCGCGGTCCAGCGTGCTCACTGTCACCAGCTCATAGTAATTCTTATAGGCTGGCCGCAGGGAGAAGAAGAGCTGATCCTCCAGGGCACACGAGATCTTCCCGTTGGCACCAGAGTCGCGGTCCCTGACAGAAAACAGGGCAACCACCGTGCCGGGCACTGTGTTCTCGGGGAGGGGACTGCTGAAGGAACTGACCACCAGCTCGGGGGCATTGTCATTCACATCCACCACCTCCACCAGGACCTTGCAGATTGCAGAAAGGCCCCCTCCATCGGTGGCTCTCACGCGTAGTTCATGATGCTCTGAATCCTCGAAATCCAGAGGTTTTGTGTGCTTAATTTCACCACTCATAGAATCAATTCTGAATGGGTTGTCAGTCTGACTCACTTCTTCGATGAACTCATAGGTGATGTCCCCATTTATTCCTACATCCCGATCAGCTGCAACCACACTTAAAACTGCAGAACCCTCTGGTGAGTTTTCCAAGACCTGTCCAACATAGATTTTCTGTGTGAAGACAGGAGCATTGTCATTTACGTCTAAAACAATAATGTTGACTTGCGTGGTGCCACTCCTGGGTGGAGAGCCACCGTCCACAGCAATGACAGTGAAACTGAGCTCTGCCTGCTCTTCCCTGTCTAGTGGCTTTTCCAAAGTCAGTTCCACATTTCTGTCATTCTCACTCCGACTTCCATAGGAGACACTAAAGTACTCGTTCTCGGGAGAGATGCGGTACTCCTGGATACTGTTGCTGCCAATATCGAGGTCACGAGCTACTGCCAGTGGGAAATGAGAGCCCGGGTCGCTCGTCTCTGGAATCTTAAAAGTGACTCGTTCCTCGGGGAAGACGGGTGAGTGGTCATTGATGTCCTGCAGCGCCACCTCGACCCGAAAGAACTGCAGGGGGTTGGCGAGCAGCAGCTCGAAGGGGAGCATGCAGGTGGCGGCCTGGCCGCACAGCTCCTCCCGGTCCAGCCTCCCCGCCACGAGCAGGCGGCCGGAGGCGCGGTCTAAGCGAAAATGCTGCCGCCCGTCCTCCGACACCAGGCGGGCGCGGCGAGCCGAGAGCTGCGCCGGCGTCAGCCCCGCGTCCTCCGCCAGCTTGCCTACCAGCGAGCCGCTTTCCGCCTCCTCGGCTACGGAGTAGCGGATGGGCTCGGCGCGAGCGTGCGGCAGCGAGAGGAAAGCAGAGAGACAAAGCACTTGCCTTGCGATCGCCATGGCGCCGCGGCGGCGGCGGCGGCGGCGGCGCCCGGGGTCGGTCTGGCGGTCTGATGTCCCTGGCGATTCCCTGCGGAAAGCGGCGAAGTGCGGGCCGGGCTCCTTTCCTCCGTGTGTGAGATTCCGGGCGGCAGCGCCTAAAGCAGCCGGGGTGTCCCGGCAGCGGGTGACACGGGGCAGCGCTCGCCGCCGCAGCCACTGCCACCTCCAACCTGAGGAGGAGGTGCTGAGGCTGAGCTGCGCTGGGCTGGTGTAAGCTGGATGGGGCTGTGATCGGCTCAGCTGTGCTGCGCTGGGCTGGTCTAAGCTTCTCTGGGCTGGGCTGGGCTGGTCCGGGCTCGGCCGCCTCCGCTGCCGCAGCCGCTCGGCGCCGCCTTGGCCGAGGGCACCACCCAGCGGTGCGCGCTGGGACTGCGCCCGCCGCCGCCCGCAGCCCGCGCTGCCGCTCGCCCCGGCCCGCGATTCCAAAGCTTTCCAGACACCCGCGGGCAGGAATGGAACCCGGAATTTCCCAGGGCAGCCTGAAGCGGAGGTTCAGGCCAGAAAGACAGAGCCTCATCTCTCAGCAGAAGAAACCGAGCAGGGATAGTGCCACACTGACAGCACGGGCATACCAATGAACACTCTAATACCTGCATCTCTATTCTCACGAACTGCACCCATCACACATTGCTTCAGAGAAGGCAGAAATGGAGAAAGAGACTCGCAGAGTTTTTAAAAGTCTTGACAAGGCTTTCTAAAAAAGCACATCTCTACAAAAACTTCTGTCACCACTAAAGGAGTCAGGATGTTCTCTTTATTTCAGTCGAACAATATTTTTCAGATTCTAAACCCAGAGTTATAATAATTTACAACGTTAAACTGTACAGCATCAGCACAATACAGCATGAAGGAGGCTTTCTGAGGATTTCATGCATCACTCCACCAGAACAGTGATTCCAACTGACATCATTCCAAAAACCAGTGATTATAGATGGGGTGGCAGTCCTTCTCGAGAGGAACAGGCTCGGTACATTTCAGAGGGCAAATGGAGGTAGGGGAAGCATGGGAATGCAAGTGCTCTAATGCAAACACAGAAAATCATGCGGGGACAGTTTTGCACTCCCATCGAGAAGCCTTGGGATTCAGGAAAAACAATGAAAAGACCAAACTCAATGTCCTCTTTAAAGTTCTTCTTGACACTAAGTTCCAGTTATTCTCTTTTAAGTAATTGTCTTGTGGAGTTTTCCTTCAATGCATCCAATGACAATGAACAAGTTTCTACAACTCTGGTCAGTTACAGCCCACCCTAACACTGTTTGTGCTGCTGCATTTCCAATTCAATCCTGAGGTGACAG
The DNA here is from genome assembly GCA_910950805.1 of Acrocephalus scirpaceus scirpaceus. Taxonomy (NCBI): domain Eukaryota; kingdom Metazoa; phylum Chordata; class Aves; order Passeriformes; family Sylviidae; genus Acrocephalus; species Acrocephalus scirpaceus. Next base: position 2,243,765 of record OU383785.1, read on the forward strand.
ATCAAGCCCCCCCTGTATGCCAGAGGAAGATTTTGTTGTGCATTTTGCTGCTCTACTCTGAGCAAGATAAGGGAGACCAGACTGCTGTTCCAAAACATCGTCCCCTTCCCAGCTGAGCTGTCATTGCCTGTGTTGCAATGGCTGGGTGGCAGCAACTCCCTGCTTCAGCAGGCAGCACTACAGAAGCATCTGCAGATATTCAGTGTCTGCATGGAGAAACAGAGTGAGAAGAAAGCAAAGCACACGGAGCTCACATCTCAGTCAGAGACATCCAGAAGGCAGGGAAGAAAGGGCCTAGTGCTCACATGATATTGTGACTCAGTGCTCATGACTTCTTTGCTTTCCAGAGCTGGGGAAAAGCCTTTTAGCATTTCAGTGAGGATATGATCTGTCTGGCCAACAGATACATTTTCTTAAAGATCAAAACAAAAAGATTTTCGGTCTTGTCAGACAGCCAGAGAAATGTAAGCACAGTTGAGTGCTAGCCACATACTTACGGCCTGTTAGAAATGGCAGCAACAGAGCCGAAACCCATTAGTAACTAAATGAGAGAACCTTGGAAACTTTTACTTCCTGCATTGGTTTTTGGAGTGGCAGACATTTATTGTGAATAGATTTTGCAGGAAGTTGATTAAACCTATTGCAAATACAGATTTTTTCTGGAGGAACCATTGCCACATGCTGCAGCCTGAATCCTCTCCTCCCATGAAAGATAAAGCCTCTGGCTATGTACAACCCAGCTAGTTGAAGGAAAGAGAATTGAACTGTCCTGCAGACAGAGTCCCACGATTGTCTGGTGCCATGTCCTCTGGGCTCACAGGGACACAGGGGAAATCCTGTCCCTCATCAGGGCCCTGGCCCAGGGCACAGTGCTGTGCTGGCCGGCTGGGGAGGATGGGCTTGAGGAATTTGAACTCGCTGTTGCCCGAGCCCGTGGTGAGGCTGATCTCGTAGCAGTAGGCGCGGGGCAGGGTCCCTGCAGCGGCCGCATCGGCCAGGCCGCTCTGCAAGTTGTTGGCAGCATAAAGCACATGGCCAGCCTGCAGCTCCTTTCTCCTGCACACCTTGCGGGCCACAAAGACTGCGGTGGAGATGAGGAAGAGGAGGGAGACAAAGACCAGGGAAATGATTAAATAGGTTGTCAGGGAGGCGTCCTGCTCCTCCGTGGCCGGGCTGCTGTGCGGGAGGCGCACGTCTGAGAAGTCCTTGAGCAGGAGTGCGCTCAGAGCTGCGGTGGCTGACAGCGGGGGCTTGCCGTTGTCTCTGACCAGGACAACGAGCTTCTGCTTGACGCTGTCTCTGTCTGTCACCGGCCTCCTCAGACGCACCTCCCCGCTTTGGGCACCCACCGTAAAGAGCCCGGGCTCGGTGGCCCTCAGCAGGTGGTACGAGAGCCACGAGTTCTGGCCCGAGTCGGCATCGACGGCCACCACTTTGGTGATGAGGTAGCCCGCCTCGGCCGACACGGGCACCAGCTCCGTGGAGGCCGGGCTGCTCTCCTGGCCTGGGTAGAGCACGAGCGGGGCGTTGTCATTCTCGTCCAGCACCACCAGGCGCACGGTGATGTTGGCTCGGAGGGGAGGAGAGCCCGCGTCAGAGGCACTGACCGTCACCTGGGTCTGCCTCAAGCGCTCGTAGTCCAGGGGCCGCAGCACAAACACGTGTCCGTTCTCAGAGTTCACCGAGATGCAGGAGCACGGGGGCCGCTCGGCCGCTGCCACTGGCGCCAGGGAATAGGTCACCTTGGCATTGAGCCCCACGTCAGCATCTGCAGCGCTGACGGCTCCAACAAACACACTGGGGGCGTTGTTCTCACGCACGTACATGGTGTAGGACGTCTGGTTGAAGACGGGGGCGTTGTCATTGATGTCCGAGATGTCCACGCTGAAGGTCTGCGTGGTTGTGAGAGGAGGCGACCCCGCGTCTGCTGCTGTGACACTCAGCACGTACTGAGCCGTCTGCTCGCGGTCCAGCGCGCTCACTGTCACCAGCTCATAGTAATTCTTATAGGCTGGCCGCAGGGAGAAGAAGAGCTGATCCTCCAGGGCACACGAGATCTTCCCATTGGCACCAGAGTCGCGGTCCCTGACAGAAAACAGGGCAACCACCGTGCCGGGCACTGTGTTCTCGGGGAGGAGACTGCTGAAGGAACTGACCACCAGCTCGGGGGCATTGTCATTCACATCCACCACCTCCACCAACACTTTGCACATTGCTGAGAGCCCCCCTCCATCGGTGGCTGTTACAGTTATCTCGTGAGTGTTTGCTGCCTCGAAGTCCAGAGGTTTTGTGAGTTTAATTTCTCCAGTTACAGGATCAATCACAAATGCTGAGTCACTCTGTCCCACTGATTGGCTGAGTTGATAGGAAATGTCCCCATTTACTCCTGCATCCTGATCAGTTGCCAGCACAGTCAGAACCACAGAGCCTTCTGGTAGGTTCTCCATAACCTGTCCAATGTATCGCTCTTGCGTGAATATGGGAGCATTGTCATTTACATCTAGAATGACAATAGAGATCTCGATGATGCCACTCCTGGGAGGAGAGCCCCCATCTTCAGCAATAATATTGAAACTCATCTCTGCCTGCTGTTCTCTGTCTAGTGCCTTTTCTAAAAGAAGTTCAACATATTTGTCACCATTACTCCGACTTCCATAGGAGACACTGAAATACTCATTCTTCGGAGCAATGCTGTATGCCTGGACTGTGTTACTGCCAATATCGAGGTCCCGAGCGCCCTCCAGGGGGAAACGGGAGCCCGGGTCGCTCGTCTCCAGAATCTTAAATGTACGTCGTTCCTCGGGGAAGACGGGTGAGTGGTCATTGATGTCCTGCAGGGCCACCTCGACCCGAAAGAACTGCAGGGGGTTGGCGAGCAGCAGCTCGAAGGGGAGCATGCAGGTGGCGGCCTGGCCGCACAGCTCCTCCCGGTCCAGCCTCCCCGCCACGAGCAGGCGGCCGGAGGCGCGGTCTAAGCGAAAATGCTGCCGCCCGTCCTCCGACACCAGGCGGGCGCGGCGAGCCGAGAGCTGCGCCGGCGTCAGCCCCGCGTCCTCCGCCAGCTTGCCTACCAGCGAGCCGCTTTCCGCCTCCTCGGCTACGGAGTAGCGGATGGGCTCGGCGCGAGCGTGCGGCAGCGAGAGGAAAGCAGAGAGACAAAGCACTTGCCTTGCGATCGCCCATGGCGCGGCGGCGGCGGCGGCGGCGGCGGCCGGGGTCGGTCTGGCGGTCTGATGTCCCGGGCGATTCCCTGCGGCAAGCGGCGAAGTGCGGGCCGGGCTCCTTTCCTCGGTGTGTGAGATTCCGGGCGGCGGCGCCTAAAGCAGCCGGGGTGTCCCGGCAGCGGGTGACACGGGGCAGCGCTCGCCGCCGCTGCCACCTCCGCGCGATTGACCTGCTCTTGTCTGGTGTAAGCTGGATGGGGCTGCGATCGGCTCAGCCGTGCTGCCCTGCGCTGCGCTGGGCTGGTCTAAGCTTCTCTGAGCTGGGCTGGGCTGGTCCGGGCTCGGCCGCCTCCGCTGCCGCAGCCGCTCGGCGCCGCCTTGGCCGAGGGCACCACCCAGCGGTGCGCGCTGGGACTGCGCCCGCCGCCGCCCGCAGCCCGCGCTGCCGCTCGCCCCGGCCCGCGATTCCAAAGCTTTCCAGACACCCGCTGGCAAGAAAAGAAGGCGGCATTTCCCAGGGCAGCCCGAAGCGGATGCTCAGCCCAGAGCGACAAAGCCTCATCCCTCAGCAGGAGATACCGAGCAGGGACAGCCCGATGGTGATAGCATCGCTATGCCAAGTACACCCTCCGGGCTGCATCTCCACACTCAGGAACTGCTCTCACCCTCTCATGTTGCTTCTGTCAAGGGACACACTGTGAAAAAGACTCTCAGAATTTTGAAAAGGCTTGAAGGAGCTTTCCAGGAAAGAATATCTCTACAAGGACATCTGTCTCCTCAAAAGGAGTTAGTGTCTAGTCTTTATTTCAACTCTCTATATTTTTTCAATTCTTAGACTCATAGGTATAGCAGTTTTCAATGTCAAACTGTATATCTGCTGTACAATACAGCGTGAGGGAGTCTTTCAGAATATTCCATGCAATCACAGACATCATTCAAACAACGAAATCTTGCAGATGGGGCGGCAGTCCTACTCTAGAGGAATAGACAAAACAATGCTCAGTACAGTTCAGAGGGTGGAAGGAGAAAGGGCAAAAATGGGAATGGAAATGCTCTGAGACAAATGGAGATAATCCTGTAGGAACAGCTTTCTAGTCCCAACAGGAGGCCACTGAATTCAGAAAACAAGAACAAGGAAGCAAAACTCAAAGTCTGGTATTCATGTTCTTCTTGATTCTAACTTCAGAAAATTCTTTTTGATGGACACGTGGCATTACCACACACACAAATACCATGAGTAAGTTTTCATGACTCTCTACAGTTACAGCCTACCCGAACACATCTGCTGCTGCTTTATTTCCAAGACAACTGGAGGGGGACAGAAAATGAAAGCCACAAACAGGCCAAAGGAAGATTGGCTTGTGCATTTTCCTGCTCCTCTCTGCCTGGAAGAACATGGTACCTCTGTACTCAGAGGGTAAAAATAGCATTTTACCCTGCAAAGCTGGAATTGCCAGCACTGCAATGGCTGAATGGGATCAACTCCCTGTTTCACTGGGCAGCAGTAGCGAAGCATCTGCAGGTGCACAATGGCTGTACAGACAGAAATACTGAGAAGAAAGTGTAACACAGAGAGTCCACCCATCCCAGACAGAGACACCAAAAACCCCAGAAAGAAAAACCCTATGCTAACAGAACATCATGATGCAGTATTCAGAACTACCTTGCTTTTCTGAGCTGGGAAAAGGGCTTCAAGCCATTTCAACAAGTCTTACATCTGTCTACTCAATTCTGCCATTGTGTTACAGCAATTATTAAGAGGTTCATGGTCTGGTCTGACAGCAAGAGACCATAGCTGGAGAGCTAATTCTCTTCTTAAAACCCATCAGAAATGACAATAATAGAGCTGAACTACATTACTGCCAGAGCGAGAGCCTGACTTTCTTTGATTTTTTTTTCTGTATTTTTTGGAGAAGCGGACAAGTTTCATTCTGACTTTGAATTTTCAGGAAATTGGTTTTGCCAACTGGAAAGATAAGTTTTTCTGTGGGAACCATTGGCACATGCTGCAGCCTGGATATCCTCCTGCCATGAACACTGAAACCTCTGTCTCTGCACACCCCAGCTAGTTGAAGGAAAGAGAATTGAACTGTCCTGCAGACAGAGTCCCACGATTGTCTGGTGCCGTGTCCTCTGGGCTCACAGGGACACAGGGGAAATCCTGTCCCTCATCAGGGCCCTGGCCCAGGGCACAGTGCTGTGCTGGCCGGCTGGGGAGGATGGGCTTGAGGAATTTGAACTCGCTGTTGCCCGAGCCCGTGGTGAGGCTGATCTCGTAGCAGTAGGCGCGGGGCAGGGTCCCTGCAGCGGCCGCATCGGCCAGGCCGCTCTGCAAGTTGTCGGCAGCATAAAGCACATGGCCAGCCTGCAGCTCCTTTCTCCTGCACACCTTGCGGGCCACAAAGACTGCGGTGGAGATGAGGAAGAGGAGGGAGACAAAGACCAGGGAAATGATTAAATAGGTTGTCAGGGAGGCGTCCTGCTCCTCCGTGGCCGGGCTGCTGTGCGGGAGGCGCACGTCTGAGAAGTCCTTGAGCAGGAGTGCGCTCAGAGCTGCGGTGGCTGACAGCGGGGGCTTGCCATTGTCTCTGACCAGGACAACGAGCTTCTGCTTGACGCTGTCTCTGTCTGTCACCGGCCTCCTCAGACGCACCTCCCCGCTTTGGGCACCCACCGTAAAGAGCCCGGGCTCGGTGGCCCTCAGCAGGTGGTACGAGAGCCACGAGTTCTGGCCCGAGTCGGCATCGACGGCCACCACTTTGGTGATGAGGTAGCCCGCCTCAGCCGAGACGGGCACCAGCTCCGTGGAGGCCGGGCTGCTCTCCTGGCCTGGGTAGAGCACGAGCGGGGCGTTGTCATTCTCGTCCAGCACCACCAGGCGCACGGTGACGTTGGCTCGGAGGGGAGGAGAGCCCGCGTCAGAGGCACTGACCGTCACCTGGGTCTGCCTCAAGCGCTCGTAGTCCAGGGGCCGCAGCACAAACACGTGTCCGTTCTCAGAGTTCACCGAGATGCAGGAGCACGGGGGCCGCTCTGCCGCTGCCACTGGCGCCAGGGAATAGGTCACCTTGGCATTGAGCCCCACGTCAGCATCTGCAGCGCTGACGGCTCCAACCAACACGCTGGGGGCGTTGTTCTCACGCACGTACATGGTGTAGGACGTCTGGTTGAAGACGGGGGCGTTGTCATTGACGTCCGAGATGTCCATGCTGAAGGTCTGCGTGGTTGTGAGAGGAGGCGACCCCGCGTCTGCTGCTGTGACACTCAGCACGTACTGAGCCGTCTGCTCGCGGTCCAGCGCGCTCACTGTCACCAGCTCATAGTAATTCTTGTAGGCTGGCCGCAGGGAGAAGAAGAGCTGATCCTCCAGGGCACACGAGATCTTCCCGTTGGCACCAGAGTCGCGGTCCCTGACAGAAAACAGGGCAACCACCGTGCCGGGCACTGTGTTCTCGGGGAGGGGACTGCTGAAGGAACTGACCACCAGCTCGGGGGCATTGTCATTCACATCCACCACCTCCACCAGCACCTTGCAGATTGCTGAGAGCCCCCCTCCATCGGTGGCTGTTACAGTTATCTCGTGAGTGTTTGCTGCCTCGAAGTCCAGAGGTTTTGTGAGCTTAATTTCACCACTCCGTGAGTCAATTGTGAACGGGTTGTCAGTCTGACTCACTTCTTCGATGAACTCATAGGTGATGTCCCCATTTATTCCTACATCCCGATCAGCTGCAACCACACTTAAAGCTGCAGAACCCTCTGGTGAGTTTTCCAAGACCTGTCCAACATAGATTTTCGATGTGAAGACAGGAGCATTGTCATTTACGTCTAAAACAATAATGTTGACTTGCGTGGTGCCACTCCTGGGTGGAGAGCCACCGTCCACAGCAATGACAGTGAAACTGAGCTCTGCCTGCTCTTCCCTGTCTAGTGGCTTTTCCAAAGTCAGTTCCACATTTCTGTCATTCTCACTCCGACTTCCATAGGAGACACTAAAGTACTCGTTCTCGGGAGAGATGCGGTACTCCTGGATACTGTTGCTGCCAATATCGAGGTCCCGAGCTCCCGCCAGTGGGAAACGAGAGCCCGGGTCGCTCCTCTCCAGAATCTTAAAAGTGACTCGTTCCACGGGGAAGACGGGTGAGTGGTCATTGATGTCCTGCAGGGCCACCTCGACCCGAAAGAACTGCAGGGGGTTGGCGAGCAGCAGCTCGAAGGGGAGCATGCAGGTGGCGGCCTGGCCGCACAGCTCCTCCCGGTCCAGCCTCCCCGCCACGAGCAGGCGGCCGGAGGCGCGGTCTAAGCGAAAATGCTGCCGCCCGTCCTCCGACACCAGGCGGGCGCGGCGAGCCGAGAGCTGCGCCGGCGTCAGCCCCGCGTCCTCCGCCAGCTTGCCTACCAGCGAGCCGCTTTCCGCCTCCTCGGCTACGGAGTAGCGGATGGGCTCGGCGCGAGCGTGCGGCAGCGAGAGGAAAGCAGAGAGACAAAGCACTTGCCTTGCGATCGCCATGGCGCGGCGGCGGCGGCGACGGCCGGGGTCGGTCTGCGGATGTCCCGGGCGATTCCCCGCGGCAAGCGGCGAAGTGCGGGCCGGGCTCCTTTCCTCCGTGTGTGAGATTCCGGGCGGCAGCGCCTAAAGCAGCCGGGGTGTCCCCGCAGCGGGTGACACGGGGCAGCGCTCGCCGCCGCAGCCGCTGCCACCTCCGCTCGGCTGAGCTGCGCTAGGCTGGGCAGCGCTCGGCCGGACCGGGCAGAGCTGGACTGCGCAGATCTGCGTTCAGCTGAGCTGCGCTGGGCTGGTCTAAGCTTCTCTGGGCTGGGCTGGGCTGCTCCGGGCTCGGCCGCCTCCGCTGCCGCAGCCGCTCGGCGCCGCCTTGGCCGAGGGCACCACCCAGCGGTGCGCGCTGGGACTGCGCCCGCCGCCGCCCGCAGCCCGCGCTGCCGCTCGCCCCGGCCCGGGGAAGCGCGCCCGCACGCCGGGGCTCCTGCGGCCGGACGCGCTCACATCCTCTGGGAAGAGACGTGCTAGGGAGGATAGGTGTAGCCCTGGAGGAGTCCTGGCGCCGGAGCATTGTCGGCAGCTGCTTCGCGTCCGTCTTCGCCCCTCGCTGGCTCCTAGCTCGCGGTCTGTTGTGCTCTCGGCTGGTACAGGCGAGTCCGCACCCTCAGAGAAACGCGGCGGAAGAGCGGCTCAACGCATTTCCCAGGGCAGTGTGGGGCAGAGGCTGAATTCGGAGGGACTGGGCCGCCTTCCCTGGCAGGAGAAACCGGCCTGGAGCCTACGCAGGGAGGTTACGCCTATAGCAGCCGGGAACTGTACTACAACTACACGGGAATCTCAGGCTGAGGAGAGGGAAAGGAGGTGCGTCCTAGCATGGTTCAGGCATGGACGCGCACGCCTACTGGCCAGTCTCGCAGCTAAAAGGGAGGAGTGGCTGTGCCCACCGCGCGGACCTCCCTTTCGCAGGCAGGCTGCGAGTGGCGTAGCAGCTCCTCGTCCTTGTCCAGCCCCACCTCAGCATTGCTATGAGGGCTGGGCAGGATGGGCCTCAGGAACTGGAATTCGCTCCTCCCCGAGCCGCTGGTCAGACACATTTCGTAGCGGTAAGCTGGCGACAGAGTGCCCCTGCTGCCCACGCCCACTCCGTTGCTGGCGAAGTCTCCCTCCGCGTAACAGCTGGGAGAGGGAGGGGGAAGCTCTGCCCGGACGCGAGCTTTGCAGAGCGTGCTCGCCGTCAAGACGAGGATGGACAAGAGGAAAAGGGACGAGACGCAGCACAGGGAGGCGATGAGGTAAGTGGTGAGCAGTTCCTCCTCGGCCACCTGCAGCTGCTGTCCGCTGGCAGGATCGTGGCCAAGCTGGTGGAAGGCATCGGAGAAATCGTCCACCAGTGCCACGGCGAGGGTGGCGGTGGCAGAGCGCGGCGGCTGCCCGCGGTCCCGCACCAGCACGAGGAGCCTCTGCCGGGCCGCGTCCCTCTCTGTCACGGCCCGCGCCGTGCGCACCTCGCCGCTGTGCAGCCCCACGCGGAACAGCGCCGGCTCCGTGGCCTTGGCCAGCTCGTACGACAGCCACGCGTTCTGCCCCGCGTCCGCGTCCACCGCCACCACCTTGGCCACCAGGTAGCCGGAGGGCGCCCAGCGCGGCACCAGCTCTCCGGCCGCGCTGCTGTCGGGGGCCGGGTGCAGCAGCACGGGCGCGTTGTCGTTCTCGTCGCGCACCACTACGCGCAGCACGGCCTGGGCGCTGAGCGGCGGGGAGCCGCCGTCGGCTGCGCGAACTGTCACCTCGAAGGCGCGCACCTTCTCATAGTCCAGCGGGCGCAAACTGCGGACGGTTCCACTCTCCGCGTCCACTGACAGGAATGATGCCGCGGCAAGGGTGCCTGTCGGTGGAGGCACTAGCGCGTATCTCACGCGGGCGTTTTCTCCTGCGTCAGGGTCCCTGGCACTGAGCCGGCCCAGCGTCCTCCCCGCGGGCTCATTTTCGCTCACCGCCATGGTGTAAATGGCCTGGGTGAAGGTGGGTGCATTGTCGTTCACATCCAAGAGCCGCACGAGCAGAGTCTTCGATGCCGAGAGGGCGGGGGAGCCCTCGTCGCGGGCTCGCACCGTCACGCTGTATTCCTCCACCTGCTCCCGGTCCAGTATCTCTGCTGTCACCAGCGCGTAGGCGTCAGCTGCCAGCAGCATGATCCTGAAGGGTTGCTCTCCTGTCAGCTCGCAGGTTGTCCTGCCATTGACCCCCGAGTCCCGGTCCCGCACGTTGAAGAGAGCCACTACGGTGTTTGGCGGGGCGGCTTCGGAGAGGGTGCTGGTGAGTGAGGTGATGATCACCTCGGGGGCATTATCGTTCACGTCTTTCACCTGCACCTCCACCTTGCAATGCGTGGATAGGCCCCCTCCATCTGTGGCTTGGACGTCTATCTCATAGGTCTTTTTTTCTTCAAAATCCAAAGGCTTTCTGAGTCGAATCTGACCTGTCTCTGGGTTTATTTTAAACGTTTGGAGATTTTCCTCTGAATTTTGAAATATGGAATACACTATTTCCCCATTCGTTCCTGCATCTAAATCGCTAGCAGACACTACTATCACTATAGTATCCTGGGAGCTATTTTCCATTACAGAGACTTTATACAGAGTCTGGGTAAATACCGGGATGTTGTCGTTTATATCCAGAACTACCACGCGTATTAAAGCTGTGCCAGACCGCGCTGGAGTCCCACCATCCACAGCCGTGATGCTGAAAGAGACTTCTGCCTGCTGCTCCCGGTCCAGGGCTCGATCCAACACCAGCTCGGCGTATCTCCCGCCGTCATTTCGCCGCTGGGTGTACACATGGAAATACTCGCTCGAGCTGATACTGTAATGCTGAAGACTATTGTTCTCCACGTCTGGATCGTAAGCGCTTTCCAACAAAAACCGAGTCCCCGGCATTGCAGATTCCGGGATCTTTAAAACGATCTCTTTATTTAAGAACGCAGGAGAATTATCATTTACGTCGGTGAGTCTTACCTCAGCTCGGAAGGACTGCAGCGGGCTCTCCAGCAGTACCTCAAAACGCACCAAGCAGGGCTCGCTCTGTCCACACAGCTCTTCCCGGTCCATTTGCTCTCTTACTACCAAATCCCCGGTGTGCTGGTTCAGCTCTAAATACTGCTTTTCTCCTTCAGGAACGAGTCGAGCCTGACGAGCCAATAATTCCTCTCCAGTTAGCCCCAAATCCTTAGCGATGTTCGCCACAAAAGAGCCTCTCTCCGCCTCTTCGGGCACAGAGTACCGAGCGGTTTCTGCTCTCATCCCCGAGAAGCAGAGGACAAGGATCAGAGGCACAGCTCGCCCCGGGAGCGGTTCCTCGCTCTTCCTCAGCTTCATTCCTTTCCTGCGACCCAATCTCCTCTCCTGTGAGCTGGATAGAGCAGCGGATGGAGCTGCCGACACAGCCTGCCGACCCCCGAACAGAGCAGCCCGAGATGGTGCAGCCCCGCCCGCCCGAATCGCGGGGGCGGCGGAACTGGGAGCTGCGCGGAGCTTCCGCGGTCAGCAGCGGCACCAGGCGGCCGATGTGTAGAAGGATTCGAAGATTTCCCAGCGCAAAGCCTGGAAAGCAGAGATTAAAGGCTCGATTTCTCTCTTCCGAGTCAAAGCATAGGGGTTTAGCTGTCCCTATTACCGTATTCAAAGAACGGACGCTGGCTGAATGAGCAATGCCTGTTTGCCTTCTACTTCAAAACGGAATTTATTTAACGCTGGCTTGTTCCTTTTGTTTTAGTTCCCTCTCCCTTCCCCCCAGTGTGAACGCTTTGAATGAATTCATTTCCTGCTGTTCAGCTAAAACAGCTGTGTATTGTTACGGGCGCCCTGCCAGCAGGTGAGGCGGTCTTTTAACCACGGCAGCTTTGAGTCATTCTCGGAATGGACCGAGATTGTTCCCGCACTTCACGACCTCTCCTGCAGGGAGCCTTTGGGAATGGGCTGGCGGCAGCATCTCAGACCTCAGCTCCACGCAGAAAAAAACTCCTCTGTCTTGCTCCGAGGAGTTGCTGCTTCTGAGACCGTCCTATTTCCCATGTGGTTCTGATTTCCCCTGCATAAATTCCACTCCAGATGAACGGATTTATTCCTGAAATCCTGCTCTTGGGTTGGCTGTTTCCTCGGCGATGACTGTGGCAAGTGATCTCGAGACAGCGCACTCACACGAGGGAGTTCCAAGTAGATTTTATTGTATTCTGTCATCACTCATTTGACTTTTCAAAATGATTCAACGACAGGAATTATCACATTACTTTATAGATTAATACCGACTGACGAAAGAAAGAGAAAACAGAAAGCTTCTTGACACCCTATATTCTACAGTGCCCCACGTTAACGGTAAATGGTCTATTTTACTGAACAAACACAAACAATACTTGTAATTACCTTAGTTTTTAAAAATCGCGAATGGTTATTTCAACTTCATGGAAAAAAGAAAGGAAGAATGAATACATTGCTCAAAACCCGCTCTTTACAACTAGGAGAACCTGCAAACTGCTGGTCAAATATGCCAAATGTGCCAATGCCAGCAGTACAAAATGTAAACAGTTTCTGCTTATTTTGTAAGAAATTCCTTTGCAAGCACCACTTAATTTTGCATAATATCTGTTTTGCCTGGTGTTGGATATACGGCAGAAAATTAAGATATTATTACAAAGCTCTCTCCATAAAAAGAAAGAAACAAGCAAAGCATGAAAGGAACCCCCCCAGAGAAGGCAGTGTAACAAGAAGTTAAAGATCTGCTGCCAGTCTTCAGTATTTCTCGAAGTAGGTAGAAGCAGTAGCACTCTCACAATCATACATTATTAGGTAATCAACATGCATCACGGTCCTCCTCCTCCATCGACATCACAGTTACAAAACACCTAGGTGAATAAAGTACTGCTCAAGGGGAAAGTACTCTCACAGAGAAGGCTTCATGTCCCTGGTGCCTTTTGGGTAGATATTTGGTCTCCTTGTTCCCTTTTCCCTTTGAGGACAGACAAACTTGTCTTTTTCTTCGCTTATTGATGAGCGAGCCAAGGGTTTTGCTCAGAACTGACATTTAGTTCCAGCTCCCTGTTTGCAGGGCAAACTGCATCTGCAGCTCTGGGCCCTGTATCTTCAGAGAGGGGAGCACTGCCCTGCAAAGAACAGAGAGAGAGGTTGTCATTTGGGTGTTGAAGGAAAGCAGGCATCACCAAGAAGCTTAGATGATATCTCACACCACTGCCTGTGTCACACCACTCCTCTCTACCGAGAGCCAAAGAGAAAGCAAGACTTGGTGGGTCTCTTACCTGAATGGAGAACACCTGAAGTCAGAAACCATCCTTCAAAAAGGTACTATTGCAAAACTTTTATGAGTCTGAATAAAACTTTTATGAGTTTCGAGTAATTCAAAATGGTAAGAGCCCAAAACAGAGACCACTTTCTCACAAACAATGAATGTGGTTTAATGTTGATCTATCAAGAAGGGTCCTTGTCTTCCCTGAGGCTATTGTGATTTCTGACACCCCACAGTAAAGTGAGTCCAAGTCATCAGTGTCTATGAAATATGAAAATATTAACTGACCCTGATGGTGTTTGTGTTTCTCCAACCTCATACATGTTCATCATCCAGTCTACTGTGAACTGCTAGATAGATCCTTGGAAACTCTCCATGAAGTCCCCACAGAATCCCATATTAAGAGGTGACTGACTCCATAACCACGTTTTTCTGGCCAACAGAATCCATGCAAGTCACAAAAATGTAAGGGAATTTAATGGCAGAGATTGCCACCTCCGTAGCCTGCAGCAGTTTGTAAGACAACTCGAGTTCAGCACTGCCACCACCGTGGTGAATGGCATGTGGCAGCCCCGAGCACCGGCTCCCACCAGCAGTGCAGGGGACATCGCTGGTGACATCCCTTTGTGCAGTTGTTCCTGCAGTCCCACCTGATGCTGGACAAGCCACTACATTCCCATATTGCCACCTCTGGGAGGGACGTGTCCCTAGGAATGATGTCATTCCTGCTCCAGGTCCCTATGGGCTCCATACAGCGCATGGGCAGGACCCACTATGGGGACACATTTCTACCCGTACTTTTGACCTTTTCATGGCCTAACTTCTCCTCTTTGAAGTGACACCAAAGAATTGGTCTAACACGAATATTCAGCATAGATATGGGTGCAGCTGCCCAGAGAGGTGGTAGGTGCCCCATCCCTGGAAATATCCAAGGCCAGGTTGAATGGGGCTCTGAGGAACCTGATTTGAAGGTATCCGTGCTCATTGCACGAGTGTTTGGACTTAACGGCTTTTAAAGGTCCATTCCAGCCCAAAATGTTCTATCCTTCTATGATGCAGAGAAGCGTGGTTAGTCAGTGTTTGGGGAGCATCTGAGCCCTGCTGGATCCTCTTGGGGGGCCTCTCCAGCGGCTGTGAGACGGCCTCTTTCATCTCCTCCCTCCTCAGGGACTCCTCCTCTAGCAGTTCTGCAACTTCAATAGCCCTAGCTGCCAGGGCTTGACACACCTCCCCCGCGCCTGCCCGACCGCCTCAGCCCTGTCAGTGCCTCACCTGTGCTGCCGTCCAGTCGCCCTCACCCCCGAGGCTGGCCGCATCCTGCGAGCACACCGAGCTGCGCTGCTCGCCCGGGCCGGGGGGCAGCCCGGCGGGGAAGCAGGGGAAGAGGGGCCTGAGGAAGCGGAACTCGCTGTTGACGGTGCCGGCGGCGAAGCAGACGTCGTACACGTAGCTGCGGGGCAGGGAGCCCGCGCTGCTCGCCGTGGCAGTCGCGGGGAACGTGGGCAAAGTCTCCGTCTCGCTCCGCCTGGCCCGCCGCACCTTCACGACCACGGCGGCCACCGCGGTGGCGAGGAACAGCGCCGACACGCAGACGAGGGAGGCGATGAGGTAAAGAGTAAGCGGCTCCTCGGGCTCGGTGGCCGGTGCCTCCTCGCTCACCCGTAAATGGGCTTCGGAGAAGCCGTCCACCAGTGCCACGGCGAGGGTGGCGGTGGCAGAGCGCGGCGGCTGCCCGCGGTCCCGCACCAGCACGAGGAGCCTCTGCCGGGCCGCGTCCCTCTCTGTCACGGCCCGCGCCGTGCGCACCTCGCCGCTGTGCAGCCCCACGCGGAACAGCGCCGGCTCCGTGGCCTTGGCCAGCTCGTACGACAGCCACGCGTTCTGCCCCGCGTCCGCGTCCACCGCCACCACCTTGGCCACCAGGTAGCCGGAGGGCGCCCAGCGCGGCACCAGCTCTCCGGCCGCGCTGCTGTCGGGGGCCGGGTGCAGCAGCACGGGCGCGTTGTCGTTCTCGTCGCGCACCACTACGCGCAGCACGGCCTGGGCGCTGAGCGGCGGGGAGCCGCCGTCGGCTGCGCGAACTGTCACCTCGAAGGCGCGCACCTTCTCGTAGTCCAGCGAGCGGAGGATATAAACATTCCCGTTTTCAGCATTGACTGACACTTCGGGTTGTTCTTTGCCCTCCTGCCGCACCAGTGCGTAGTTCACACGGGCATTTTTTCCTGCGTCGGCGTCCGTGGCCTTCATGCTGCCGATCCGGAGCATGGGGCTGTTGTTCTCCGTGACGGACATGGTGAAAACCTCCTGCGTGAATACCGGGGGATTGTCGTTCACGTCCGATATCTGCACGAAGATGCGTTCCTGAGAGCTCAGCCGCTTCGTGCCCCAGTCTGTGGCTGTGATGGTGATGTTATACTCCGCCGTCCTCTCCCTGTCCAGCGCCGCGTTTGTTCTCAGTTCGTAGTAATTATCAAAAGTGGGGGTGAGACTGAACGGCAAGTCCCCGTCGATGGAACACTCCGTCCTGCCGTTGTCCCCGGAGTCCCGGTCCCGCACACTGAACAGAGCCACCACGGTGCGTGGCGGGGCGTCCTCGGGAATGGAGGCGGTGAGGGAGGTGAGCGCTATCTCCGGGGCATTGTCATTCACGTCCAGGACCTCCACCTGCACTTTGCAATGCGCAGACAGCTCTCCACCGTCCGTGGCTTTCACCACCATCTTGTGGGATTTTGCTTCTTCAAAATCCAGGTTGCCTACGACTCGTATTTCACCGGTGGTGCGGTTCAGCTGGAAGAGCTGCCGGGATCGCTCCGATGTCTGGGTAAAGGCATAACGCACTTCCCCGTTGATTCCTTCGTCGGGATCCGCGGCAGCGACTCTGACCACCAGCTGCTCCAGGGGGCTGTTCTCAGCCAGGCGCACCTCGTAGACCTCCCGATCGAAGACAGGGATGTTGTCATTGGCATCCAGCACCACGATCCGGACCTGAGCCGTGCCCGTCCTGGGTGGTGACCCCCCGTCGGTGGCGGTGAGAAGTAAATTCAGCTCTCCCTGCTCTTCACGATCGAGCTGGCGCTGTAGGACAAGTTCCAGGTATTTTACTCCATCTTTCGCTGTTCCAATAGCGAGGGAGAAATGAGGATTGGGCCCGAGGCTGTAGTTCTGCAAGCCGTTAATGCCCACGTCCTTATCCTGGGCGCTTTCCAGGGGGAAACGGGACCCAGGAGATGCTGTTTCTATAATTTTTAAAACCATCTCCTTCTCCGGGAACACGGGCGAGTTGTCGTTTACGTCACGAACTTCCACCTCCCCTCGGATAAGCTGTAATGGATTTTCAAAGAATATCTTAAAAACGAGCGTGCAGGTATCGCTCTGCGGACAGATCTCCTCTCGGTCCAGCGATTGCTTTGCCGTCAGGACACCGGTGCTTTGATCGAGTCGGAAAAGCTGCTCGTTCCCCTCGGACACAACGCGGGCCTTGCGAGCCGCAAGCTGGCTCAGAGGAACCCCCAGGTCCTTTGCAATATTGGCGACAAAGGAGTCCCTGTCCATTTCCTCCGGCAGAGAGTAGCGGAGGGTTTCAGCTCCGCTCTGACACACGCAAACACACAGAATAAACAAGATCACTTGCCTCTTGCTGCCTCCGCTCCGTCTCCCACACGCCATCACTCTCCAAAAAAGCCATCCACCGTCCTCGGCGGCTCCCAGCATTTTTTAGTAGCGTCCGAAGCAGAGCTGTGTTGGCCAGCAGTCCTGGGGTGAAGGAATCTGGAAGCCCCCGATTACTCCGACTCCTTTGCGAGCAGCTCAGCTCACACGGGGTTTTTTTTTGTCTCCCAGTGTCTGCAAGCCCGGGGCGGACCGAGGAACGCGCCGGTCCACGGCCAACACCCCCACCCAGCGTCGGAAGGGGGAATATTTCCTCACAATCGGGGCAGCGTTGCTGGTTCGGGGTTTGCTGCTTGAATCCGCTCTTTTTGTGCCGAAGAGAAGAAAAAAGATGCGGTGTAAACGTTCTCCTCTCTGGGAAGTGGGATCTCTGCCCGCGTACTGAGCGCTGATCTGGGTATCTCATCCCAACTCGCAGCCACGAACTCTTCGTACACAGCTTTTGGGTTGCGTTGTGTAGACACAGCAAGATCCACTGCCATAGTTTTTCTTCCTCTTCTCCACTTGTTAATCAGCACAGGGCGATTAGCAAGTGTGGTGAGTCAGAGAAGCTATTGAAAATGAGAGCTGGTGCCAGAGAGCTGACAAGGAGTTACCCCTAAGTAAAAGTTTCACCATCACCATAGCTCACCACCACAGCAGGAAGAGAATGCTGTTCTAGGGCACATCATCCTAAAGCTGTTTTTTTTCCTTAGTGGGTATCGCACCTCGCCCGACTTTTACACTTTTCTGTTGAAAAGGATGTTAAACTTGAAGTCCTGTATCTGCCTAAGGATATGTGCCCAACAGCCAGTTAATACAAAAGGCAAGGAAGCAAACAGGGAGCTCCTAAGTTAAAGCCGTCGATACACAGATGCCAGGGAGGAGCTAACGGAGACAATAGCAAAGATAAAGCTCTCATCACACTAATTGATGGGCCATTAAGAGAACAATTGAAACGTTTAGCAAGAAACTCTGTGAAAGATAAAGGAAAAAAGTTCTAAAGATTCTAAAGGATTATCAGAAAAAGTGTCATGGAAGAGAACTAATTGATTACGAGGTGTTTCAGGGGGGCTCCAGGAATTTGCAAGGCTTATTATGAGATGATTAGAGGCAGAATCAAACTCGCTAAGAGAGAGATGCCTGCAGCAGACCTGTTAGGAACAACCGTGGGAAAACGGATGTGGAAGGGGATACCCAGGGGTTCTGAGCACAGTCAGGTACTCTGAGGCAGGATTCGTGCCGGAAATCGGATAAAAACCTCAGGATCAGGCAGGCTTGGCTGGCCCCGAAGACCAGTCTCTGACTCCGAGATTTATACCTCGACTGCTTCTGCGACGCATGCACACTCTGTGCTGAGGATGTGCACAGCTGCCTGCGAGCCCAACCCAACCTTCCTCTTACAGAATTCAAAAATGAAGGAGAAAACAATATAGAGCTTGCACTATTTGCATTATTTAGAGCTTTACTATTTATAAATGCTATGTTCGAGCATTTTGTATTTCAGATTTTACTACAAAAGGAACTACTCTTTAAAAATTTATTATTACAAAGTATCATAATCCCCTTGGTTTTGACACATTTTCTTTAATTTCCGAGATGTTTTCCCCTTATTTTTGTTTGCTAAAAGGAGTGACACTGTCAAACAATACTCAAGAGGCCAAGTCCTAGAAATTCTCCGATGTCTTAATTTGTTTTAAAATAAAACTTCGTGACTGTATCAGTAGGAGAAAGTAAAAACTAGGGTTGACTTTAGGGTTCCCGGAAACTAGATACTAAAAGATCTTGCACGAACGAAGTAATTTTCGACAACTTCTTATCGCCCCTTGACTTGGAAGCGTGATCAGATCGAAACCACTAACATTCATCGAAGGGCAGCTCCTCCTTTCTTCCCTTCCAGGGGCGCGTCCATCTCTCCAGCTGTGATCATTATCACCAACACAGAAGTCAAAC
Source organism: Acrocephalus scirpaceus scirpaceus (assembly GCA_910950805.1). Taxonomy (NCBI): domain Eukaryota; kingdom Metazoa; phylum Chordata; class Aves; order Passeriformes; family Sylviidae; genus Acrocephalus; species Acrocephalus scirpaceus. The sequence continues at coordinate 2,262,323 of OU383785.1, forward strand.
CATAGGCCAAGCACAGCACAGATGTGCTGGGAGAGTGGCTTCTCTCCTTTTTTTTTTTTTTTTTGTCCCGCAGAAACAACTGTGACACCTTTAATCCATTGGATTTGTGCCCGTTTTTTCAGCTCTCGGCACCTCCGAGGAGGAAATGTGTGTTTCATTCTACTTATCCTCATCTTTGGTATCATTGCGCAGCAGGGGGGGAGACGCAGGCCGAGAGGAGCTTCCACAGACACATCCTACCCTGAGTGCAGGAGCCAAATTATTGTTGCTCCCATCATTTCAGAAAGGAAATGGCGTCCTTCAGCTTCAGGTGTAGAAGAGTGTAAGAAAAACTGTGATCCTTAACGGAGCTCTTGGCTGTAACAATATCTTTGCTCATCAGAAGATGCTGCTCTTCGACCGACGTTTATATTCTTTCAGATTGTAGAGAAATGAGAAAGAGGGTCACTTACCGTGCTGCTCTGGCGAGCTAATGCTGGTGTTTTCCTTTGGGTCACAGCAATTAAATGGATGGGTATTGATTAAAGAAAAACAAGTTTGAATGCTGCCAGGCGGGGGCACACTGTGTTTTAGGACAAACGAAGGAACTATACCCATAATAAGAAAGATTTGCATAAATGTGCTAGAGAATTCGCTTATCTCCTCGGGCATACAGTGATATTGCAGGTTTCCTCATCTTTTGTTTTAGTGATGACATCTTTATCGTAAGAAGAACAAAAAAAACCCCAGTTCTCTTCACTTTGTAATTTAAACCTTTATGCTAGAAAAACATTACAGCAACACATCCTGCTCAGTTCCTGATAAAAGAAAATTCTGCCCGCACTTCTGAAGCCTGAGCAATTTCAATTTCCAAAATCCTTCTTTGTCTTTCATCTGGGAATTCAGATCTGCCGAGTGGTATCTCAGAGGTCTCGTGCCAGGTTTTGCAGTCCCCTCGGATGAAGGCTTCTTCTCCTTCCCTGGAGCCACTGTCCGCTCCCCTCCAGCGCACCCTGAGGGTAGGACGGCTTGGGAGGAGCCTGCAGAGCAGAGGAACAGATACTTCCCAGAGTCAAAGCGTTTTCCGCGCCTGAGTGCAAAGACGGACCAACACTCCCGGCCTCTCCTTCCCAGAGAGCTCCCACGATAGATTTCTTCTTTCGTCTCTGTAACAATCAGGCAGCACCCTGAATTCCCAGCTGTGGAGGTGGCCGGAGCTCTCAGCTGGATGCAAACGTGAGCAAAGCTAGGAGAATCATTCCTAACCTTCTGGCTCTCGGTTATACTGTAAATACCACAGGTACCTATTCTGAGGCTCATTTTCCGGGAGATGAACCAGCCTCCTCCCTCTGTCTGCATTCAGTACAGTCAGTGCTTTCCTCACCGGTCTGTTAAAAGCGAACATTTAATTCTCCCGGTAGTAACTCGGTGCTTACCAACCAACCGACTCTGAGTCACCCCAGACCTCAGGTGAAATCCTCCCAAATCTCGCAGGGAGGGCCCTGGGACGTCGTCTCCGCCCTTCACATTCCCTGTTTCGCCTTGTGCTTTTCCAGGCACATCTCGATGCGGCGATTCGTAGCACATCCTTTGGAAAGGCTGTAAACCAGGCTGTATTCCGAAGCACCGGGGCGTTTCCGCGGGGCTCTCAGCCGGTGCCAGCATCTGTCTGGTGCTCACTGGTGTCCCCGCACCCCGCCCAGCAGCAGCAATGCGCGCCCAGCGCTGGCCAAGAGCGCCACTGGGCGGCCAGCGCAGGAATTGCACAGGGGCGTCTGCCCCGAGCCTCGGCAGGAACCTCCTCGCTCATTCCGGCTATCGCAATGACAAATTCTGAAATGTATTTCCCGCTTGGACTCTTTGGCACATAAACGAACTCCCTTAGTATTTTTTGAGACATTTGGTTTGGCGTTAATAATCCAGGCAAACGTGAAACGTCCTGCACAAACCTTCCGTCAAGTGTGCTTAACAAAGACACGGCAAACGTAGCAAACATTGCTCATGTGCTGTGCACGACATTTTCCAGAAATCAGGAAATAAAGGCGTTTTCAAGCACAGACTGTTTGTGGGAGGCTGAGTTTTGAATACTTTCTATTTTAGAAGGAGATCTCCAAGTGTTGGATGAGCTCTCCTAAAGTATTCCACAGTCAAGAACCAATTCAGCATTAACAGCAGCACGAACTGCTGCTGCCCCTTGGGTCACATACAATAGATTTCCAAAGAATATCTTAAAGATGAGCCTGCAGGTGTTGCTGTGTGGACAGATTTCCCCTTGGTCCAGTGACTCCTTTAAAGTCAGGACTTTAGTGTTTTGATGGAGCCTGAAATGCTGCTGCTGCTCCTCAGACACAACGGAGAACACATTTCTTCTTAGGTATTTCCTTTCTAATGGTACCAGTTCATGAGTCCATCCGCTCTAAAACCTCCCTGTGTATTCCAGTTTCAAAGAATAGAGGAAAACTCCCTGCTTCAAAAGTGTGAGTTCACATGTGTTTTCAGAGACATTCTGCCTTTTCCAATCCCCAGAGACAATTCTGGACAGAAGATACCTGCTAGACCAACAGAGAGCCGGTTTAGATTAGATATCAACAAGAAATTCCTTATTGTGAGGATGGTGAGGCCCTGAGGTTGCTCAGAGAAGCTGTGGCTGCTCCATCCCTGGAAGTGTCCAAGGCCAGCTTGGACGGGGCTTGGAGCCACCTGGGACAGTGGAAGGTGTCCCTGCCCATGGCAAGGGTTTGGAACAGGATGGTCTTGAAGGTCCTTTCCAATCCAAACCACTCTGCGGTTCTGTGTGTAATTAAATCTTTTCCATCCTTCAAAGGCAATAAATTCTCTCTCTTCTCTCTATCCATGACCATCTCAGTACTTCTCATTTGGAAATAAATCCTCTCAGCTTCAACACTTTGCTACTACAAATGCCTTTTGAAGGCAAGTAAGTTATTTTCATCTTTGTAAACTTTGTGCTTAGTGGGATCCAATTTTTCCACTTCAATCTCACTCCTAGGTCAAATATGCAGAAATCTTCTTCACAAATCCCTAAATCCACGTGGGTTTTTTGTGTCCTGGGATCTCAGATGGCCAACAAATAATATTTCAATTTCTAGAAGTTGGGGGGCAAGTATAATCTACTGAGGTATTTTTCTTGTGTTCTTCTCTTCAATTTCTTTATGGCTCCTTCCCCAGTTTCCTGCAGTGGCTGTTTCAGTTGACTCAGAGGAGACAGATTCAAAGGGAAACTCACACGTTCAACAGTCAAGAAGCACAAGGCTGTCAGGTAATTCGAGTTCACGGGGTAAATAGCCTTGGCTTTCTGTGTGTTTTTCACGAAGCAACAGTGAACAGAATGATTTTCTCAGTGACATTTGGAAAGTCTTGAAAAAGACATTTCAGGGATGGAAGTGCCACACAGGCATTCATGAACAAGGGCAAGAATCTTCAGACTTGGGAAGAAATCTTTCTATGATTGGCCACCTGAAGATAGGAATTAGAAGTGTTTGAAGTTAAACAACTGAGCATTATTATAAAAAAGTAAGAACTAAGCAGACTATATGCTGTCCTGAGCAGAGAAATAGCATATTTTGTCCTAAAAGGACATGCCAGGAAGTAATGAATATGGGAAGAGGTTGGCTTTGGACAGGCTAATTTTGAAAATCTATCTGGTGATCTGAGCAAGAAAACAGGGATTCAGCTTAGAAGCAAATTTGAAAGTGAGGGAGAGAAGGGGAGAGCAGAAGGAGGGGACAGCAATGGTTAGAGGAGGGCAAGAGGCTGTGCAAGAGGGACCAAGAGAGGACAAGCATGAAGCTGTTTGGTTGACAAGGCTGACCAAGCAGGGCAAGGACAAAGAAACACTGGCAAGATCCATCCTGAGAGCAGCTTAGGAAGGGCTGGTTGATGTGGCTCCTGTAAGAAGAGAATCACAATAGGCATTAAAAAGAAAGTGGGGTCCAATCAACCAGAGTAAAAAGGGTACAGGGAATTTTGTGGAGAAGCAGGAAGGGCAGTAAATGCAGTTTGAAGTCAAAGCAGGTGCACAGATCAGAAAGGAGCCAAAACTGACACAAGGAAGAAAGAAATAAATGAGTTAGGTAGGAGGAAGAAAGCGTATATGTGATCCTTTAAGCTTGCACTGGTCTTTCTCCAATTCTCAGTGTCTGGCTTAAGACTTAGATTTCCTCGCTTCTACCTTTTTTCCTCAGAATGCCTTTCTTTCCAATGGAAGACCAAAAAAAATTATCAGAAGGTGGCAGCAAACTAAAAGGAACCCTTCTATCTCAGCCAGTGTAACAGGAAGTGTCCAGTACCCAACTTTCTGTCTCCTGATGCCAGGTTTGGCACTTCTGAAAGCCGATTTCTGAATCCTGTAACCCTTAGATGACATGAACATACTGACATCAGCTTTGGAAACACTTGGCCCAGTGCTACCTAAAGGGAAGGTCAGTGGAGAAGGGGTTCAAGCTTCATGGACAGCCTGGTCACTGCCTGGAAGGAAAGAAGTTCTGAACTGAGGTTTTCAAAGGAGACAGAAATCAAGGGAGTTATGGTGTTTAACAGAAATCAAGGGAGTTATGGTGTTTAACAGAAATCAAGGGAGTTATGTGTGCCATTTACCCATGGCACAGGTGAACACAGATGAGGAGATGACCCCTCAGTTCATGTCTAGTGCTTCTGAAGACACAGTGACCAGTTCAGCAGGTAAATAAGAGGCCAACACTATTTCTAAACCAAACCCAGCTAAGTGGTAAGAGCTGTGTAACCCCAGCATAAGGGAAATCTGCCTTACATTTTACTGAAACAGCAGAGATGTCCTTCTTTTGGAAGGATACTTGGGAAAGCAAAGGGGTTTGGGGGCCTCTGTTTAACTTCCTTTGTCCTCAGCTGCAGGTCACCTTTCCCCACATGATTCCAGTAGCAACTGCAAACCAGGCACGGTCTGGGATCACAGGATGGATCTTGGACCCCTGACACAACTGAACCATCCCCCAGAATACAGAGTGACCAGTGGGTCATCGTTTACACAAAGCAGTGAATTTACACAGTTGTTATCCCACATACACTTGTATCTTGTCTTTTATTTTACTTTTAAATACTTTTGTATTTTGACAAAACTGGACAGTGAGAAGCTGTCTTTCTGTTGGATGATCCTTTGACATGCTCAGTGCTTTTGAACAACAGCATATAGATACTCTGAAAGAAAAGAGACTTACAGAAAAAAAAAAAAAGGAGAGAAAAGAAAACAACCATTCTGTAGGCAGAAATCCAGAAAAACTTGATTAATTGTTTAGGCAAAAGACAGGTACTCACATCCATATCCCATTTTTTTAAAGGAGGGGACACACTTGCAAAGACAAACTGAAAACCAGTTTCAAGTTTTTTATGCACACACACTGTTCCCAGTGAAAAATTATAAAGTATACAGATACAAACCAAACACATTTAGCAGGTAGTACCATTAAAAGTGCATCACAGCTAAATTATTTTCCAAAGAGTTTGTATCTGGATGGATGAAGCACAATCCTGTTATCATGATACCCCTACTTCCAGGTTCATACATTTGGGAGTGGGATAAAAAAGCATTTTTATATTAAAACCCCTGGATTGCATCAGTGATTGGGAAGGCTAATAGAAAACAGCCTGTAGTCCCTGTATATTTGTCATATATAAAACAATTACCACTTTTTTTGGTCAGGCTTGGCCAGATGAGACTTGGACGCTCCTTGGGATCACTTAAATGCAGTTTATTGATCAGCAACAAGTCGGTCCTTGTCCTGAACTCTGCCCTGGAAGCGGCATAGGCGGCGGGGTCGAATCCAGCTGCTGCAATTCCACATTTTTCCACCAGATCGCAGCCTCCACAAAGGAAAAAAAATAGCGGAGAATATGCAAGTCACGGGAAGGAGTGGCGAGGCTGCCCCGGGAACACCCGGGCTCGGCAGCATCGCGGGGCCGGCTAGGGAAGGGATAATACCCCGGAGAGAGGCCGGTCTCTTTATCTATCTATCTATCTATCTATCTATCTATCTATCTATCTATCTATCTATCTATCCCTCATTTACAGAGCTACCTATCAATTTATTTATCCATTAATCCATTTATTTATCTACCTACCCATCCATTCATCTGTTATCCACCCATCCATCAGCATCTTTGTCCACAGGATCTGAGTTCTGTTGTGCTGCTCGCTGCCCTGGGGGAGGGAGCACGCACTCAGATCCAGGGAAACCATTGCAGATCCAGGGACTCAGACTCCAAGCAAGAGGCTGGGGAGAAGGGGGAGAGGTGGGTGAAGCGTGGCATTGTGAGGGGGGATCCAGACTGCTGGACTGAGGGGGGTTTGGGAGGGGATGTAGGTCATGGAGCAACCACGGGGATCGGTTTATCCCTTGGGGTCCCCGGCACTGGATTTCTGCCCTTGCCGCTGAACAGAAATGAAATTGCAGCAGTATCGAGCAGTGTGCTGGTTTCTCCCAGCACTGGGGCTACAGGGCAAGTGAGGACAGCAGCCAGCTTAAACCCTGGGAATCTGGGATTGGTGTAGGACACACCAGCAGCTAAATAATCTCCTAACTTGCTTCCCTGTCAAGCCAGAGCCTCTAATGCAGAAAGTACTTGTACCATTTAAAACATGCTTAAAGAATTGTGTCCACATTCATTACTACACGCTCGTCTTCTGTTTCATCTTTACAGAGACAAAGAAAGGGGTCAGGGGCACCTCTTCAGAGATGCAGTTGTCAGGGATACATATAAAGAATATTTCTCATCACACACCTTAGTTTAAAGTAAAGCTCCCAGGTTTGTCCATGAATGATTTAGTGATTTAAAATACATTTTGAGAAGCAAGCGTATCTGGCACTACTATAAATTTCCCATTTAAATCCCTAAGGTATAAGCAAAATAGCTTGTCTCCTTTTTAATTCTACTAAAAGTGATACCTAAAAAAAGTATCACCTCTGATATCTGATGATAGGAACTTCAGCACTGGCCTGGAGGGATTCTTAGCCTTCCACTCAAAACATGCATTACACTCATTAGCAAGTGGCAGTTAACATCTGAATAAGTGTCTCTTTTCTTCCTCATTGTTTTCTTTCATCTACCTCATTCTATTCCTTGATGTATTAATCAAGGTAACTAAAGAAAGAAATACTCAGAAAAAGCGCCCCCAAACCCAGTACAATCACAGGTGATTCTGAGAGAGGTTAAGGATTACTATGGGCTGCCTGGGTGAATAAATCTCTTAAATTGAACTTTTTAATCCCAAACTCGAGTGAGTGTTCTTTGGAACATATGGGGAAAAAAAGCTCTGTGTCCAATATACAAACATCTGCCATTCTGAGGGGAAAACTGGCCTACTGAATACAGTGACAGGAACAGACAAATGTTCACTACTGTGTTGCTCAGTAGATGGAGTATGAGTTATTTGCATTAAAATGCTAAACCGAGTGACTCCCACTTCCTACTAAATGTGCATAAAAAAGCATCAGAGAATCTAGCTGGCAAAACATTTAGGGTGAACAGGATAAACCTGTGTTCTTGCCTTGTACATAATGTTTACTTATTTAGTCATGTGTTTCACAAGTAGAACATCAGAAAAATCAAGACAGATGTTGGTGTGCACAGATAATTGAGGTCCAGCAGCACCAGGCACAGCAAAAATTTTCTTAGAAGCAGTATTGCCTAAAGGTGAACTACAACAGCAACAGCAACAACAACAAAAGCAAATATGATAATACTGTTTTCATTTATGTAGTATTCAGAATGATGCCTCAGATGCTCAGCAGCTTTGGAACAGTGTGATACAGCTGGCTGAAAACACAGCTTCCACATGGAAATATCCAAACTGGTCCAGGATACTGCCAGGGAGAAAACCAGTGAGGCCTGGTACCCACAATAAGAGGTGGATTACAGCAACAGCTCTAATGTGATAAGAGTGAGAATGTTATTTAATTTCAAACCAACAGCAAAAATCAAGGCTTGTTAGTAGTTGATGGGAGAAGAAATTCTGAGAGTTAATCACACAAATATAGTAATACTGACAGCCTCTGTTCAACAACTTCTGATTTACACTGCCTTTAGAAACAGATAAATATTTTAGGAAAGAGACACCATCTGAAACATGCTCCTGCTTTCTGCTCTTACACAGAAGCCATCCATCTGTTGTCAGCTCAGTAATTTGAAATCTAGTTGTATCATTACCACAGTGCACATGCTGTATATGGCAAATGGGAGCAGCCACCCTGATGCTGGACATAAATTTTTGTCAGAGATCCGTGACCCCATCACAGAGGTCAATAGCAGTAAGTACAATCCACTTAAAGAATTCTTGAATGGAAGATGCATCACATAATGCAGTCTCCTGCATGTGCTGCAGGATATTTATAAAGCTTCTAAAGCTTTGCAGGGCGCTTTGTTTTGTACTAAGATGATGATTAAGAGGTATAATAAAGTGTTGTCCAGCAGAGAGAACATGTTACCAATGCCAGGCAGACAACAGCCAATGGATCCTCAATACAAATAAGAAGGAAATGTAAGTTATTGTCAGAACTTTTTTCCGAAGGTGAGTTAATCAAACTCCTATGGCTTCCCCTGGGAATGAACTCTTCTGAGCTGACAGCAAGTGGTAAAATCAGAAAACCTTCTCCTGACAGCCCAAAAATAGCACCAAACAAAAGCAACCCCCAAGCTGGTGTAACTACCAATCACCTGAATGCCCAAATTAAAAAGACTCAATAAGAATGGTCAAATGTATTTCTTTCAAAAGCCAAAGCACTGCTCTAACAAAAGGTTTTCATGCATCATTTGAAGCTTCACATCAAATTAGGGGGAGGGAGAGATGAGAAGGAATCCTTCCTATTGGACAGACATTTGCACTTATCTCTGAAATAAAAATGTGTGAGATTATACATAGTAAAATACTTGGAAAGGGATTGTCCCGTCAGTGAAATGGTGAGAGACATGGAGGACATTTCAGAGGGCTGCAGGTGCTTGTTTCTTGGCCCATGGGAATAAATTGCTAAGGCTATTCTGAAGCTTTATAATTAACATTGCAAATTCCCTATATGTACATATTACTCTAATTACGTATTCTCCAATCATAGCAGAATATATACAAATATATACACATAGGAGTTTTCTTACATGCTTGTCCAGAGAAACTGGAAATGTCTGGTTTTTTGTTTTTAACCAGGTGTAAATTTCCTAAATTCTTCGAACCCTTTGGTTTCTTAGGACTTAAAAAGAAACAAAAAGTAGATAAACTTTCATGTTACTTGTATTATCTGAATGAGTAAAAAAGTTAAGACAGTAATCACTTATTTAAAAAAAATGTTATAGAAGTATGTCCCTTTAACCATGATATTTTGGTGGTTGAGCCCCAAATGATCATCATTATTGGAAAAATATGCATGAAAATAATAAGAAAGCCATGCTGGCAAAGACTTCACATTTCAGAGGAAAAGCACCTCAAATTGTGGGTTCTTTCCCTTTCTGCTCCATGGAATGTTTATCTATAATTTTGAATTATTCAGGAGATGGCTGTGTCAGTGCTGAGAGCACCCTGACCTTGCCTCTATTGCTCCTGTCCCGCCAGTGCCTTAGAGATTTCCTGGCTCTTGTCATGGATCCCCATAATCCCTACTCAGAGATCCAGCAATAAATTTACCATTGCTCTGCTCCTGCCTTTCTGCCAGTGCTGGGAGGTCCTCTGTTCCAAGTATTATGGAATTGCATCATCAGAAGCAGATTTCTGAGGCAGGTTCTGCATAGAAAACTTCCAGTCCTCTGTGGATGTTCCAGTTACTGTTGTGTGTGGTACAGACTGTCAACCAGGAAACAAATAACAATAATTAAACAGATCAAATTCGTTTATCTTTTTTATTTGTTTATTGTTTAGCTGTTTGTTTAGTTATTATCTGGATGCCCCATTCCTGAAAGTGTTTAAGGCCAGGTTGGATGGAACTCTGAGCAACCTGGTTTGGCGGAAGGTGTCCCTGTCCATGGCAGGGGGTTGGAACAGGATGATCTTTAAGGTCCCTTCAAACCTAGGCCATTCAGTGATTTCTAAAACACAACTACTGGACTTGGACACAAAGGCAAACGTCACAAGCAAGTGTCACAAGCAAAGGGAAAGAAGTGTTTGAACCATCAGGAAGCAGAAGTGAACAGGCCAACCCCCAATTCCTGCTGTATTTATTGCTTGGTTTTAGACATTCCTCTCATTGTGTGGCAACAGCTTAAACTCATCACAAGCCTAACGAGGAGAGTGCAGCTTAATGGAAAGCAGATTATGTCAAAGAGATTTGATATCTTTCGCTGACAAGATTACCAATAGGAAGCATAATGGAGACTGTATTGCTGATATAATATAATCAGACTTTTTTAGACTTCTGGCTTTGTGCCTCTAACATTCAGATAAAAACCTAAAAACAAGAGCACCATGAAAAATCAGAATGGCACATACTAAATCAAATTGAATTTGTCAAGTTGACAGTCTCACTGCAATTAATGTGAATGTATCAAATAATTGCAATGAGACTCGTAATGTCCTATAAATACTGTTCTATTATATACATATAATCTTATTTTACAATGATACAGAGACATAATGATAGTGTAAACATACATTTGTTCCTGGAAAGTTTTCAGATTACACAAACACTGAGACATGATAATCAAGAAAGCCCATGAGCAGATCACAGAGCTGTGAAAAGTTTGGCATGGCACACCCAGGCATTTTAATACAATAAATCCCAGTGTTATTTCTACAGGAACAAACAATCTTGTGCAGAGACCTGGCTCTGGACAGACTGGAAATTCCTGTAGGCAACCTCTTCTTGAACACCACTGGGATGGATGACAAAACACATGATAACAGAAGAGCACTGAAGAGAAAAGAGCATTTCTTTGTTATGACTCAGCTTCCACGTGTGCCCTTCAGAACTGCCACTGGCTCACGGAGGAGCAATCAGAGCAATAACTGGTCTGGAGAACAGGACAGAGACCTGAGAAATTACAGCTTACCATTGGGAACTTACAGGTGGTTTGGTCAGTGTCTGATGAAGAGAAATCTATTAATTAGATGGCTCTTTAACCCAGCAAGGGAATCTGACACACTCCTGTTTATTATCCAGCAGTTTAAAGAAATGAAAACAGGGAATAAAACACAGTTTATAACACCTAGAGGACATGGCCAAGGCATCTGCTGTGTTACCTCTCATCCGATACCTTTAAATCAGTCGATGGGGTCTTTCTAAAGGTGGTTCACATTCTATCCTGAGTCAGTGGTCCTCTTGCAGGGAAAAGTGCATGTGAATATGCACAGAGCAGATGAGATGATCACAAAATACATCCTGTATCTGAGAAATATAAACATTGGATCTAACATGCTCCAGGTCAAATATGGCTTCTGTATTTAGCCTCTCCCCATTTGATCCCCAAATTCCAGATAACTGTTGGCTTTCAAAAATCATTTGATCTATTAATTAATGCTCAGAGTGCCCAGAAAATACATTTTTAAGCAATAGAATGAATCAAATTCAGCTTTTACTCTGCTTTGTGCCCCTGGTAGTGATAGAGAACTGGAGATTTTCTCACAAGTTACTGGAACAGCAAAGTTTTTAAAAGTTCAGATTTTGTACCTTTGGAAACACACAGAAGTCCCTTTCCTTCTGCTCAAGACATTTGTGAGCATCAGGTGCTCCTTCCTGTGAGTCCATTTCCCACAGGATTCTTTAAATGACAGACTGATCTCTGTGCTACCCTCAGGGACTGCACACACGTGTTTCAAGTAGAATAAACTGGTGTGGTTCTCTTTTCATTCTGTCATTTTGGAAATATAACTTATCAATTCCAATTATCTTCTGAAAGGTAGACATAAATATAGCTGATTCTGCAGGTATTGGTTCTGCTATTTCTTTTCTCCTTTGAGATCTGTAGAGCCAGTCCTGCTCTGTGTTTTCAGTATCACAAATATGAACTGAAGTGTTAATGAAGATACATCTGCAGTGCCAGATGTTGGCCTCAGCAATGGCTGTTCCCAGCTCCTTGCCTCTCTGCCATTGCATATCATGAAATTATGATCTTTAAGAAGAAGAAAATTGATGGGATATATTATATATTATATTCCTTGGGCACCTGTACATCAAACAGTGCAAAGAGCCTGACTTTAACCAGAAATGGTGTTTCCTGATGAGAGAAAACATACTTTTTGCTTATATCAGGAACGTGCTTGATCTGCCTTCCGTCAGTAATCAAGGGATTCTTAAATCCTACATTTACAGCCTGGAAAAACCCATATTCCAAATCCTCTACTGTAAAAATTCCTCTGTTTCTGAAAAGGCAGGAGTACAACACAGTGACTGCTTCACTGTTCCAGCACGGCCTGATAGAATCTAATAAATTAATTAGGTTTGCAGCTGAACTGTTTCAGAAGGTGGGAAAGAGCAGGCAGTGAAGGTAGAAGACCTTCAGATATGAAGCTGGAAAAGAGAGTGTCTGAGGCAGAAACCTTGCTTGAGAAATGCCCTGAGTGGTTCACAAGGAGACTGGGAGGCAAAACCACCATCCCTTGGGAAACACTTCCATGCACAAAGCTTTTAAAGTCACATTTATTGAGCTAAAAGGCACCCTGAGATGTGATAACTCAGAATGGGAAAATATCTTACTAAAGGTAGACACACTTTAAATGTTGTTAGTTACTACTTGGAATTTCAGCTGTTTGGCCAAATTCTGTGTTTGTACCTACCTAAGTCTATAAGGCATGAGCTCCAGAATGTGATTTTTGGGTAAATTCTTCTACCATAACATAACTCCCTCTGCAAATAATTCCTGGTTTTTCTAGTCCAAGGAAATGCAAATTATTAAGCTGTTTTTTGGTGTAATATAAAATTAATATAATTATTATTTTTAGTTAAGGCAACACAATTATTTATTGCGTCAGCTCTGTAAATACTGATTTTTGGGAAGAATTTTTGATTATCTCTGAAGTAATACATTAACATTACATAAGATAATAATATAATATAATTATATGATCGGCTTATCTCTGAAATATCCTGAAAAGCAGCATCTCCTCTGAGCTGTCACCATGGTTTTAGCTGGTGTAATCTAAGGTAAAAGGCAATGTACTCTGCAAGTCACTTGTGTACTTAGGCAATTTTTTTACATCACTGCTTGCTGCTTTGTTTGGGTATTTCTTTAAGCCATCTACTCTAAATTAAAAATGCAAGGAATTCAAATATACTCCTGCATCTCTGTACTCTGGTACAATGATTTTCCAGAAAATTCCTATTTTCTAAACAGCAGTCCTGAAGCTTTTGTTATACTTTTAATTAACTCCAGCTCCTAGGTCCATGTGTAACTCCAACTGATTTGTATTCTCTCTGTTTCTATAATATCCGGATGGCCACATCACACAGGAGAGCTCAAATGCAACATGTTCATAAACTGAGCCAGACCAAAGAAATATTATCAACTGATGAAACTCTTGAAGGAAATTAAATGTGAGGCAAGAGAGTTTAAAAGGTATAGCTTAGGGAGAAAGAGATGAGAAAGTGAGATATAAGTCTACAAAAATCAAAAGTGTGCCAACACTGAAGTGAGAAGCAGCAGAGGCACAGGGGTACAGAACTAAGCATGTGCATGGAGTGACTTAGAGGAAAATGTAAACTGAATGCTAAGGAACTGTTGGGGTTTATTTACATATAGATCCCTGCAAGTCCAAACACAATCTCCATATAAAAGCACATTCTAAAATTGATTATAGCATTTTTTTTGGTGAATGTTCTGCAGTGAAATAGAGACCATGAAAGAAAACAATCAGTCTTCCTGACTTACTTGATCTTTGTCTTCTAATACCTTTTCTCCAGCTAATTTTTTAAATTAGAAAAATTTAAAATTTACAGGAAGCACCTAAAATTTAACAGGAATTACTGTAATCACTGAAACAAATAAGCATGCTTAATACTAAAATTCTAGGCCTAAATTTATGCAGCTGCACAAAGAGAAGGAAAGGCATGAATAAAAATAATGAAATTTTATCTCTGCCTTATAGTTGTGCCTTGTATATGTGTGTCTAGTGAAATGATCATCATCATGCAAAGGAAGTTGATGTCCCCACCTTGTTTTTATCACCAGCAAGCCCAAAATAGTTTTGAACAAGTTTGTTTTTAACCAGGTTGCATAAGGTTTTGACAAGGAGCACACGGCCCGTGACTGCTCAGAAGTAATCACAATATCAGCATAACTGGAGACAGCATTTCAGCCATGTGAGAAACAAGAACACCCATGGGAATTACTGAAAAAATGGAATCATTAAAACAAGCCACTTTTCCCAGGAACAGCTGTTATTATTTTAGAAAACAAAACTTGCTGAGGGGAACTGGAATCTTGCCAGATCTGGTACTTAAAAAGAAAGGAAAAAAGAAGATAATAAAAGAAAAAATTAGAGCATTTGAAGATTAAGCAACTGTGCAAAATGAGAAAACCTCCTTTGCAGCATCCCGAGGCAAGTACCAAAAAATGGGCCAATATTAGCATATGTATTCAGCACACTTCTGGAAGCAGGGACGTGTTTAGAAAGATTCATGTGTAATACCTGTCTTTTGTACCAAGGAAAATACAAGACTAAAAAAATGCAGAAAGGGTAACAGAGGACACCATTAAGGCGAGATGGAGCAGGCCAGCTGGACTGTTATGATTTAATTAAGGAGAGTTTGACTCAGTGGGATTCACACATGGGAGATTATTCCTATCAAATCTGACAGAATTTTTCACAGTGGTAACATATCACAGAGGGAAGCTGTGGACATAAAACCAATTTGACACTGTACTGCACACTGTTAAATTAGAAAGTTAATGATTAGGGTATATACAGCATGAAAAGCTTGCAAAAGGAAAGAGCTGACTTTGAAATCAAATACATGAACTAAAAAGATACCGTGTAGGCCACATTTTAATTCATTCACCTTCATCAAATTACATGTATCGGCCTACTCCTAATATCTTTTGGTCAACTAACCATAGAGGCATAATACACCACTTCCAGCAAAACATGAATTCCCATCTTCTAACTAAAAATGCATAAATTGTTTATTATCTAAATGTGATTAATTCTTTCTTGGATTCCAGTCTTGTCTTTTTGTCCTAAGAGCTCACTGTCAAGCACCAGTTTTGCTGTAACTCACAGAGCCAAAGAATTATTGAGGTTAGAATGGACCCTCTGGAGATCATCACCACATCACACTCACTCCCTCCATCCCCCGAATCCTGGGTAAGTTAGAGCAGGTTGCTTAGGTTCTCAGCTAAATGAGTTTTGAATATATCTAGGAATGGAGACCCCGTGGTCAACTTCCACTAGAGCATGAAAGCTTTTTCCTTATGTTTAGACCTGATTTTAGTATATTTCCATTCCTCTAATGTCCTATTGGACAACATGTTTGTTTGTTTTACTCCCTCTTTACTACCCTCCCAGCTATTTGATAGATTTTTAATTCCTCCCTGATTCTTCTCTTCTCTAGGGTAAGCCCTAGAGTAAGCCCTGAGCCCAGAGTGCTCAGCACTCTCAGCATCTCCTTTTAAATCTAACTGGTCTCCAGTAGAACTTCCTACCTCTAGTCACAATCCTTCAAGTCTGGCAGTTTACCTGGTTCTCAGATCACTTCAGTATCCACTTACCTAGGCCATAATCCATCATTTGTGTGGGAGTGTTACAGGAGTAAGCACTGAAAGCCTTACTCAGGTCAGGGTAAACAAAATCCACCATTCTTCCCTCATCCAGTGATCTAATCGTGATTGTAGAAAGACATCAGGCTGATCAAACATGATTTCCCCTTCATAAAATCATTCTTACTACTCACAATCACTTTCCTGTCCTTTACATGGTTCAAAATGGCTTACAGGGTTATTTGCTGCCATCCTCCCAGGGACTGAGGTGAGTCTAATGACTTCTGTAGATCCTCCTTCTTACCACCCTACTCTTTGTCACCACCTCCCTCATATCATTCAGCAGTGGGGCCCCAGTTTATTTGTCTTCTTCTTTATGCCAGCATACCTTGCTTTTCCCACCCTTCATTACATTCACCTCCAGTTGAGCTTTGGCTTCCTTATCCTACACTTGCATGCATATTGAACAGCTTCTCTGTGTTCCTGTGGGGTCACTTGTCCCTTCTTTCACCTTCTGAATTCTTCTTTTTGGTGTTAGAGTTGAGCCAGGAGCTCTTTGATCGTCCATGCAGGCTTTCTGCCACTCTCATCTGATTTTCTATGCATTCTGGAGCTTGGAGAAGGTAAAACTCTGAAATCTCCAGAACTCCTCTCCAGAACCATCTTCTGCATGGTTCTTACTTCAGCATTCCTGAACAGGCCAAAGCCCTCTCTGCTGAAACCTGGGAGGTTTCTGGGTTTCAGAGGCTGCTTTCTGCCCAGCTCCCTCCTTCCGAAATCCTTCCCTCCATTGCATGATCCCTAAATCCAAGGCTGACTCAGCCTTCACACTCCAGACCAGTCTTTCTTGTCTCTAAGCATCATGTCCAGCAAAGACCTTCCTCTCCTTGGTTCCTCAGCCCCTGTAGCAGGGAGTTACCATAGGGCACTCCAGAAACTTCCTGGCTTGCTCGTGTCCCACTCTGTTGCTTTTTCAGCAAATATCACAGAATGGTTTGGTTAGGAAGGGACCATGGGACACCTTCCACTAGACCAGGTTACTCAGAGACCCATTCAGTCTGGTCTTGAACACTCCTAAGGATGAGGAGTCCACAGCCTCTCCGGACCCAGAAAGTAATTTTAGAGGAACTCCAAGCCATTGCTTGTTGAAAAAAATATTAAAGACTGCTCCTAAGCTCCTTGCTTGGCTAAGAATGAAAAGTTTGGTGATTTTGGCCCTGAAATTGTACTTAGCTGAGGCTGAAGTTATTTGTGTAAGTCCACAATGTTTCTGGAAAGAAGTTTAGAGTTGAAGGCAGTCACTCTAGATAATATCACAAAAATAACAAAGAATGGTAAAGTTAAAGAATGACTCATTTATTTTACCCAGTAATGTTTACAGCAATGTAATCTGTTACGAAGATCACTCTAAAATAGCCTAATATTTGGAAGGAAATTAAATGCAGGCTTTGACAGTTATCTGTTCTGAAGATCAGAACGAGGGCCACACGTATTGATTCTCTGTAATAACATTCAGTTTGCAGACTCTCAGAACTCTCAGTTTGGCAGGAAGAAAGCAACACATTTATCACTGTCAGGCTGATATTGTGGTTATTTCATAGACAAAAAAAACCCCAAAAAAGATAGTAAGCTTCTTACCAATAAAATGTAATAACATATCTAAGTTAAGTAATGTCTGGAAAGTTGAGTCCTGTGTTTTCATACACATCCCCTGAGCTGGAAGGGATACACGGGGATCATTGAGGTCCAGCTCCTGGCTCTCTGCCTGAGAGTGTTGTCCAAATGCTCCTGGAGCTCTCTCAGCCTTGGGGCTGTGCCCATTCCCCGTTCAGTGCCCGACCACTCCGTGGGGGAAGAACCTTTTCCTAATACCCAAGCCAACCCTGCCCTGACACAGCTCCAGCCGCTCCCTTGGTTCCTGCCCCTGGTCACAAAGACCAGAGATGGGAGCTGCCCCTCATGAGAAAGCTGCAGACCCTGGTGAGCTCTGACCTCAGTCTCCTCTCCTCCAGCTGAACAAGCCAAGGGTCCTGAGCTGCAGCTCCTGTGGCTTCCCCTTTAGGCCCTTCACCATCTTTCTACCCCACCTAACAGTTTTATAGGTGTCTAATAACTTTAGATCTCTCCTCTACTGTGGCACCCAAAACTGCCCCCAGGATTGGAGGCATAACCTGCACAAAGTGGAAGTGCAGCTCCTGAAACCCTGTGTATTCCTGAGTGAGGAAGATGTGTAAATTATCTTTTTTGGAGTGATTTGCAAATGGAGGGAGAAAGTCAGAGGAGGAATGCTTGCATGCCACCATGTTGTGAGGCATTTCTATACCACAAATAGGAGGAGATATATTGCACACAGGCTGTGAGTATAAGGCAACTGGATGTTAAAATTATTATTCTTATTAATTATTATTCTTATTTTTCTGCAGGCCTAATCTCTAAGGAAAGCTTCGTCTTGTATGTGGATATTTTTGTACCTCTCTGTTCTGCTGGTACATCAACCTCTATGAGCACTGTGAAAACCATGTGTAAAGCTGCTCCCCACAGTATCCCACTGTAGCATTTGTTTTTCTCACAACTTCCTGGAGCATGGGCTCTGGAAGAGTTTTGTCAAGCCAGGCCAAGTCTCACCTAGGGACCTACCTCAGGTTTGTTGTTAGGAATGCCAAGAGTCAGCACTGCCCCATCCCAAAGCTGTACCACTCCTTCTCTACTCAGAATTACCCAGCTCCTTAAACCCTTTTGTTTCTGGGTCCTCTCCATTACTGCATTACTGCCATTACGGCATCTGCATTGTGACATACACCATGGAGCCAAAAGGCTGCAAAACCTGAATTTTGGACTCAGGCCATGCCATTTTTCCTTGATACACCTCTCTTTTTCCTCAAATCTCATTTACTAGATACCCTCATAGTGGTCTCTACCACAGCCAGTGCCCAGAATAATATCAGGGAAAACTTCCCAGTGGTCCAAAATGTCTTGATGTCTCAGTTGGCCCCTTGTAACATTTATGCTACCACTTCCTTATTTCCCTCCACTTAAAGAACCTTGTGTGCCCTTGGGTGTGTGTCTGAAGAGCACCTAGCTTTTTTACAGCTACTCACTTATGCACAGAGACCAAGTTTGTGCTGAGTGGTGCCCCAGAATGCAGACAAGGATAACCTAAAGGTAGGCTTCAGTGAGTGGAAATTAAGGGTCAACTCTTTCAGCTCTTAAACACAACTGAACTACAGCAGAGCATTAAAAGGAAGGAGGATGTAGATTTCTTTAAGTAAGAACAAAACGCCCTCAAGCAACAAAGCGATGCAGAGTGAAGGAAGCATGAGCAGAACAGAATGATTCACACATGACAGACACTGGGAGCTGTGCAGCAAAAGGTGCTTATTGTGCACAGGAGCATCCAATTACGTGGGCACCAGTGGGCTTGGCTCATCCCACTGTTCTGTCACCCTGGATTACACAGAATTTAGGTGACAGGAAATGTATAGGGAAATCCCAGACTGCTCTGACACAGAGAGATGGCACACAAAGGAGGGGCTCACATCGTGAGAAGTGATTACCCAGTAAGTTTTTGGTTCTTTACACATACATACAACTTTAAATACCTCAGCTGGTAACGATGCTGATTGGGCTCTTGACAAAGTGGTAAATCAAATACAGCTTCTTCAAGGGTTAAACTCCTTAAAATCTCCATGGTTTAGCAAGACAGCTTTGAAAAACCCTGTGTGAGTTAAGCTTGCACTGTGCATAATCCATCTCAATTCCCATGTTTGCCATAGTGAGCAACATCTATTTTTGGAGAAGATAAACAAGAATTTATTATCTCTTACTGCTCTTTCCCTTCATCTGGTGGTTTACCTGCCATCCACATTTTCAATCTCCTCTTAGAACCCCCTCCTGCCCTATCATTGAGGTCACTGCCCTGTTTCTTCTGTTCTTCCATCCAAAAAGGAATTGTTTCCACAAGCAAGACTTGGGGTGTAAGTCCCAAACACACTTCTGCTTTAGCTCATGATGTCTAGCAATTCTGCAAGAATTTGTCTTTGGTGACATGATCCATCTGCTTTCCAAATTAATTTTGTTCTTCAAATCTGGTCCACTCCTGACTAAAGAAAACTGTGTCTCATTTCACATTTACTTCTCATACCTACAGTATGTCTGTTAACTGTCTGCTAATATTCCTCTGTTCCTCTTCTTCCAGAAAACCTTTGTGAATCCTTGTGCCTGGCCTCATCTTCCTTTTCTCCTGTACACTTTCTTTTCTTCTCTTTTGTTGACCATGTAGGTCAACAGTCCTTTTAATGACTTCTTCCTCCAACTCTGATTTCTTCCTTCTCTCCTCAAACTGAAACTTAAATTTTTCAAGTACTTGAATTTGCAGATAGATTCCAAGAAACAACCTGGTTTTATCCTAGAAATGTGTGAATTAAATCACCACAATGCTGATAAACATTTAGCTCTGAAAAAAAACCCAAAAACCCCCAAATCCAGTGTTTAAACCATGGTTTCTATGACATTTCATGCATACTCCTACAGGGATATGTCATGCATCCAACTCTACAAAATAATTTTACTAGCACCTTATATGCTACTTCCATGCACACAAAATCTTGGCTGATGCCAAACTAGGACATGGAAATCGGGAAGATTTCCGGAATTCAAAAGAACCTCGTCAATCTGGGAGGGAGAGTTTGAAATAAGACAAAATTTCATAATGACACATTCAAAAAGGTACAGTCAGGAAGGGCAGAACAAATAGAGCAAAATGAGGAATTAAATGAGCGAGCAGTACTGCAGAAAATATCTGGGGTTATAGCGGTTCACAGGCCATAAGATGACACTTCCAAAAAACCAGAAAATCTCATTCTGGAGTATATTATCAGAAGTGCTGTGTGTAAGACAAGGGAGGTAATTATTCTGCTCTACTTGCTACTAGTGAGAGCTTGGTTCCTGCTGTGAGTACTGCATTTAAAGAAGCAAGAACATAAAGAATATCCTACAGAGAGCAAGAAAGATGAGGGTTTTTTCCAAAATCACAGTCCTGAAGGTTTGCTTAGATGATAAATAAGGAGGCTGGGGAAAGGTGAGAAGAGTCTTCCAGTTTATCAAAGTTATTGCAACAAAAACAGTGATCAATTGTTCTCTGTGTCCTCTGGAGGAGGGCAAGAAGCAATCTGCTTAATTTGCAGCAAAGAGGATTTACATTACACCCCAGAAACTCTTGCCACTCTAAGGATAGTTAAGCTCTGGAAGAGGCTAACTGGAGAGTTAGTAACATCCCTTAAGAACAGTTTTGACTGGTGTGTCAGGGATAGGATCTGCATGGATTTAAGTTTCAAGTGAGGTAGAAAAACATTTGGTCATCTCTTGCATCTTCACTGTCATTTTACACTGCATCTAACACACTCTGTATGTTGTGCTACTGGACCAGGCTGTGCCTCTGACCTCACTCTGATCAGCATTTTCATTGCAGAGTTAGCAGGAGTTCCTGTGAGAGCCTTGCTGAAGTGTTTGCTAAATTACATCAGGATGTGTTCCAACCATCTCCAATATAATTTGTTATTTACACAGACGCTGGCAAGGTTCATTAGCAGCACTATTTGGTGACAACATTTTATCATGAACCAGAATGGAATACAAAAGTAAATTATTACAGGACAGATCCTGCTAGAGCAGCCTGTGACACTCAGCAGGTTGCTACAGGATTTTTGACACTGGACTTCGCTAATTTCCAAAATTCTTTTGTCAAATAGTGCCCACAGAGCACAGCATACCCGTATTTTGAAGTGCAAATTTCAAATTTCTCATTTGAAATTTTCAATATATTGCTTTTTATTTATAAAGCTTAGTTTGTATTTTTTCCTTGGAAATCCTCTTTCTCCCCATATGACACTGAGTGAATTCCTAGTTCCTGAGCTGCTTTGATACACAACAACCTTTTCAAATGGCAGAAACCCATTAGCCTGATAATTTCTTTTGGTGACCTGCATGTTGAATTCTCCTCCTTCCTAGATATGACAAGACACAATGCAAGTCTCTCAACATATAATGTGGTTAGTGGGTTTAATTACACTGAGCTTAGGAGCTTTAGATTTGCAGGAGAATAAGGTATTTTTAAGGACAGAAAGTTTGCTGGAGTTTTACATTTAACAAACTTATAAAACAGCCCAGTGGTCCAAGGTAAGTGCTTTGAGTAAAATTAAATTTAAATAAACAGATAAATAATATGCTTGTACTTAGGTGTGATCATGACTTTCCATTTTTAATTTTTCATAATCTTTCACTTGTCTGTTTCTGGGATTTGTATTGTTTCACGCCAGTAAAAGAATCAGAGTTGTTAGAATTTCAAAATATATTACAAGTTTTCTTTCTGAAGGATCAATAATTGCATGAACTCCCTTCAAAACCCCAGTTCTCACTTTGGTGCATTATTTTAACAGGCAAGCAGTGATGCACCCTGCAAGGTGAGTGACCTGTACCTCCAGTGAACACATGATCCAGCGACCAAAACCCAAAAGCTGGGAGATAATAGGCAAGAAATAGCACCTACAAATTATTATTACACTAAGATAGAGATGAAAGAAAATACTGTTAATGCAGACTTAATTTACTTGTCATAAAACAGATCTATCAGGAATAAAAACCCAACAAAACCCTAATCCCAAGAATTACAAAGTGAAGCAACCTAAACCAAAGGTGCATAAAATATTCTAGAACAACAGACTGGCCCAAACATAAGCCAGTTAAATTGCTGCAGCAGTTAGTGACTGAGGAGCTCAGGATTTTCTCTGTCTCCATTGTTTTAAGCTTGTGAGAAGAGGTGTACCCCATCAGGTGCTTTCAAAGGTCTCAGATTTCCTGAAGGAGCAAAGGAATTGAAAATGCATTTTGCCTACTACTGTAAAAAAACCCCAAAACAACAACAGCAAAAAAACAACCAACCAAAAAACAACAACAACAAAAACTACAAAGACCTCAATCAACAACAAAAAACCGCACCAAAACCCCACCCAAACCAAGGAAATCCCTTTAACAATTTTGTCCTTTCCTCTGGGCCTAGGTAGGAAAGGATTGGTTTTTAATGCTGAACTAGCCAGGCAGCCAGCTGCCAGTGTCTTTAT
The DNA here is from genome assembly GCA_910950805.1 of Acrocephalus scirpaceus scirpaceus. Taxonomy (NCBI): domain Eukaryota; kingdom Metazoa; phylum Chordata; class Aves; order Passeriformes; family Sylviidae; genus Acrocephalus; species Acrocephalus scirpaceus. Next base: position 2,285,077 of record OU383785.1, read on the forward strand.
TATATCGATGAACAACCACTTGTTCCAACCCAAAGTTTTCCACTTTCACCTAGCATTTAAAGCTATTAATCCAGAGAAAACCAGCAGAATCTCAGGAATAAGAGTGGGCTGGGATGTGTTCCCTTCACTCTCACATAATAGCAGAGCCACGTTCCAGTGTATTTGCATGATAAGAGCAGAACATGCCCAGATCTGCACAGACCACAGTGGATCTACCTCAGGAGTCCTGGGAAAGGCAGACTGGCACACTGCTCCAGGAGCTGGAATTGCTCAGGGAATGAATCCAAGCCTGGTGACAGAGAAGAAAAGAGAAAGGGGGCAGAAAATGTTCTACTGTATTTTTTGTCTTTTACTACCTGTACCTTCATGTCATGCTTACCACAATTTAGATTTAAAGCCAACGGAGGCACCTTGAACCATGTTAATATTTGTCCAACAGGTTGGGGAGATGCTGGTGGTGCTGGAATGCAGGCAAAAAGGATACAACTTTTTTTTTTTTTCCATTGAGTCAGCAACATGCAGCTGGTGCAAACCACTTGTGTTTGTTCCATGCCTTTAATCTGTCTGCAGTCTGTAGAAGAATACATCCCCAGAGTCTTTACTAGACCTTGAATTCGAGCAGCTGTCACTTTAAATTTATTTCTTCCCCTGTCTGGGAGCTATTTTGGTGCAAATGCAAGCACACGTGCTCTGAGCAAAGCTCCCCAGAGCAGCCACCATCACAGGTACGCTCCTGCATATCTGTATTATCTTCTTTCAACAGGCTTGAAGTTGGTGGCAAATATTTTTCCTTTTAGTGTATTTTTTGTCTTTTGTGTATTTTTTGGCCAGTTGTAGGGGTCCTTTTCGCCACTGCTTCCCAAATCATCTTCTGTGGCATAAAGCCTTGGGTGCAGCAGCTTAGAAGAGTTTCGGGTGGTGCTGGGCTCACAGCAGATCCCCAAAAGATCCTGGGGAAGGAGTAGCACAAGGACCTGTTCTAGGGATCAGAACTATTACAGGTCTTCCCCACTGCAATCTTCCATGTCTGCATCTCTTGAGGTCCAGCCTGTTCAGTCAGGAGCTGCTTTTCAGTCATGAGCAAAGGAAATCTCAGACTCAGGACTCACACTGCCCCATTTCTGGCTTTTTCACTGTTCCCTGAATCCCTACAACCAATTCTCCAGCTCTGCCTCTTTCTGTGCCTATTTGTCCTACATTATGAGATAGTGACCTCTAGAAGAGCCTGGATTTCATTCCATTACTCATCCTCTCCCTTTACTCCATATAAATTGGGTTGTCATCACCCCTTGCTCCCCAGAATATTTCTAGCTTTAGAATTAGAAAGCCAAAGAAACAAGAGAAGCTTTAAATTCTAAAAATCAACCCAACTTGATTTGCCTGATGTTAACAATAACCTGTTAATATTTTCATCAACCTAGAAACCTGCATTCCTCCCACACTCTAACAATAATCTGATGGGATTCAAACTGGGGAGCAGAGCAGGGTGTGGCAAAGCTTAGGGAGAAGGGATACTGGGAACAATTTAACCAGGGGAAAAAAAATACCACAACTCATTTAAGGTATTCACTCAGGACTTATTAATGACTAATCAATGTCTACTTGACTCCAAAAACTGACCTGCTTGAAGAGGATTAGAAATAATAAAAAGTAATTTTACTGGGCTTTCTTGCTCTAAATCAATATTTTAGTAGCTTTGCCCTGTGAAGAGACAGAAGAGGAACCTCTGGCTAGACAAGCTTCCAGGAGCAGACATCCCTAATAGCCCAAGGGTGAGATTCCCCTGTCAAAATGGAGATGCTGGTGGTGCAGACTGTCACCTCGGAGCTCATTGTCTGGGCTCTCTTGACAAAGAGACAGAAATAGGCCTTTCAAGGGTCACCTCATCTCCCTCGGAGATAGGACAAATGACTAGAATTTCAGAAGAATTTATTTCCCTCCAATGGCTATGAAAGGAGACCTAAAGATTAGATCAGATGCAGATATTCGTGATGCAGGCTTCTCATTTTGGGTGAGATGAGTCTCACTAGACTTTGTAAATCTTGCCCACACACTTCCTATTTCTCCTATGTAACATGAAATACATAAACACTAGACATAATGTTAAATATTAGATATTTTATCTATTTTTAATGAGAATAAAATATTTTTAAATTTTATTTTTAATAAGAATAAAATTCCTTAGTAGATCCCTTACCTGTTGTAACTGACTAAACTGTACTAATCAGAGAAAAGGAGACTGCTGCCATAGGAACATTTAGAGGGCAGATAAACAAAGGCAGCTTTAAACTCTAAAAATCAATTCCACTTGGCTTGTTATATATTAACAATACACACAAAATGAATGTTTGCTGGTACTTACTATTAATAATCATCACCACATAGTCACACAGGTTATTTTAACAACCTTATTCAAATGTAGCTGTAAGCAGTCAATGCCATGGAGAGGATGTCATACAAGCAGGGCCAAGAGGTTCAGCTCTTGATGATCTCAGTCCATGAGGTGAAGGTGATCAGTTCTGAGAAATAATTCCCCCTTTCCTTACAACCCACAAATTCAATGTTTTCTGCTTTTATAAGTGTTTCATTTTCTAGACAGTTCTAAGCCATTCACTTGTTCATTGCAGCGTGCTGGGGGTGTTACTTCCCCAGGCTACTAAATGTGTCTTGGCCTGTGACTTGTTTCTTGGTTGGTGCTAGCATTTATGCTTTTTTTTTTTTTTCTTTTTTAATCTCTTGATCAGCTGCTGCACTTGCTGCCCTCGCCACCACCTCACAGCAACAGCAGCCCTTTCCCAGTCTTCCAGGGTGTTTTATCACCAGTGTCTGATCAGCAATGATCAGTTGATTGCTGGGGGCTCTGCTTCAAATGTTTCAAGGCCTTCACTGCTATCCTATGTTTAAATTGTGTATTTAGCTGAAGACCCCAGCTGAAGTTGACACGAGGTTCTTGTAGGAAGGATTGCAGTCTGGCACAATTCATATAAAGCCTGTGACCTGTTCCTGGAGGTGCCATTATTACTTTTATTGGGACACCAGGTACAAAGATGCTTATCCACTGTTTGATAGTTGTGCAATATGAATTGTCCTTGTGTTTGAATTGAAAACAAAGTGGCATTAATTATATCCTGCCTATGGAGCTCCTTCTTCCAGGGGTGCAACAAATTTGCAAAATTTGGCTACAGAATTTTTTGAAAGCCTTGTCTTCTCTGGAAAGAGCTATCAGTCTCAAGTGCCTTGTCCAAAAATACAAGTACTCATTATACCAATAAAGAAACTGTAGCCTTATTTACAATTTAAAGAACTTAATTCTTCAAGGTACTCTGTTTGAATTCGTTACTCCTACTCCACTTGTTTTTCAGTGAGACTTCTGTGTTTACTTTAAAAAGAAGCATAAAAAGTTAAGCAGAGATTAAACAAGACTGCTAAAGAAAAGAATAAAGAGCCTCATCTGGAAAGTCTGCTAAGTCCTCAACAGCATAATGCCTTACTTGTGATTTGGAGTAAAACTATTTATGACAGTTTGCAACACTGGGGACTAAGAAAACATGGATAACATTTCACATACTTGAAAACAAGGGGTTTTCTTTTAGACTGAGTCTTCAAAAACAGCTAAGATTTTCTTACCTGGTACTGTTCAGGAAAAAAGCTCAAAAGCCAGCATTTAGACCAACATCCAGTTATGTGAGGTCCCATCTTAGAAATGCCTTCCTAAAAATTTTCACAGGGAAAGAAAACAACAGATTTCCTGAAGGAAATAAATTTTGCATAATAAGGATCATAACTAACACCAAATACTACCTGATTTTTTTCTGCATCAGGGAGCTAGTGCTTTATTGATAATAATTTTCTGAGTCAATACTGGGAAAAAGTGAATTAGAATAAAAAAGCTTAAAGAACAGAAAAGGCCAGCTCTCCTAACAAGTGAGACAGCATCTCTTCCAAAGCAACAAGGAAACGAAATACTTTTCCAGCTGTAAGGATATTGTTTCATCAGGCCCTACTCAGTCTTTTGGGCTTCTTAAACAGACAGCTTCCAAAATTTGCCAGTCCTGGACAATTTATCTAACAGCAGTACCATTGCTTGTAGGATCTGGTGTGGTCACTGCCCAAGCAGTGAAACAAGGAAGAAGAAACATTTTGTTATTAACGTTGGTCAGGTGGAAAGGGATACTGCCTGCTCATGCCTTGAGTCTGATTGAGCCTTTTCTTACCCATATTCACAGTAAGTCATGATAATGTTATATTAGCAGGGGAAAAGAGCAGCCAGTGACCTTGTTTCATGTATTTGAGGAAGAGGCCCAGCTATGGAGCTGCAGCAGAAAATGTCTTGTACTGACAGAAAAAAGAAGTGTATGGAATAATCCACTTTTTCCAAAACATGCCAGCAAAGACAAAACTTGCCCCCAGCTTTTATTGTGGCATGTTACATTTCATTACTGTTAAAAACTGGAGGTTGATGAAAGCCCTTGTGCCATTTGACACTGCATGATCCAATTCCTGTTTTATTTCTGTTGTTTCCTGCTTGTCCTTGTCACACAGGAGACGAACTTGACAGCGTGTCTCCATTTTGAGGGGGTTGTCCTAAGTTGCCAGTCAGCCAGAGAAATGTGAACTGCCACATCTCAAAGAGCTGAAAATGTGAAATGAAACATTGATAGTTCAAAAATCAATGCCTTTAACTCTTTCATTTTTACAAAAAAGCTCCTGTATCTACAACTCTCTCCCACAGTTTTTCATGTGCCAAAAGCTCCAACTCTTTTCTAATAATTTTTGACACTTTCTCTGAGACTATTTTCTGAGAATAGGACAATCAGCGCTCTAGAGAAAAAAAAAAGAGAGAAATTGTGTCGTATGCAATTTCATATTAAAGGAAACAGTTCAGAAGAACTGTACTGATTATGTGAGCAATTGAAACAGAAACCACTGCAAAATTTCTAGTCTTTTGCACCAGGGAGCTCTGGAATGAGCTGCTTGAAAGCAGGATTTAGGACTCTGTTTGCTGCAGCATGTACATGGCCTTGACAATTATATTTGTGACATTTCCCTATCCTGCACTAAACTGCAGCTGGCAGTGGCATTAATTTGATTATTGCACGTCACTGTGGCCCAAGTAAAAGATTTCATCAGAGTCCAAGCTTCAGTACACCCCACTGTTAATAAAAGGGTGACTTTTGTGAGATAAGGGACAGGCCCTGAGAAGCTGTGAGAACATTGAGGGCAATGAGAAATTGCTAGATAATTATCTGCCAATAATGACTGCAAGAAATGAGAACGTTTCTGGACAGGTTTCTTATATCCTGTGCATGGATTTTCAGTAGTGATTGTTATTTTATCAAAGTATTGGCCCATAGGCTTCATCTAAAATGGTTGTTTTTCTTTGTTAAGTATAAAATAGACCTTTGGTGTGATGACAGGCTGAGAAAGTTGGGGCTGTCCAGCCTGGAGAACAGAAGGATGCATGGAAACCTCAGCAGTCATCCAGTGTCAGAAGAGGCTTACAAAGAATCCAAAGAGGGATTCTTCATCAGGATCTGACAAGAAATAGTGGGTTCAAACTGAAAGTGGGGAGATTTAGGTTAGATATATGGGAGAAATTCCTCCCTGTGAGGGTGGGGAGGCCCTGGCACAGGGTGCCCAGAGAGGTTGTGGATGCCTCATCCCTGGAAGTGTCCAAAGCCAGGTTGGACATGGCTTGGAGCAACCTGGGATAGGGGAAGGTGTCCCTGCCCATGGCAGAGATTTGGAATTGGATGAGCTTTAAGGTCCCTTCCAACCCAAACCATTCTGGGATTCTGTTCTATGATTCTTTATCTTCATTCAAGTACAGTACAAGAATTGGCTCAGGTCCCTTCAGTGACTGAGTATTTTTAACATCTCTTGGAAGTCTGGAGAAACAGTCGTGGACCTGAAAGACACCAAGTCACTTTGCTAAATTAGTGGGCAAAGAGCCTGAAATTTGTGTCAGGAAAAAAAAAAAAAAAGAAAATCCAAGAATGGTAAGTAAACAGTAAAAAGCAAAAGCATAGTTTTATGAAAAATGGGTCTTGTCAAATAAGTGCAACACAATTTTTAGTTACTCATTGGCCTGATTTATATAGAAAAGTGTGTTAACAAAAAACCCAATCAATTTCTGTGCCTTGGTTTTCCACAACAGTGATGATATATAATAAAGCTGTAATCAAAGAATCATTGACTATCCTGAGTTGGATGACACCCACAAGGGTCATTGAAAGATTCTGGCTACAAAATATCTTACAACAGATAGGACATGACCAGTGTGAATTTTTGGGATCTTCTGTATGTCCTCAGGGAATTTCTTCTTCACCAAATGCTGCTAAATGAATAATGTATAAGAAGATACAAAATTATCTAAGGAAAACCATGCAGATGGCACACACTGTCAGAAATGAGACACTGAGGTCAATCACACAGACTAAGCTCAACTGGTTTGGAAGGTGGAGAGCCACTGAGACATATCTACTTTACAACATCCAAAGGCATTATCTTATATGATCAAGAATGTAGGTCATGTGTCTGACTAGAGGAATCATATCCATAACAGCCACAGGTTGAAAAGGGCTTTGGACCAGTCACTGAATGAATCCATGGGAGCTTATGGTGAGCATGTCAGCTGGGATTGTCATGGATGTGGAAGTGTTGCTAGGGAAGGATTGGGACTCTGGTTAGTGGAGTTTGGGGATGTCTGACTTGTTCTGTGTCAGCCATTGGCCACTCAAATTTACAAACAGATAAAAAACCATGAGCCATCTGCTTCCAGGAAGGGGGGAACATGGCATTTCAAAGCATTTTAATGAGTTTTCTGGAACAGAATTTGGGGTAGGTGTGTGGGTAGGAGAGCAGAAGAGAAGCTGACATGATTGGCTTAGACAGGAAGTGTTTGGACAGCTTTTTCATTTTAAATGTGTGTCTAGACATGAGCAGAAATTCAGTCTTGCTGAATATGCCCAGTTCTGCCCTTTAGGGGAGCTGGAGCAGGGGAGGAGAAAGAAGTGCATAGAAAGCACAGGAAGATGTAGTTTCCTCCATGCATTTAAAAGGGCCACAGGACTCATGGCTGAGCTAACTTACCAGAGCAGAGGAAATTACCTCACCCAGCTGCACCAGCAGGAAGAAACGTGGGGTCTTTCAGGATGGGATGAACCAAATCATTATTTGCCCTGTGGATGGGTAAGCATCAGGTCATCTATCCCATTTGCCACCATAATGCCGTCATTGATTAGCTGCATGTATGGATTTTGGAGCCAGCCCTATGCCTTTACATAGAGCAGGTACCAGCAGCCCAAAGCCTACTGGCACCTACAGCCAACAAGATAAACATTTATGGTGCAGTGTACATGTGTCCTTACACACTGAGGTCAGGGAGTGTGGACAGATGCCCCTGGGGTTTCAGAGATTTTAGTACAAACCTCTGTGCAGGGCAAGGACAAGACTTTGCATAACATGAATTACCCTCAGGGGTGTGCAGCCCTCCTGTAAGTGCTCTGTGTAACATCTGGGCTGCACACACACCTGCAGCTTGCCTGTGACCTGTTTATCATTTCACACAGCTGCACAGTTCTGGCAGCCACGGTGGCAGCAGTGCTTCACCACAGAACTCACTTGCTATAGGGGTTTTGCTCTGGAAGTTAATCAATGCAGAACTAACTGCACCATCAATATTGATCAGGCTGTGAAGGCTTTGGCATTACAGCACTGCAATATCCTGTTACTTCCAGGCTGCTTTGCAGGACCCTGTGTGCATATTAATGGATGAACCTGCCTGGCCTGACAGGTTCACAGAGGAGCCCAGCACGGCACAATAAGGGCTGAAGCTAAGATGCTTCATAGGAATTTCAGTTTTTGTCTTAGATACTAAAAAAATGTGTCAATATAACTCACAGGTCAGCAGTTCCTGCCACGAGCCCAGCAGTATATTTGACAGCTTTAAGGATGATATGGGCTGTGCATTTGTGAAAGCCTGCTTGACCCAGGGGGCCATTAGCGAGCTCTGTAGGCAGACCAGCCACTCCCTCTGACTGAAAGTAAGTGCATTTAGTGACCTGGACTGACCTGTCACACTTTGACTCTCTGGTACCTTCTAATGCTGTGAAAGAATTCAGTCACATAACCCTTTTATCACTTTCTAGCTAATAAATATCTCTCTGTTCATGCTGCTGGTCAGAATCTGACTCCATGTGGCCAGCTGAGACCTACTCTTGTGTATATGTAGGGAGCCTGAGGACAAAATAAAACTGGTTTCACCTTTTTGTTCCTTGAGAACAGAAGGAGGTTCTTGAGCCATTCATTTTCAGTGCAGCCACCCTTCAGGGTAAGATGCAGCTCATCTTCAGGATTGTATTTATATTGTGACTGCACTAAAGTAGATTAAGAAGAGATTGTTACACGTGGCTTTGGAAAGATTAAGGTAGCTTTTGTGATGCTTGGTAGCTGCTTACATTTGTACAAAGTACTTTCTGAGTCTACAAGTAGCTGGACGAACACAATTTACACACCCTTGGGGTTTGGCAGATCCTCTTTATTGTGTAAACACCCATCAGGAGCTTTGTGGATCATTTCCTCAAATGTCAGTACCGAAGTGTTGCATAATCCCCTTTTAAGCATGTAAGAAGACAAGCAGATTTTAGGCTAGATTTTTCGTTATTTAGGCTTGTCTCTTAGCTAGCATACACCTCAAGAAACTTCTGTACTGAAGGTGAAAGGTGAGAGCAAGTTCAGCAAAATTAAGCCCCTTATCCTGTCACCATGTGGTGCTGGATGAAACCACTCCCAGCTGGGGTTCAGAGCATCTGGGAAGAGCCAGGTTGAAAAAGCTGCTCCAGGCAGGCCTTGAGCCTCTTGTGCCAGCCCACAGAACAAGATCCTGGGTCCTCACTGAGCCTAAGCCTGTTTGCATCACAGGTGATGATGAGGAAGTTGGACATCAGGCAGTAAAGGCTTTAACAGTGTAGATAATTGGGGGGTAGAAATGGGAATGTATGGAAGGCCTTAAGTCCTAGGGTAGAGAATGGATTTGATTTGTAATTGCTCAGTACATCACTCCACACCTGAGAGACTTCAGGCAGGATTCTTTAAACACCTACGGAAGGAAATTCTTCTGGTAGGGAGTGATTCACACCTCCCACAATGACGGCTAAGACACTCTGGGGGCTTCGTTAGGATATTTTCATTCTAGCTTCCCCCAGAACCACACACATTGCTCCCACTATGTAGAATTTGAGCCACAGAAAAGCAGAAGGATTTATTTAACAGGAAAACTATTGCAGGGTTGAAAGTCTAGGATGGCTGTGATTGATGTGTGTTAACAACTACTACATCTTGTCAGCCTTGTTGTGCAGCACCATTCCTGTAATTAATGGGCAAGGACTTTCTAATTCTCCTCAGTGCAGCTCAAATGGTGCCAAGACACTCGAGGTGTCCATAAAATATTGCCAAAGGAGCTGGAACGGGGCTGCCAGGGCCAGCTCTAATGTTACCCCATCTCAGTGCTGGAGCCTGAAATCCCATGTAATGCCCTGGCACTGATGTACCACCCACTGCTGAGCTCCAGGGAGCCCTTCAGGCTCTCACATTTGGTTCAGGTTCAGGTGTGACTCCTGCTGGGATGGCACCTTGAAGTGGTGACATGGTCACTCTTCACTTAACACTGTGCCCCATAGGTGTGCCCAACACCCATTTATGTCCCTGCTGCCATGGTGTGCCTGGAGGATAACATTTCCCACCTGGCAGCATAAATGGGATTATCTCTTCAGGATTCCTGCATCCCACAGGTCCCCCCACCATAATGAAGGAGCAAGGGAGTTTGAGGAGTGGAAGTGACACAGACTTAGGGCTGCTCTCTTTGGTATGAAGGCCAGCTTAGTATTTCTGACCCTCTGTCAAGGTTTGAAAATCTGGTTTTCAAGCTTAGCATGTCTGTTTTGTAATATGCTTCAGACATCAGGTCCTAAATGTGGATGACTCGCTGGTTTTTTTGCAGGCAACAGTGACAGCTCTGGGCATCACTGGCAGGCAAACATTTTTAATATTTTCAAGCTGTGTGGCGTTCTGAGAGATGTTTACTTCACCACATCTCTGTCATCTTTTGATGTTAATACCTGTGTCAGAGTGATTTCATGGAGGCTGTCCTGGGGTGTGAAAAGGAACCCATGGTGCAATGTAAGTTATGCTCTTCCCACCATGCGGCAGAGATAATTCTGTGGCACTTCATGCTGAAGGATTTCATTCATTACTTCTCTAAGCCAGCCTAAGGCACCTGAACCACAAATACTCTGGAAGCAGGTGCCTAATGTCACCATAGTAGAATCACTTTGAAAAACCAGATTTTCATGATACCTAAGCAGTGTTATCACTGACAGTGGGTATTGAAGTGTTCTGTACAACAACATAACTGTGGATGCTGGGTGTGAGAAAATCAGGCAGCAGTAGAACAGTGTCTGTGTGAAACTAAGTCACAGAACTTTCTCACACTGGGCTGAGAAAGTGTGCCTTGGGAAGGTGTAAGGAGGAACCCCAAAACAGTCCTTGGAGAAGGAAAACAACCTTTGCAGGTGTTGTTTGTCTCCTTGTTTACTTGCAAGAAACCATTGAGGGATGTTATTCCCAACTGTCCAGTGATGGTCTGGTGGTGGTTTGCTAACCAATGAAACTTTACTCTCTTGGAACTGTCTATAAAAGAGGGTTTGGAAGAATAAAGTTGTTTTCATTTGCTACTAAGCCTGAGAGTCTCATGTCGTTATTATCGCCGTCGCTAATACAACAGCAACACATAACCATGTCCCAGATTTTTATATATAGAATCACAGAATGGTTTAGGTTGGAAGGGACCTTAAATATTATCTAGCTGCACCCCTCTGTTATGGGCAGGGGCACATTCCACTGGACCAGGTTGCTCCAAGTCCCATCCAGCCTGTGCCAGGGCCTCCCCACCCTCACAGGGAAAGATTTTTTTTCTAACATATACTCTAAACTGACAGTCTCTTAGTTTGAAGCCATTCCCTGTGTCCTGTCCCTCCAGCCCTTGGAAATTGTCTCTCTCCATCTTTCCTGCAGCTCCTTCAGGCCCTGCAAGGCCACACTGAGGTCACCCCAAAGCTTCTCCTCTGCAGGTGAACAATCCCAGCTGTGCCAGCCTTTGCTCCCAGCAGAGCTGCTCCATCCCTCTGCTCGTCCTGGAGCCTCCTCTGGCCAGGCTCCAGCAGCTCCAGGTCCTTGCTGTGCTGGGCCCCGGGGCTGGGGCAGCTCTGCAGGTGGGGTCTCACCTGAGGGGCCACAGGGGCAGGATCCCCTCCCTTGATGGCCACACTCTAGGATGAGCCCAGGCAGGGTTGTTTTCCTCTGGAAGTGCTTGGATACACCCCCGACCCTGCAAATGCAGAGCAGTGACACTGGATCCCCCAGGGATTCCTCCAGGGATCCACAGAAAGGAGAACGAACCCCGAGGAGGAGAGAGTTCAGCATCCCCGTATCCAGAGCTAATGGAAAATTAATGTATATGCTATAAATATCGATTCCATAGCGTGCTGGTTTAAGCTGCACAAGGTCAGTTCAATGTGATAAAGCATTTATTCTGTTAGAGCTGTGCTGTGCATTCTCTGCCTGCTCAGATTTGGTGCAGCCACGCCAGCCACTCAGGCATGTGTGAGCTTAGTGCAGCTTCTGATGTGATTCCAGCCACCACATGAAGCCCTTCACATCCACGATTTATTACTGCTGGGCTTGGAGCCCTCAGCTCTACTTTCCAGAGCATCTGTTTGCTTCATGCAGCTTCAGCTCTGTGTGATAGCAAAACATTGCTCAGCTGTTCACTCTTTTCTCCTTCAGAGACTTGTAAAAGAAGAAAACAAGGGACTTTAGGGTACACTGACTTACCAAAGCCAAACTTTTGATTAAAGTGATATTTCTGCCTATTTACAGGAGCCTTAACAGAACACAGGACTCTTGGCACTGTCTTAAAAAGGTGTCAGTGTCAAGTGGTTTCTAAGACATCAACAGCAAAAATGAGGAACCTGCTCATTCTTTAGGACTCAAATGAGGAAAATGGCTCAGCTCCTTCCTTAATATTTGTCTTACACAAGATCCACAACACTGCTGCTAGGGGAGAATTGGATTTGGAAGGAAAATTGTACCTGGTTTATTTTACCCAGTTCTTGACACTAACAGGTCTTGAATGAGTGAAGTAGAAGCAAAAATGAAAGAAGTTTCTAAAAGGTATCAAAACTACCTGCAATTAATTTAAAGACTGATCTTCATATCTGAAATTTGGGAAATGCATTTTGGGTTCTATGTTCTTCCCCTGATGTGAGATGATGGGAAAGCTTTTAATCAGATCCCCTCATATGATGTGCAATGACCCGTGTGCTGAGCAGAAAGAAACTGCACAAGACTAAGTCTTAGAAGCCTAAAGTAAAATGAGATATTTTTTTAATGACAGGATGTAATTAATATACAACATAGCTCAGGTTTATTGTTATAAAAGCCCAAAAGTTTTCATCACTGATCTTGTATGCATAGAAACCAGACTTCCAAAGACAATATGCTCACAGAAAGTATATATGGATTCTGAAAGACATTAATTGTTCAAGTGGTAAAAAGCCCCAAAACTGTAATTTCTTCGTTAGCAAACTGCAGTGTATTTGGTCGTGCTCATTTCATTGTCAGCAGGAGGATTAAAGAATTTTTCTTTCATAATTTGTTCTGTTATTGACCACCTCTAGTTCTCAATTTCCATTGTGTGTGGTGTTAAAACAGTAACCCCTTAAACTGTGGTGGAATGTGCAGATTCTGCCCCCACGTACCCCTGGTCCTCCAAACACACTTCTTGCCAAGGGTTTCTCCTCCTCCTAGACACCCAAAATCAAAGATGTCAATGGTATATTAGTTATAAAACAGCCAAATTTCACTGTAGACATCTCAGCATTCCAGTTGTCCTAGAAGGTTCAAATATGAAAAAATCTTTATAAAATCTGGTGAGGTGCCTGATTCAATCTCCTGAAAACACGCTGAATGTGTGGAATGTATATCCTCCTCGTGCAACCCAGCCTCTTTTCAAACAATTCCAGCAAGAGCTCCTCCTCTCCTCTGAGAGTTTTTTCTCTATTCTATCAGCTCTCCATACCAGAATGATTATCATCATTGATAATCATGCTGGAATGATTATCTTCAGATTATGTCTTGTCTCCCAAGGCACACAAATATACAGTAAGCACCTGCAAAAAGGCAGCATTGGTAAATGTAATTTTATGTTAAAACCAGCAAATTGGAGATACACTGCAGCTCTTGGTTCATTCTAATAGATGCAAGCCTTGGAAAACCAGCTGTGTATGGCCACTGATGAAAAATGAATTGCATTGACTTACAGAACTGGCTTGCATAGGGGAAAATGCAAGCACTCAAAAGAAAAACCAATATTCAATTAAAATCTAAAAATAATCAAGTGTAGAAGATTCCTGTAAGAATTAAATCTTTGTACTGAATTTTTGCCAGAGGCATCAAGAGAGCTATTTTATGATGAATACAAAACAACAGTATTCCTCTGTGTGTTTAGGCTACCACTGTAACTACAGTTGATGAACATTTTGGGAGCTGTTGGATTAGTCATCAAATAAAAAACCCACATCTAAATGTACTTGCATAGCACATTTGCATAAAAGAACAGCTCCCTCCCCAAAGCTTATGGTTTTTTTTGTCTTGTCCAGCCTTTAAAAGTGAATCAAGGATTCTCTTTCTCAAGTAGCACCTTTTTATTGCCAGTAAAACAAGACTGGTAACAAAAGAAAACTCTAAATAGACCACATGAGGCCATTGGTGGTTCATGCTTTGAGATAAGAATTCTTTTATTAGAACTTTGCTGTGATGTTTTAAGATTTGCTGCAGGTTCTTAAAAATGAATAGGAATTGTTCTGTTCTGAATTGTCAGCAGTTTGGAAACTTAAAACATCCAGGACATGTCTCAAGAAATCCAGTTGTTCTCTTTGATCCTAGATTAAAGGGCCTTTAGAAATTTCAGAGCTATGTAGTTTCTCACACAGTTCCAATTAACACGACACTTGAGCTTTATTCTGTGAATGTACAATAATGTAGAAAACTCCTTGGTATTCCCTCATCAGCTATATTCTATTTAAAAATACATGTATTGGTTTTATATCAACATCCTCAACCACATTCAATACTCCATTTATACCCTTAGGTTTAGTAATTCACAGAACTTCAGCTTCACAGATTCTTACCAATAAATCCCAAAATGCATGCATGGCTTGGTTTAAGAAAGATATTTTACTTGTGTTTCATACACAAAAAGAACTGATAATCAACAGTGGCTTAAAAAATTAACACTACTCCACTTTTTCACAAGTGTACAAAAAAGAAATCATGAATTTACATTCAACGGTAAAGCTTAAAGTCCACTCTAATAATAGTTGCATTGACATTCACATACACAAGCACGGAATAAATATTTCAGGATTCTTATAAGAGCATACAGCATACATACAGTACTTGAATTTTACATAAGGAGTGTTAGTAGGGTCAGAAATTCATAATCTCATAGAAAAGTAAAACTAAAATCAGAAAAGGTCGTGTGGGAGGTAACACCAAGGTACTGCACAGAGCTAGCAGGTTAGTAAATCCATTTGTGTGAGGAGTTTGCTTCCGCTTCTTCATATTAGGACAGTTTGTTTGCAAAGGTGTATTCAAAGTGCAGAATAATGCAAAAAAAAGAGAAGATATTCTTGTATTTATTAATACATGCAAGAGGCAGCCCCCAAGTCACCCGACAGAATAAAGCTGTTATTGGCAAGTGGCCGATATAATACAGATGTTTCAGGCAATTTTTCTAAAGCACTTTAATAGCAGCAATTGTAATTTATAATGGCTCTAGATTGACTTCTGTTTGGGTTAAAGGGCATCGTATTTCTTTAACATTTACAGCTATATTTCTTTATAAATAAATATCTCAAATAACAAATAGCATAGTTAATGTTACTTTTTTCTCTCTTTTGCATAAGTGTCGTGGAAAAACTCTGACCTTCTCAGAGACATAATGTGCAAAATAATGTGGAAATAGGGACACAGCATCACCGTTACATTCCTGGGATGTCAGCCCAGCCCTTTTTACTCTCTCAGGGCTAGCCTTACCAGGGTAATGCAGGGCTTTAAGGGATAATTTTTCCAATGGCTTGCTTGGTAAAGAGATATAATTTGTGGTGTCTCAAAGAGCTGTAAATGTGAGGTTTCATTTGAAGCAGTGTGTACAATACGTCATGTATAGGAGTCAGTATTTCCACACAGTGACTTCTCAGGATTTGACAAGTCTGCTCATCTCCTTTCAGACATTTTCTCCCCAGCCTGAACATCTTTGAACATTTTTGTTCATTAGGTGTTTCCTCTGTTGCATATTTACCAGCTCTTCTTGCATTTTATAATCTGATCTCATATCACCTAGCTGACATCTGCACACAAATATTTCCAATCAGATAGAGGGTGCACAACATTACAACTGTTAAACCTGTCCTGTAAGTGTCATCAAGACAGGAGCACAGGAACCACAGTGCAGAGTCCAACCTCTCACTGGCTGTACTGTGAAGATTCTCCTTTTCGGCGTAGGAGAAAGGAAACTTGTGTCTGCTTTTTAGATTCTGAAAACAAGCCAGAGTGGAGAAAAAGAGTTAACACCAGACTTAATAAAGCTTTTAAGACAAAACCTGTTAAGCAATTTAGACAGACACCGAACTTCCTGCTGATTTTCTCAAGTCTGTACATACAGGAAATTTGTTAACAGTAGGAAGAAGTTGGGATTTGCTACATAGGAGAAATCTGCCATTATTACAAAAACTGGCTAAGAGGGTTTTTTCAGTATAATTCCCTCACTGGTCACTGTTCTCAGTGGTGCTGTTGCCCTTTTCTTTTTTCTCCTGAGTCTTGTTTCCCTTCTTCTTTTTCTTCTTTTTCTTGGTCTCTTCTTTCTTGCCAAAGGTTATGAAGTCACTTTTGTCAATTTGGCTGTTTGGTGGCTCCTGCCGGATGGAGATGATTGCAGGAGATCCTGGGATAATGAATTTGTCTGGCAACTCACCAGGACCACCTTGTTTGGAATTGCCCGGTCCAAATTTAAAGGTCCAGCTGTTGCTGTTCACACCAGCTCCCACTGGGGGGGACACCTCTCCCGCCTCAGGTTCTGAAAAAGTCAAAACAGCAAGAAAAGCTTAAAGCATCTTTAAACACAGGCACTCAGTGAGCAGCAGCTTTCTGTTTGAAAGCTCTGGCTTCAGCCTACAGTCACTCCTGCCTGCCTGGCTGCTCCTCTGGGGGTTACCCACTGGTTCTTGCCCAGCCTGCTCAGTGTTTGCGTGCACTGACCCACTCCATGTGCTGTTGGGTGCAACAGGCTCTGGATCCCATTTTGATCTTTTGCGTTTGAAGTGTTTGGAGTAAGAGATCACTGTGATGCAGCCCACTGTAGTGTTCTATAGCAGGAAACACAAGCACGTGCATTGCATGGCAGAAGGGTGTGTTTGAGGGTGTTGAGTCTCTTGGGACAGGGTTAGAAGAGTGGCCAGGGCAGGGGGTGACAGCCTTGGCATGATGCACATCCAGGGGGATATTTTAGCAAACCATCCTGTCATGGCTGTGTCCAGGAATCCTCATGCAGGGAAAGAAGGGAGAGTGTCAAGAGGGTGGAATGGAGCCAGGCTCTGCTTGGTGGTGCTGAGCAACAGGACAAGAGGTAACAGGAATGGATGCCCAGGAAGTTCCACCTGAACATGAGGAAGAACTTCCTTCCTGTGCAGTGACCGAGCACTGAACAGACTGCCCAGAGAGGTTATGGGGTTCCCCTCACTGGAGATTTTCCAGAACCATCTGGATGCAATCCTAGGCCATGTGCTCTGCTTGAACGGGGAGGCTGGACCAGGTGGGCCACTGTGGCCCCTTCCAAGCTGATCCATTGTGTGACTCTGAGCTGGTGCACCCCAGAGAGGAACCTGAGGCCAGCCAGCAGGCAGCTGTGTAACTATGGATGCAATGTGCCTGAGCAGCAGACACGGCCCCACAGCAACACCAGGAGTGAACTGAATTGCCTGGGCAGAGATACTGCAGGACTGCTTCCATCAGGGTGCACAGTCTGGTCTCAGAAATAGCCACGGTCTTCACAGAATCATGGAATACCCTGGTATTCTCTCTAGATCACAGGATTATACAGGCAAATATAAAGTGAAGTTCTACCCCCAGTTTTAGGCTTGCAGGATGAAGTAAGTTTCAATTTTATTTCCATTCTTTTGATTAGATTGAGTTAATCAGATTGAAATGTTTGCGTATGTTGCTCTGACAAGGACAAATTTCTAGCTTAATAAAATGCAACAGAATTAGGTTTTCCTGTGAGAGAAAGCCTAAAGACTTGGTTGTTTTCTTTCCTTTTATACTTTGAACATTTGCTGTAATTTACATAACTCCCAATTTTGAATAGGAACAGCATCTCTATTTTAAAGTATCATGTTAAGTGTTTAAACAACTGTGATCAGGGGAAAGCTCAGTGTTTATGCACTGATGCTAAAGCTGTCAAATCAGAGGAAAACTTCCTTATCTACACCCTAAAACTGTAGTAACAAAACATGGGACACCCTTGTAACACTCCTAACCACGTGCAAATCCTCACAATACCACACAAAAAATTCCAATACCACTGATTTGGTAAGTCTCAGCATCATGTATCAGAGCTGTCCAGCTGAAGAGGTAAAAATATTTGGGATAAAGAAGGAGGTGGGAACTGTGTTGGAAAACCATTTCAGAGGGACTCCATGGAAGAGGAGACGAGGACACTGGATAGGGGGGAAGGAACTGAGAAGTCCTAGGTCTCCTGCTGGTTAAAAGGGCAGGAAGAGAAAACAAAGCAGACAATCTAGAGGGAGATCCCCAATGTTTTGCCAGGAAACATCTGGTACTGGCTGCTCTGTACCTCTGCAGCCATAATGAAGAATGCTGTATTTTTTTTAGCAGCTCCTTTAATGATCCTTCATCTTCTGTTATGTTGTTTGTATAATTTTCTATTATATGAAATAAATGGTGTGTGGTGCATGCAGATATAAGGCTCTCCTTTTAGGTTCAAAAGCTGAAAAAACATATTTTGCTGTGTGACAACCTTTCTCCTGCCTGGCAGCAAAACTAACAAGGCTGGGAAGCAGGATTCCTTCTTTAAGCTTTTCCGGAGTGGTGCAGCAGGTCCCTGTAACAGAGCCCGAGAAATGTATTTACAAAAACCCCATCAGAACATCTCTGAATCCATCCAGGTAAGAGGTTTGGCACATGAAATCTTTAGCATCTCTGAGCCTCCATGGCACACAGATATGACATGACTGCTTTTAAAGTGTGATATTTAATCAAGAACTAGAAGACACTGTACACTTCTTTTCCCCCTAAGATTGGATTTAATGATGAAGAAGCTTTGACTTTATGTTCTTTCCAGGAGCTGCTGACGTTGTTTTAGTGACCTTAGCCTCTCGAGTCTCAAATCGCTTTTCTGAAGTTATTATTAATGTAAAAGTTCCTCTATTTTATCAGTTGTAGCTTTTCTGTAAATTTCCTATGGTCTTAACTATCAGCTTCAGACTTTTTACATGTTTCCTGTAAGTAACAACAATGTCCTAGAAAGTCCTTTCATAATAAATGCATTAATATGAACCAGCTTTCATTTCTGCTTAATAAACTGTTTTGTTCAGGTACCTTTTATATCACGTTTGTTTCTCTGAGATGATAAATTACAAAGGTGGAAAATGTGTGTCTTGGCCTTTTTCCAAATTATTAATCAATTTTCTTTCTATTGCAAAACAAAAATGTGAGCTTTCATATTGCACATAATAATTTAAGCCCTATTTGATAAATAAATCCTCTCTTTCTCCCAACAAGCCCACACAATATGCATTCCAAACTTTGGCCCAGACCCAATGCTCTTTTTCTGCTCCTGACAGGAAGAAGACAGCTGAAGATGACCTCAAATCATGTTTGACCCACCCTTGCTCTGGCTGGGGAGAACCCTGTATCTGAGAATAATTCAAAGAAAAATTATTTTGAAGAGTACAGGGTGAGAACACTCTGTGGGCTGCAGGGCCACCACAGCTGGGACTGCAGTGCATGGCTGTGCCATTTTTCTTGTGAGCATAGAAGTATAAAACGATAGAACAGCCTGCATTGGAAGGGACCCCAAATATCATCCAGTTCCAATCCCCTGCCATGGGCAGGGCCACCTCCCACCAGACCTGGTGGCTCCAAGCCCTGTCCAACCTGGCTTTAAATACTTCCAGGGACGAGGCAGACACAGCTTCTCTGGGGAACCTGTGCCAGGGCCTCACCACACTTACCTTATATTCTTCCTAATATCTAATCTAAACCTACTCTCTGTGGGTTTGAAACCATTCCCCTTGTCCTGTCACTCCAGCCCTTCTAGATAGTCTCTCTCCATCTTTCTTGTGCCCTCCCTTGAGGCACTGGAAGAGGCAGTTAGGTCACCCTGAAGTTCTCTTCTCCAGGCTGAGCAATCCCAATTCTCTCAGCCTTTCCTGGAGAGGTGCTCCAGTCCTCTGATCAACTTGTTAGGCTGAGCACAGGACATGGGACAAGGACAGTGACACTTCATGTTGTATATTTTACCACACAAATACATTAATGTGCAAGAATCCAGGGTATCCCCGAGGTAAAGTGTCTCCTGCATGAAACCATGAAACCTTCTGCCAGACTAATGGGGGGCACATACACTTCGGCACTACTGAAATCTAACTCAGAGCAGGAAAACAACCCTTTAATCTGGTTCTGCCCAGGCAAATCAACTCACCAGATGAAGTCAGTAACATTTGTCACGAAAACATCTGACTTCATGCATCCAGCCAACAACAAACCCATCCCACTTACCGTGGAATCAGGATCCTGTCAGGCTATGGGGGCTTGCTTGCACTTATGTCTGGTTTTGTCCCAGCCCCTGAATATGTTTGGTGTCCATACAAACTAAGCATTTTAATACTCTTTAATTCTCACTAAGCCAAAGGAAACCAATTATCCTTACTGCTGTGCAGAGAGCTTGCATACAAAATAGAGAATCTACTGAGTTAATAGCCATCATTTCCTGCAAGTGGGGCTTCTCCAGTCCTCAGGAAATTTCTCTTCTGCGTGATTTACCTGAAAACATGTCTGTTTATCTGTATTGGCAGGCTGGAAGGTCACAGTTCACCTGTACTAACAAAGTTGTATGTTTAGACATTTCAGATCAAGGATAAATGTCATTTGCTACCTAGTTTCCAAGGCTTCCTTAAATGTCTCTTCTGTTTCTTATCAGCAGGGATTCAACAACAAAAGCTTTCTACTTATGTGTCATTTTACATTTAATGTGATTAGTTGTC
This sequence comes from Acrocephalus scirpaceus scirpaceus, assembly GCA_910950805.1. NCBI lineage: Eukaryota > Metazoa > Chordata > Aves > Passeriformes > Sylviidae > Acrocephalus > Acrocephalus scirpaceus. The sequence continues at coordinate 2,305,479 of OU383785.1, forward strand.
CTTCTCTTGCATATTTTCTGCATCTTTAATTGAATGCTTCAAATTTGTTTGTTAAACTTAGAGGAAAATCCAAATAAAATACCCCCCCCAGTTATATTTCTAACAGTTAATTTAAAACATTACACTTCTTTTCCTCCTACAGTTAGAGAGAGAGGGGTTGCCAGAGTTAATACATAAAAGCCCAGTCTGGTCATTTCCTGGGGTGATTTATGGGATTACTCTGGGCCTTTTCTTTTATTCTCAAGCAATACTTCAGACTTCAATGACCAAATAATTAAATTTTTAAATGCTTTCATGCAGCAGAACCCAAAATTTAGGCTGCACCTGCAGGTCCTGATGCTTCTTTGCCTGTGTGTCTGCAAGCTAAAATGGGAGATGAACTTTTCACCCCATCCCTTTCCTACTCTCAACGAAATACAAATGTCTCAGTAGACTTTAAATGGAACCCAGAGCAGCAGAGACTCTGCAGTTGAGTAGGTCACATATTTAGCTGGCATGAAAGGACTTCTAGGCTGTCTTTCAAAGTACTTCTTTTTCCATCCCGTGACTGCTGTCTGAAGTGCACAGGCAGACTTACACAGAAAAAAACTCCATATCCTCAAATCACCTATCTGAAAGCTGGAGGGAATAGGGTATGGTGCATAGGTAATGCTTGTTCTCTTCCAGAGGCATTTAATGGTCATGTATTGTAGGCCTCTACCTCTCACAGGACTTGAAAAACATAAACCCCCCAGTTAACAGGCACTGCTTCAACAGGCCCTAATTGTTCTGAAATACCTGATTTCCTACACAATGTCAGATACAGAGAGTCATGTCTGCCCAGAGCAGCTGCCCCTGGATACCTGGAAGTGTCCAAGGCCAGGTTGGACAGGGCTTGGAACATCCTGGGACAGGTGAAGGCATCCCTGCCCATGGCAGGGAGTTGGAACTGGATGAGCTTTAGGGCCTCTTCCAACTCAGACCATTTCAAGATTCTATGTGGATGTCACAGTCTCCAAGATTCCAGAAAGGAACAGGCTGCAGATGTGTCCCCTCACTGATCCTCTCCTGCATGCTCCAGGCAGTCCTGCTCTCAGCACACAGGGTTTTCAGAGGTACCCATGCTCTGTGCAGGAAGCTTGGACACCTACAAGGAACCAGGTCCCTAAAATTTAACCTGTAGTAACTGTAGGTACTGACATTTTATTTTCTTAGAGAGTTAGACACCCCTTTCCTAAATCCAGCCACCAGAAATGTAGGCATCCAATCTACCATGTCTAATTTAATTCATGCTCTGGTCTATAAACAGACAGACACCCTCAGAAGGCAGCTCAAGCTACTTGGTTTAAATGCTTGGTTTCAGAGGTATTGAATTGGGGACCTTATCACTCTCTTTGGAGACTTTCTTGCTTTCTACAACTCACTGATAGGAGTTGTAGCCAGGTGGGGATCAGCCTCTTCTCCCTGGTAACCAGCAGCAGAACAAAAGGATGTGGCCTCAAGGTGCACCAGGAGAGATTCAGGCTGGACGTTAGGAAGAATTTCTTCACAGAAAGAGCTGTCAAGCATTGGGAGGAGCTGCTCAGAGAGGTGGTGGAGTCCCCATTCCTGGTGGTGTTGAAGAAATGATGGGACATGGCACTCAGTGCTCTGGTCTGGTTGACAAGATTGTGATCAGTCAAAGGTTGGACTTGATGATCTTGGAGGTGTTTTCCAACCTAAATTATTCTGTTATAAAAAAATCCAAATTTTCTTTATTCCTCTCCTCTCTCTGCTGGAGACAGCTAACTTTTGGGTAGCTAGTGAAATACGAGCTGAATTTTACCCTCAGGAGCCAGGTAAGCAGCACCATGGCTCAGCGGGTGTTGTACTAATGACCATGCCAGAGTATTTTGAAAAAAAGAAGTCTGAAACTAATCTCTTTCATGGTGGCAGCCACAAAAAATCCTGTGCAACTGTTTGCAACTTCCTCCGCCCTAATCCTTTCACAGGATTTTTCACTTAGATAGGCATTGGCATATTCTGTCCAAAAATGCCTGAGAGAGTGCAGATAAATTCTTAAGGTTGCCCCATTTCCACCCCTTAAAAGGCCACATTTAGTTGTGACTGCAATGACACCAGTACAGCTCAGGACCTCTGGTGCAGAACTCTGAAGTACAGGTCTGTCACTGAAATTTAAGGTGCTGTCTTCTCAGATGTGGAATTTGCAAATTCACTCAATTGAAGGGCTGGCTTTCATCAGCTTGTAAAACCACCCAAGCCGAAAGGTAATGCAGAGCGATGGGTATAAACAGGCTGAAATTGAGATGTCTCATAAATTTGGGGCAAAATGTCTGCTCACAGAACATACCATCACTTAGCTCAGGAATCAATATCCCATCAGGTCTGGGCTATCCCATCAGGCCTGCAGCTTCTATCTCGCTGACATTTTTCTCGCTTTTGGGGAGGTCACATGGTTTTCCCCTGACCCTGTATAGCCCCACAGCTCCAATCTGGTGTTTGCTGAGAACAGGTGGTGCTCACTTCCCATAATGCGAGCTGCCCATATATCCTGAGTGTCATGAACATCTTCTCTACCTCCTATGCCTCTGCTGCTTTCTTAAAGAACCTTTGTCAGCAGAGGGCTAACTCATGTTAGAACAGATGTGCCCCTGCTCAAGGGGGAAAAGAGGAAAGCATTTCTGTGCTGCTCTGTGTGCCTGCAGAGACATCTTTGACTGTGTGACATGCTCAGCAAGACAGCAGCTTGTTTGCACTCTGTTCCTCCTCTCCCTCCTCACCACTTTGTCCCTGTCTTTAAAAATTTGGTAGCTCATGGAATCAAAAAATATTTTAGATTAAAGCTTTCAATCAAAACTTCTATTAATGTTAAATGTAAAAGAAATATTTTTCAGTGCTCTTTTTCTAGACAGCAGAACAGGCAGGCTAAAGCCACTCTAAGACTCGGAATACCCCATCATTAATCACAGCCCCTTCTGTCCGCAGGTCAAAGTAGCAAAACACATTAATTAAATGAATTTGTTTAAAACTGAGATGAGGCAATAAGCAGGAAGCAAATTGCAGGGAAAGCCAGTCATTAACCTGATTTCTCTTTTCCCTGCCTCCTCCGCTGATGCTGTACTGACTGCAGCTTCTGCCTCTGGCAGGCTTAATGAATATTCACCATGATAAAGAGTCTGAAACAGCACATCCAATGCAAACAGCGTGCACTGAAAAACCCTCTCTGTGTCATTTGGAGGATCTCTGCGGACATTCTGCCTTCACTGATCATCCCTAAGCCTTTTTGGGATTAAAAAGCCCATTTAATCTTTTTTTTTCTGAAAAACAAAACAAACCAAAAACTCAACCCACAAAAAAAGAAAGTGAATAAAAATCCATCATCAGCATGATAAGATGACAGAAATAGAACTGAAAGATAAAAAAACTGTTCGATCAGAACAAGACTGAACCAGTTTAACTATCACTAAGCCAAACAACCCAAATCACCTCTAATGACTTCGTCAAATTGCAGTATTAAACAAAACCCCAAATAATTCTCACCCTCTGCCCTCCCACCTCTTTGACCTGTTCTGCATTAATGAACCAGGAGGAATGAACAAAATGGAAACTTGTCCCCACCAAGGAGCCTGTAGCTTTAATCCAGTGCTTGGGTTTAAAATCAGTACCATTAAACAGGGTAATCACAGCACACATGTTGTGGGAGATTTGTAACCCCCCACTGCTCCAACATCCAGGCACGAAGCAGGGGGTGGGCACGGAGGTCACTACAAGCTCACACTGTCCATGCTGACACTGACAATTAATTTAAATAGAGATTATTTACCTCATTATAAAAACCCAATCTTACATGGCTGCATTAAAGGAATTGTCTCAGCTATCAGACAGCTCTGCCAGCGTACTTTGAGATATGTGAGAGCATAATTTGATTTGCTTGCTAGCACAGCCTGCTGTGGCCAGACCACAGCCCAGGGTAAATGGCTTCTTGCAGCTGCTGAAGGAGCAAACGGAGCTTGGGGTCTGCAACTCCTCTCACTCTTCTTTGCTAAAAGATTATTTTCTTCCCATAAAAATACCGCCTTTTCCAGGTAATATCCTTCTACAGCTGTACTTGTGCCCAGTCCTGCTCTCACAGGCTGAATTTTAACCCTTTCCTCCCCAAACTGAGGGTTAATCTGCTGCATCCCTGAGACTGCATATGCACACATCCAGGATGCTCCTTATCGTCTTTTTAGCTCTAATTGAATGTTGGACCTGGGGGGATGCAGCATTGAATGTTTGTGTCGCATTAAGAGGTGATTGGAGAGACATTACTCCTGCAATATGAAAAAACATATTTTACAGGGTTATTTCCCTATGTTTGCAGGCTCACAGGGTCTGTTTTTAAGAGTTCCTAGCTGAAAACAGCCCCCTCTCCTGAAAAAAAAAAAAAAAATCCAAACCAACCAAACACCCCCCCGGAAATTATTTTCATCTTATAAATGTATTTGTAATACAGTGTGGGCAGTTACAGCACCAGCCATTCTGCCCTTGTGTTAATGCAAACAGTAAGGTAAAGAGCAGTGAATAGTGCAGGAAAATTGAAACTGGACCGGCTCTGCCCTTCAGTACCTCGGAAGGGTGTGGGCAATGGCTGAAGACAAATGTTCCCCTGAAGACCTGCGGTGGGTTGGCCTGGATACCACAAAGGAAAGGTTTTTCTTTGCTATCATGTCAAACCAGGTGCTATATAGCCTAAATGCCCTAATTAAATGTCCTTAAATGCCCTAAACTGAATGACTAGAGCAGCGAGCAGCTGCCCAGACATCTGCTGAAGGCTGATTTTAGGAGTGCTAGGTAACACATCCCAAAAAGGTGGACTTTGAGTCGGATCTTTAAAGATTTTTGTGCTTTGTGGCTCACATCTTTTGTATGTGACCAGGAGTGGGGATGGCACTCGAACCATTATCAGGAGGCTGTTGCTGTGGGTGGGGTTTGCCTCTGTTATATAAGGACATGAAATATTGTAAGGAGAGCAAAAGCCACTGCAGAAGACAAAGCTCTGAATTTAGGAAGGACAAAACATGTCTGTGCACTGCTTAAACTATATTATGGAAAGCCAATTCTGGTTACCGTCTTCTGTCAAATTTAAATAATAAAAAAATTTTATTCTAACACACAAGCCCTTTTATGTGAGAGACAACAGGCTCACTGAGCATCATAAATCCTGCTGTGAAGGTGAAAAGGAGGAAGCATTTCCTGGCTGCTGCTGGAGCCTGTAACAGTGCCCTGCAGCCAGCCAGCCCCCTCCTCCCCTTGCTCTCTGCTGGATGAGCTGTTGAACTGAAGCCAGAGCACAGACGTGCGTTCTTTCCAGGCATCTCCTGCCACTGGAGGCCACTCTGCTTCCATGGGGTGATACAGGATCCACCTGGACTCCTGTCTACAGCCACCTTCTGCCTCAGCGCCCATCTCAAAGCCCGGCTGTGACTGATCACCAAAGAAGGAAAATTTCCCGTTACTTAAAAGGAAGACAGGATTCAATGTTGTAGTATTGGATTTCTATTTACAAGAGCCTGGAGTGGCAGGACAAGGGGAATGGCTTCAAACTGACAGAGAATAGGTTTAGATTAGATATTAGGAGAAAATCCTTTGCTGTGAAGGTGGTGAGGCCCTGGCACAGGGTGCCCAGAGCAGCTGTGGCTGCCCCTGGATCCCTGGAAGTGTCCAAGGCCAGGCTGGATGGAGTTCTGAACAGCCTGGGACAGTGGAAAGTGCTCCTGCCCATGGCAGGGGGAGTGGAATTAAGATCTTTAAGGTCCCTTCCAAGGCAGGCCATTCCATGATTCTGTGATTCTGTGTTTTCCTGGACAGGTTTAGATTGGGGTTTTTTGTGTCCATCTTGGGGAGTGAACACTGCCAAGAGAATTGCCTTGAATTCAGCCCCTCCGTCCTGCTTCCCCTCAACAAAACCTTATCAATTGCCAGTCTCTACAGCTCTGAAAACCTTCCACAGGTACCCTTACCTGAGCACAGTCCACATTACTGCAGGTGCACAAATAGCAGAGTCCAGCACAGCTCCCAAAACCAAGTGGGGTAGGCAAGAGAGAATCCCCACCACTTAACTGAGCACAGTTAATAGAAAGACAGTAACTATGGAAACCTGAAGCATCAATTTTAGCCTTTCAAGGCAGAATCTAATTTTAACCAACTAATTGGGTGCTTGAAGTGGTAGTGAAAGAAAAAGGGACACATTTTTGTCAGTGATCTTGGAGGCATCTATTTTAAACATGAATGAATGTGTGAGCTTCACCATTTAGAGAGGATGGGATAGTAATGGAGCAGGGATACATGAGAAATGGTCTTAGAGATATTTTTTTCTTTCTTTTTTCATAATCTGTGTTTAGCTTACAGACTTCAACCATTCTTCTTGGGCTCTCACCCCAGTAATCCAAACCACTGCAATCTCCAGGCCAGATGATTACAGGGTAAAGCTTTCTGCTTGGATAGTCTTTAAAAAAACCCCAAACACACAAACCTTCAGACAGTGGGAAATGCAGTTCCTTATCTCTCAGAGCTGGAGATGGCTCTGAACCTCAGAGCTGACACCTGCTCCCTGGCTCCGTCTGGCTCTGATCTCAAATAAAGGGATAATTTTACCAGTAGTTTATAGATGAAACCCGAAACTGATTTTTTCTCTATGTATAAAGGGGAGGAAAGGGTACTATTAATGTTTCACTTAGTTTGATTGTGTTATCCCCAGCTGATTTCATAATATTAAAAGTAAACTATACCATACAGATACATAAATTAATTTAGATCCACAAAATCCTTTAGCTGACCTACTTTGACTAGTTCATCACTAAACCTCTGCAAACTTCTCCTCCTCTGAAAGCCAATTAATTAAATACTAACCAATGCCTATTTTGATTCTCTCCAACGTGGCTGTTAGCCAGCAACCTGCCCTAAAAGACATCTGTCACTGTGATACCTTCCACAAAACGGGGCTGTAAAGCTGAAGACATCAAAGGCCTCAAAACAGACTCTGGCAGTCACAGCACTCTTTCCCTTCCACAATATATATGTCATATTAGCAGCTCCCTATCATCTCCTGTTAGCATCACATCCCATTATTATCCCTTTTTACTGATATGGGATGAATGGAGCTAATAATATTCCACATCAGTTAAAAAGGAATCTTAATTAAATGTGATGACTAAGTGCTAATACAATATGATAAGCCCCCTGGATAAGCACGCTACATAATTTCTCTCTTTTTCAGAATCCTTTAAACATTCTTAGAGAAGAAAATAGAGATGACCTTGCAAAGACTCCCCACATCCCTTCTCCTGCTGCAAAAATAGTTTTGCTCTTTCAAGGGCTTGCAAGGCCCACATTTGGAGGATTTTTTTCTCAAGTTGTAGGTAAATCCAGGTGTTATGATCATGGAGAGTTATCTGGGCCTTTAACTCTTTAAAGCAGATTTCTTTGGTGCTGATGAGGTGAACCTGCCTGACTGCTCTGGAAGTCTGGACCTACTGGATCATGGAGCCAAACTTTCTGTTTGTCTTCTGCTGCAGCTAAAGGTATCCCCTCAAAACTGAGCCATATGATGAATTAGTTTTTCAAAGGATTTTTATAGGTGTAATTCTGCATTCAGATCTATCAAATATCAAACCCCAGCTCTGGACGAGATTTGTTAAAATCCCATTTAAATGTGTTTATGAACCTCCTGACTTGGTCAGTGCTTTATTCTACTTGGTCACACAAACTGAAATCACAAACTGCTGTAAAGGCCACGTAATACTGAAACAAAATAAGCTTAACAAAAAGATAACTTGAGGGGGGATGATACCCAGCTAGGGAATATTGAGGTGTGTTTACATAAGTAAGGCAAAGATCAAATTTGGCAGTTGCTCAAAATGGATTTTGCAAAAGGCACTTTAACAGTTGCAGCTGCCTTTATGACTTGTCTCTTAGACTACACCTTCTTAAATATTCATCAGATGGTGAGTATTAATTCTGGGAGGCTCTTTGAAGTCTAACACACAAAAAGTGGGTAGAGCTATCTCACTTCATCACTATAACCATTCCAGAATAGACCACTCATAATCCCAGTGTAAGAGTTAGTAAATTATATGCTTTGTATTTCAATATTTTGATATTAGTTTTATAGTCCCAGTCATGCTTTAAGCCAAGAATTGTTCCCGCAATGGAACAACTGGAGAAATGGCTCAGACTTGTCCTTCCACAGAAAACGATGCTTTACATTATGCTCAGACACTGCTCATTTGTTAATGAACTCTCTTTCAAGAAAGGCTCAAATAGTTGTAGTAAAACATCCAAAACTTATTTATTTAATATTCCTGCCACTTCCCTTTTCTGAAGGAAATATTGAAAATGGAAGAATTGGCTTGATACTAACAGGAAGATCAAATCTGGGAAATTAATTATTACACACAGATTGTAATGGATGTAAAATGGGTATCTGAGAGCAAAGAAGGGGAAATTAACTTTGTTTCCACATTATTGCTTTAATGGAGGCTGACTTAGGAAAAAAATGTACCCTGATTAAATTGGAGAAAATTTCTTTTATTTGTGATCCCTTTAAATGAATAGGCAGGGAAAAAATCAAGGACAGACTCTATCTGGATTGATAGCACAGTTATTTTCCTTCCAGGAAATGTGTCATATGTCCAGGTAACTAGGACAACCTGTCAAAGAATAGAAACATTTAAAAGATCATAGTGTTCATAAAGGCTAAATGGTGATGTTATTGCCTCTTGAATCCTTCACTTCAAAAGAATTTTAATTTGCCATCTGGTGGAATCCACATGTAGAATATTTTAAAATTATTTTAACACTGAATTAAACTTTACACTTTCATTTTCCTGATGTAATTGTGTGTATTATATGTGTCCATGTTAATATAAAACCGGGTCATTTGTTTTGAGTTTCTGCAATTCTTGAGGTGGTGACTGACTTCTGAATTTTACACATCACAGTCTACTTTCCCACCATCTTTTTCAGTCCCACCACGACCTACCCACCACAGGTAACATGATGGAGGAAAGGATTTCTTACAACTCTATATCTGGAAATAGCTGAGTGAGTGCTGTCACAGAATTTTTTAGGATTGGAAGGGACCTCTGGAGCCCATCCACTTTAACCCCCCTGCCAAGGCAGGGGCACCTGGAGCAGGTGACACAGGAACGTGTCCAGCTGGGGTTGGAATGTCTCCAGAGAAGGAGACTCCCTGACCTCCCTGAGCAGCCTTTTCCACTGTTCTGCCACCTTAATGTAATTAAGTTCTTCCTCATGTTGAGCTGGAAGTTCTTGTGTTTTAGTTTATAGCCATTTCTCCTTGTCCTCTCATTGGGCACCACTGAAAAGAATCTGGCACCATCCTCTGACACCCCTTGGAGATAATAGTATGCATTCATGAGATTCCCTCTCAGTCTTCTCTTCTCCAGACTAAACAGCCCCAGTTTCTGCAGTCTCTCCTTATCAAAGTGATGCTCCAGACCCCTCATCATTGTTGCCTCCACTGGACCCTCTCCAGTGGTTCCTTGCCTTCCTTGGACTGTGGAGTCAGGTCTCAGCTTTGATGTCTGAGCTGGCAACTCTTCACTGCAAAGGTGTGAGACCAGCACATGTCTGAAGGGGAGCACAAAGTCAAAAATGCTTCATCCTCAGACTGTGCAACCTGACAGTTCCATAAAAAGGGATTTTTTTTCAGCTATTTCAATATATTCCCTCACTGGAAAGAGAAGGGAAAAACAACGAAAAAGCACAACTTCTGCAGCCAAATTGCCTGGGCAGCAGCAAGAGCTGCCATTCATTAATCCTGATGTGCCTTGCCCCACTAAGCACTAGGTGTAAATGGCTGCAACCCTTAAATTGCTTCATATGCTCTCTATGATCCACAACTGCAGCACCAAACATCACTTAAATGTATTCCCTTTCCACCAGACTTGAAGAAGAAATAGCTTGGGGTAGCCAGCGGAAACACAGACCATGACAACAAGGAGAAAAAAGCTCTATTTATATCTCTTCCTGCTGACACATGGAATAGCACACACTTCATTCAAGCATACACGCAGCTGCTCAGTGGCTGGGATTTCTGCAGCGGCTTCGAGGCTCGAGGAAGTGCAGTCAAAGCAGATATTCTCTGTACCGAGGAAGAAAGACAGCAAAAGGATGCTTTGAAATGCTCTGGTTGATCTAGTTCATTCTACTCACCAGGGAGGCACATAATTTGATATTCAAAAACATGTGTGCATATTTCCTGAAACTAGCACGAATATTTAATACCTCTTCTTGCAAAAACAAGATAATCATGCCTGCAGATCTTCCACAAGCAGCTCTGGACCATTTTTGCCTCAGCAATCATCAAATTTGCATCTCTAGTGAAACAACTCAGTGAACAGGCAAACAGATTTTTATCTCTGTGCTTGAGCAGATCTGCCAATTGCTTAAAGTGTCAGTTTTCAGGCAGGGACAATACCTGGAGAGAGGACAAATATTTAGGCTCAAGAGCAAACACCAGAGAGAGACTCTTCATCAGGAACTGTAGTGATAGGGCAAGGGGGAATGGATTTAAACTGAAATAGAGGAAATTCAGGTTACAGGAGAAATTCTTCCCTGTGAGGGAGGGGAGGCCCTGGCACAGGGTTCCCAGAGAAGCTGTGGCTGTCCCTGGATCCCTGGCAGTGTCCAAGGCCAGGCTGGACAGGGCTTGGAGTAACCTGGGATAGTGGAAGGTTTGGGAGTTTGGAACTGGATGATCTTTAAGGTCCCTTCCAACCCTAACCATTCTGTGATTCTGTGCTTCTACTGATATGAGCCATACAGCTTTAAATATCTGAGAGAATCAATAGACAAAAATTAGTTATGATGGCTTTACTCTCTCTCTTTTTTTTTTAGGGACCAGAGCTTTTTCTTGCCACGTATTTTTTAGAGATACAAACACAACTTAAAAAAAGAAGTGAGAGGGAAAGCCAACAATACGACAACAAAACAACTGTTTGCAACTACTGAAAATATTGTGTTAATTGCTCAGCTGCTCTCTTCAGGGCCCCAGACTTCACAAAAATATACCAAGTGGTGCTAAGTGGGGTGGCTTCACCCTTACTGAGGAAGTTCAGATAAATTCATTAATCCATGGACAGAGTAGGAATCTTCTGTTTCTCCTTCCACCCAAACTCTCCTGTTAGTACAAATATGTCTGCGACTGCATCCAAACCTGCAGAGCTTTCTTAAGGCAAAACCCACTCTTCCCCCTCTATAAATAACTTAGGAATCAGTTCATGTGCCTCCCAAATATCCCTCCCACTCCTGCCCGCAGCTTTGATTTCATGCTTGTCCTCAGAAGCCAAAGTGAATCACCCATTTCCTGCCTCCTAATCCTCACTCTATCACAAAGCTCTGCAGGTTTTCTGCTGCTCCTCCAGGTAATTCTGCTTTGGGCTCAGTAAGAAAGGCTACCTTAATACAGAAAAACGTTGAGCAGGTGGCACTACCATAGTCTAGCAGAGAGAGAAAGGAATCAAGCTTGTTCCCTCGTGGCTGTTGTATTTTAAACACAATTAAATAATGAAAGAGCGTAAATTACAGCCTGGATTTTCCCATGTAGTTTTTTCTCCCCATGTGGGGTAGAAAACTCCATGTGGGATTTTAGTGTCTCCAGTCCTTGCAATGTGGAATCATGTCATACCCATTCAACCTTGACAGGACACTTCATTTAAAAAGCATCAGCAGTTTTGTGAGAATCTCAGGTTTCACATGGGAATAAAGAATCCCCAAACCTTAAAAAAGTGAATTTTGGCTGTTAACACACCAGAAAGCAAACAAAAGAACTCACTTGAGGCTTAAGCTTTGAATGTTTGGGATTGGCAGCATAGGACTGACCCAATGCAATTTCATGGTCTGTTTATCCATCCTGTTCTCTACACCATCATGCCCTTAATAACAGGTGCTTTCCTTTACCCAGGCATCTGTGACAAACAGAACATGCTGCAGAGAAAGCAACTGCCTTCATAAATCTAATTCCAGTCAATGAAGGGCTCGTGTCTGAGAATCACAGAACTGCGTAATCAATAAAATCATGGTCTGCAAGACAGAAAAATATCTTCCGATGGCTTCCTTCAAAGCTGTGCACCAGATTCTGGATTCTTTTTCAGTATTTCAGGATTATGCAGCTTCCCTAAAGGCTGTGTGGACCAACACTGTTATCCTGCATAACTCTATCTGGCACTTGACCTGAATATGTTTCTCCCGATTAGGCAGTGACATTCTCATCTGGAGACTCTGTTTGTACATTCAAAATGTTGTCTCAGCATAAAGGTGTGCTGGAGTTATTCTGAAAACCCAGATGTGTGACACTGTCTGTTTTTCAAAAACTTTAATTATTAGCATGATTTGGAAGCTTTCACTTCCCGATTCCAGAAACTGCTGCCCCTTATTTCTCCCAGCACACTCATTATGAAGTGACGAGTCTCTGTCAAGTGGTGGTGCCAAGCTCAGCAGAGAAAGAAAGGTTTATTAACACCTAAATACGAATTGGCCAGTGGCTGCTAGCCTGGATTCTTCCAGGTCACGGATGAAGCAGGTCTGCAAAGGAGGTGGAATTTCTGCCCAGCACCTCTTCTGTGTAGCAAACAGGAGACCTCACTGCCAGGTGCAACAATTTGTTCCCTTTCACAAACACTAAATTGAGCTCAATACCCAAATGGTCCACCTACCTTAATTCATGTTGTATATTTGTCATATTTGCCATGAGAATTGCACAGTCTCAGATCACATCTTCTGTATGGAAAAAAAACCCTGCAACAGCTGCCACTTTGCAGATCAAATAAAGGCCATTCAAACCAAAATCATCTCTTGTCTCCTCAGTTCCCCTGGGAAAGTAGGACTTTGTAGACAGACCAGAAAGTCAAAAACTCAGCATATGGCAAAGCAGAAAGCAAGTTCTGCTCCACAAGAACAATTATTTACCAGTTCCAAGAGTAATACACTGAGTATCTGAGCTGGCCTTAACTGTTAATCTAACACAGGATGTGAGTAGTTGTGCTCCCAAAAGTCACAAAATGTTCACAAAAATTAATACCAGAGAATTAACACAGCTCTACTTTTTACCAATAATTACTCTGAAGTGCAAAATGCCCAGTTCTCTTATTTTGTGCATGCTACATGCTGGCTGCTGGAGTTTTTGAAGGCTCAAAAGCTTCTCCAGCATTACATAATCACAGAATTAAACAAAATAAAATGTATAATCTCTGTGGCTTTAGAAAAAGCTGGGGCAAGGGGGGAAATAAGAAAAAAATAATCACAACTCTAATGATGTAGAAAAAACAATTAAGAAGTTTAATTTTTGTTAAATTAGATGATCTTTAACTGCTGAGCTCTGTACATGGGGTTGGTAATAATTACTTTTCAAGGATCTTCTCAAGTATAATGCTCTGCACAGCTCAAAGGAAAGGTTATTGCCATGAACTCAGAATGGCAGAGCAAATATTTAATTACTGTTTTCTCCAACTGCCAGGCTGTACCTCAACGGTAGAAGCCAATGCAATCTTGCCCACTTCAGCCAGAATCCATCAGCATATTACCTAAATCCAAAGCAGTAGTATCAAAGACTGATTAAATGTTGGGGAAAAAAAATTCTATGGCTTTCCAGGCACTGTGTTTCATTTTGGAAAGACATCAATTAGGTTGGGTGATTGAGCTAAAAATAAAATTTAAAAATTGGGGTTTCCAATTAAGAGTCTCCTCACCACAACATCAACATTTTTGTTTTTAACAGGAGGAGGTGCAGGTAAGAGGATGACTGGTCAGCCCATGTAAGAAGAGAACTGTTGGGGAAGATGAAACAGGAAAACTTTATAAATATGACTGCTTATTTGTAGAGAATATGAAACATATAAATGAAACAGAGTTGAAGGCAAGTTTCGATGTCTAAGATGCCAAGCTTTAGTTACTGAACACCTGGAAAACAATGGTATGGTCAGCTGAAAGTAAATCTCTTTTGATGAAACAATGCCCTTCTCCTCACCGAAAGTCTAAGGGTCGGAGCAGACCCTGCTAGCTTGGCAGGAGGGGTCCCAAGAGTAGTTTTTAGAGTTTAAAATGGAACACTGTATGGTAATGTAGTGATTCTTATAGGCTGTATGTAAATGCTATAGGGTTTGTATCTTGCACTAGATTGGTTGGTGTAAATTAGAATATTCAGTATAGAAGAAGATTTAATGTATTGTAACGGGAATTTTGCTCTCTTGCTCTTTCTCTTCTTCACTCTCTTCTCACTCTCTCGGACCTGCTCCGAGCTGCAGCTGGCAGCAGGGCCCTTTCACCCACGCCCTATACAATAAACTGCATGCTTCAAAACTAGGCTTGACTCCAGAGATCTCTCGTCTACGTCGAACAATCACTTGCTTGAGCAGCCTCACTTTCCACAGAATGGATAAACATTCATGGAAGATTTTCCCTCATTTCCAGGGCTCCAGTTGGCTACATACCCCTACACCCACTTCTAGGGTATGATAGGAGGGTTTTTCTCTGGGCTTGCTATCTTTCCAAATAAATGGTAATTCAGTGACATTGTGTGCTGTTTAGATGTCTAGTTCCTCTATTGTCTGCATATATCAATACATTTTTTTTCAAGCCCTAATGCCTTTAAGCACTTACTCCCAGAAATGCCTCCTAAAAGCTGAGGCAAAGACAGATAGAGGGTTCTGTGTGACAGAACAGAGTCCTGGCATCACAGTCAGGAAATACTGCCTTGGGCAGGTCACTTTGTCCTCAGATGGTGGAAATAGCTGACATTGTTATCAATGATGATTCTCAGCTTACCCACAAATTTTGTAAGAATTATTTAGTTGTGGATTTGCTTTCTAATTGTAATGAAGATAACACTTCCCTTTCTTCACACACTCTGTTCTTTCGACAGTGGTATTTCTGCATCTGATGGCCATTGCACTTCAGTAGTTTCATGAACAGTGGAAACAGTCAAACCCTGTTTTGACTTCAGCTTGCTCTTAGAAACATTCTTAGAAGGTGTGGGAAGGGGAGGAAGAACACAAATGAGTTCTCCCTTCTCTCTTGAGAATATGCTCAGGCAGCACTGCAGCCAGAGGCAAGAGTGCCTCTGCCTGCTGGGATAAATTCCAGATAAGAGTCTCATGGTTAGTGGGTTTCTTCCCCACAGTCTGCACTTGCCCACCAGCCATCAAACATTAATACACCATTGGGTCACGTTCTCCAATCTGGTATTGCTGCTCATCAGCATTGCTGATTATATTGCAGCTGGCAGCACAATCCATCTGAAATGGAATTGGTCATTGATCAGGCTGCCCAGATGGCAGCTGAATGCCTGGCAGCTCTTTGTGGTGAGGATATCTACTGAGGCGGTCTGGGTCTGCAAAATCATTCCATGGGTGTCATCTTCATCCTACATTTCCACATTACCAGGTGGATTCTTGTACCTGGTTCGTTTAAGACTGGATGGCTGCTTTATGCAGACTTGGAGTAAATATTTGTCTATATCCAGTATCACTGCTGGTCTTTCCCAGCAAAGGGCAAAAGTTATAGTCATGGGTCTGGGTATTTTCACTTCCAGCTGCAAAACAGCATTTCCAGCAGTGATGATAAAACTACTCAAATAACAGTGAAAAAGAAACTTGGTGAACATAGTTCAGCTGACCTCTTTAATTCCTGCTCAAGGAAATGACTAATTAAATGTAACACATCACTTCTCTCCACCAGAATTTTCTTGAGCTCACAAGTTCGTGTGACCAACTGTGATGCTATCATTGACACCACAGGAGACTAAAGGTCAACCAAAAACTCATCTTTTTTTTCCTGATTTTTAGTTTCTTACTTTTCTAATTTGTTACAGCATAGCTGTAACTTATCCGCATTTCACCAATAGTTTCTAAATTTGAGGAAAAAAGTGCTGCAGTTCTATATTCTTCATGCAGACTTCTATTCAACATTCTAGTTCATAAATACACTTCAGACCCAACAAATTTTAGAAGAAATAATATTTTCAGGGGGTTACTATACTTCTCAACCCCCTTATCAAATGCTTCATTATTCTTGGACATAGTATCTCTTTCATTGTTTGTGTTTTACTTACTCAGATAATGGAAGTCCTTATCTTTGTTTGCTTTTCATCATCTGTTCTGATCAACTCTATAACAAGACCAGTTTTTCTTTCCTCTTCCTGCCTTGTTTTCACAAGTCTGACTCTCTACAAGCACAACAGTCCTTTGTTCTGAACATGCAGTTCCATGCACTGAGTCTGTGGTATCCCTTTTGTGCCAGTTTGAGCTCTCAGCAGCAGCTAATTGAGTTGAAAATCGAGCCTACACAAGCCTCTTCAGGCAGAGCAGTTCCCTGAACCAGCTAATTCTATACTCAGAGGAGATTTGATAGAGGACTGGAATATATGGCAGGAACTAAAAGAAAAAGCAAAACAAAAAATGCCAAGATTTCATACAATGGCCTGGATTAGAAGGGACCTTAAATCTCATCTCATTCCAAACCCATCCGTGGGCAGGGACATCTCCACTACCCCAGGTTGCTCCAAGCCTCTTCCAACCTGGCCTTGAACACTTCCAGGAGGAGACCTAGACAGGTAAAAGCTGATAGGGAACTACATAAAGCCATTCATTTAGTACACATAGTCTCCCTGAAATGCATGCAAGCTCTTCCTCAAGTGGAAACACAGCTCTTTCTAGAAATAAAAATTACTTGCAGATAAGACTACAGACATCAGGACAGAAATCAGCTTCCTAATGTTTTCTTCAAACTGGTTTGCGCAGCTTCTCTCCATCCTTCACCAAGGAAGGAAAAAAAAGTGGAACAGCAGCAAAAATCTGTCATACTCATGATATCTGTGTGATACAGACTAGGGATTTGTATTTTGGTTTCCTAGCAACTCTGAAGGCCAATTCAGCAGTGGTTTTATATTGAGCACCAGTTACAGGGTTGCTTCAGCTCTTCTCACAGAGAGACTTCAGAATCTTTAACTGCCTCCTTCTCTCCTTTAATACATTAGTAAAGTGCAATCTTGGGCTGACTGGTGGATTAGTAACACCCACGTTTTACCTACATTGCATCCTGTGATGATTTTTTATTCCCCATGAAGAAAATGATGAAGGGCTCTTAAACAAGTATTTAATCAAATTGGTCAGGGGAAATGAACAAATGGAAAGGAGAATCTGCAGATTAAAATGAAGCTATCATCAAAGAAGATCAAAGCCAGAGCTGACCTCACATCATAGCTATGAAGGACCAGATGCAGTTTCTGCAATGTCTGTTACAAAAACTTGCCATCTGTGAATGGTGAAAGGAGGAAAACCAGGCAAGAATAACGAGGTTAATTCTAGACCTTGATGAGCACTAAGCTTTTAAAATTATATTTGGCATATCATCCCAAGATTCATAAAAATGCATCAAGAAACAAACACTGGGAGCATCATTATTTCTGACTGGGAATATATTTTCCACTGAGAACAGCTCTGGAGCTGGCAGAAATGCTCCGAGCTTTCCATCACACTGTCTAGCCAACATGCCTCAGAGAAGATCAGAAGTTGACCTGCATGGATTCAGTCTGCATGACCCTCTGGCCTCCCTGCTGGGGCTGCCAATTAGTCTCAGTTGTGATAGTGTTTTCTGCGATGTGGCAAGTTGCCAGTGGGGAACTGGATTAAGATCACCAAATTACTTTGCCTGTCAGCCCAGAAGTAAAGCAGTTCTTGTTTCCATTTGCAGGTCTTCTGGATAGGTTCAGCTGCAGTTTGGAAGCCTGTGCACCAGGATGGATGCACTGATTTACAGTGTGGACCAACAGAAATGTGCTTTGTTCTGTCTCCAGATTTCACTGCTGAAAATAGTTTTATTGTCTAACTGCACCTGCACTCTTCAGAGGGGAAAAGGCAGGGACGCAGAGCAGTCAGCAGCATGTGTGCTCCTTGAGAAACTCTGTCACCTCTCTTGCCCCACAGAAGATTAGTTCCATTAAAAGCAAAAGGTGATGTTCCTCATGGTGCTTTATTTCTCCTAACTTAAGTCTGGGAATAAATGAAGCAGATAATCTGACACTAATGTTATTAATTTATTTTAATTCTTTGGTTTGCAGCTACACATGTGGGAGATTCTGCTACCTACTTAGCATAAATTTGCAGCAAGATAATAATCTACTGAGAACAGGTAATTTTCCCCATGAAGAGATGACATTATACATGGTAGCTAAAGAGAACAAATCACCTGGAAACCGAATCAGCAGCGTGGTGCTGGCCCACTCCTCTTGCTGATGGTCTGTGCATGCTACAGTCACAGGGTTTTTGAAAGAGTTTATCCTCTCCATGTGACTGAAGACGTTTGACTCCAGGCATTTGGAAAGGGCATTGTTACCATGAGAGTCTGTCTGTTTATATTGTCAGAGGTGACAACAGGAGGGGTCTGAAACGGTACAGTGTGGACAGCTCAGCTGCTGTAGTGATTAATTGTGACCACTTCACACTACTATGAGTGTGCAAGTTGATTTACCACTAAAATGACAGTCTCCTGCTCCTGGGAGTAAACTGGATCACAAATGCAGCAGGAGACAGTGAAAAGCAGAGAGCAGGAGGGAGGAGAATGTACTTTGTGAAATGTTTAATGCCTAGTGTTCCCTGGTTAAGAAAATTCCAGTATGGATTTTGGTTCTTAAAAGCAAAGTTGTAAGGTCTACATGCAGGGTTTGAAGGAAAGTTGGGGGAGGAATTGTTTGTTCTGCATTTTTCAGTATTATGATAGTATGTTTAATATTTATTTCGCCATTTTTCTCTCACTGCCTTTGGTCAAAACTTCTTTCATTTTATTCTGTCTTACAACATTCTTCCTTTAAACTCGGCTACCATATTCAAGTGATGATGTGGGACAAAAATATAAAAAAATTTAATCAAAGGAGCTAAAGAAGGCTCATGGCTTTCCTGATTGTTTATAAGCGTAGTCTGTGTTCCAGATTTTCAAGTGCCTCTTAATGCATTAAAAATCTGCATATGAGAAAACTGCTGAAACGACTTGAAGATCAGAGCTTGCATCTTGGAAATAACTGTTCCTTTTCTCAAGGTTTGAATAATTTAGCTAGAATAAGCTATCCAAAGGCCCGGGCACTAGGCCAAGGAGGTGTGGTTAAAGGATAAGAAGGCATAACCTGAGGCAAAATCCCTTGGCCAGCTCAAGTAACCACAGGGACAAATGCAGAGAGGGAAGGGCAGGGGACCTCTCTTGCCCTTAATTGTCTAAGTGAGCCTAAGGAGATTAGCTGCACAATTAGGGATCTAATTAGTGCCACTCCCAGCCAGGACAGCAGCCTGCTTTCCGTGTGCTTCAGTATAATACACCTGAGGTCTGACTTGGAAATGGAGTTTGAACTCCCTTTGCAGCCCCTCAAATCCCACCTCACTCCGTGCTACAGGGTAGCACACACACCACAAGAGAGTCTGTGATCCCACTGGCACAGGAATTGCTTGTCAGGAAACAAATCTTGCTTTTTCAAAAACTCCTTTTCAGAACAGCCCAAAAAGAAGTCGTGCCAGGCAGGCATGAGACAGAACTGGGATACAAACAGCAAATCGTAGGAGGGCTTGGGGTGGAAGGGACCTTAAAACTCACTTAGTTCCACCCCCCTGCCATGGGCAGCGACACCTTCCACTACCCCAGGCTGCTCCAAGCCCCGCTCAGCCTGGCCTTGAACGCTTCCAGGGATGGGGCAGCCACAGCTTCCCTGGGACTCATGTCAGTACCTCACTATGCTCACAGGGAAGAATTTCATCTTAACATCCAGCTTAAACCTACTCTCTTTAAGTTTGAAGCCAATCCCCCTTGTCCTGTCACTCCACGCCCTCATTCTTTTGAAGCACTTGTCCTGTTCCTAGTAACCAACTCAATCAAATTATAAAAAATGTAATTTCATCATATTCAAATCAGTCAGTTCTGTTCTAGCTCCAGTCTCCACATCTCAGTTGTGGCACGACCTGCTGCTGTTAACTGGTTTGTTCTGGTCACCTCTTGGTATCTGACCCCAGCACTGCATGCTCAGTGGGGATATCCAGGCTGCACCAAGTCTCCTTTGTGTCCTCTGAACCTGTTTTATCCACCTGTGCAAACAGAAGCAGCATACTCTTTTTCTCAGCATAAACACATAGGAACAATATCCACAAGACCACAAAGGGTTTCTGGCGTGGGGTTTTTTTTCCTTCCTAATCAACCCATTTATTTTGCTAGTTGCGTGTGCATGCTAAGAGGGTATGCTTTTAGGGATGGCTGACTGTAATTATATAAGACAAGAGCAGAGAAGCTGCATTCAGATTCATTTCCTCCACAGCCAGAGCCTTGATTTTCTGAGAATTAAATCCCCATAATGAAGGGGAAGCCTTTCTGTGGTGCTATTGCTGTTTTACATCTCTCATTGCACCCTCCGAGTGCACACAAGTAATGACCAAATGATTTCAGGATTTAGCTCTTGAAGTAAAATCCACATCTCTTGGTCAATGATACATAAATAGCCAGAATGTGTGCTGGAAAAACATGCACATATTGCTTTCTCTACCTTGTCCAGCCCTGTTCTGGAGTCTCAACAAAACCAGGGTACAGTCAAAAATCAGAGAGGTTCACAAGAGAGAAACATCATTACAGAATGATGGGATGGCTTGAGTTGGAAGGGACCCTAAAGATCATCCAGTTCCCAACCCCCTGCCATGGGCAGGGACACCTTCCACTATCCCGGTTGCTCCATCCAACCTGGCCTTGGACACTTCCAAGGATGGGGATTCACAATTTCCCTGGGCAACCTGTGCCAGTGCCTCACCACCCTCAAAGGAAAGAATTTCTTCCTAATATCTACTCTGCCATCGTGAAGCCATTCCCCCTTGTCCTGCCACTGTGCTCTTGTAGAAAGTCTCTCTCCAATGGCCCAGAGGAACAGGAAGCAGCCTCTGTCTGCCTCTTTAAAAGCAGGGCTTGGGAGCTGCTAAAGGTCAGACTTCACAGGCAAAGGGGCTGTGAGCACTGCAGCGAAACAGGAGGGCTGAAGCAATTACTGCACAGTGTTCAGAAGTCCTGACCTCATGGACTCTGCGTGGCTCAGCAGGCTGGAAAGGAGCAGGGAAGGAGAGCCCCAAAACAGTCTCACAATGCTGTTATTCTTCATTCACTCCTGCTGCAGTGAGAGCGTTTTGGGCCAGGTGGATGCTGATCATCATCCCCATAGAGCGCTCTGCGATAAGAGTAATTTTAATTTTCCTGGTTTTCCTCTTTTTAAACCAGGATAATGCACATGTCCTTGTGTTCCCAGACTTTGTCTGCCCTGCTCATGTCAGTGACAAGTTCCTTAAGGCAAGGCTTGTCTTTTGCTGTTTGTGTGGGCTTTGTGCAGCACCATCTGACCTGAGAGGCACTGCCACACTGCAACATTAACAACAGACGCTGAAGCAATGCCTGGTTACAAAAATAAACACATGAAAAATACATTTATGACCCTTGTGTACAGCAAAGTGCTGCACACAGGCAGACATCCATTAAGAGAAGATTCAATATCACAGAGTAGTCTGGACTCCCTCAACCTCTTTTCTTCTTCCACCACTCACAGCATAAATACATTCCAGATCAGAATTTCTTAGGATTACTTAGAAACATCCTTATTTTATCCATCTATTTTCTATCAGATTGTGAATTGTATATTGCAAGATACAACAGGGTTAAACTTCAATAGGATCATAAATACCATAGGTCGTTTTAACATTCACTTGAGTATATTTTCTTTAAAAAGAACCTAAACAGAATAAAATTAAGCCCACAGCAGTAGAGAAAGAGATAAAAAACAACCCCCAGACCATGCACACAAAAGCAAGGCACAACAGGGAAAAAATAAAGCAGCTGTAACCTCAAGTGGAAACAATTTGATTACCATCAATTCCCTGAAGTACTGACCAGATAAACACTTGTTTAGTTTATAAGTTCTGACAAGATCACAACCTAAGGTAGTACAGTGGCAAGGGAGTGATTTTTTTCTATTTATTTATTGAAACTGCTGAGAAAATAATAAAGACAGGAATCAAAATCCATGTCTTCTGTGTAGCTACAAAATATTACCAGTAGGCAGACAAGGCAAACTCACTGGTATTGTTATGAAGATCACAAAGAACCACGTGCCTAAAGCAAAGGACAATGAAAAAGTTGCTTAGATTTGAAAATCTGACTTTTTTATATTTATAAAATAATTTCCTACCAGATGTCTGAGAACTAATCACATCATCTGGCAAATGTTATATTTGTCCCCCCTCTTTTATTTTTTTTGCTCAGTTATGAGAAATATTTTATTTTTTAAGTGCAAATTTAACCTCCATTTTGAGGAAGCAAAAAGATTATTACAGGAAAGGATGAATTAGGTAGACAAGGAGTTACTGCTATTAAACTTTCTCCCAGTGCCTAAATATAGAAATTATAGCCAGATAAACTGCTTATGTAAAATCTCTGTATCACTTCTTAAAATGCTGAGGTCTGGAGCTGCAGCAGCTTTTGCCCACAGTTTCAGAAGACTTTCTTCATGTTGTTCAGTCTCAGAAAACCTCCAGCCTTTTGCCCCCTTTACTCTTATTTCATTCCTGGTTTCAGAAATTTTGCAGGTCCCCTGGGTTATTTACATCTCAGCTGGAGCTATCAGTCCTACCTTTAAGAAACCTGCATTGAAACAATCACCCCATGAGGGGATCAGAAATTGGACTTGATCTCCAGCTGGGAAAATTCAACAGCTGGATCCAGTCAGGGACAAATGTGGTCCTAATGCAAATGGAAGGATGCACATACACAGGGACTGGAGTAAATGATGAGATGCACAAATGCATTCTGGACCTAATGAGAAAGGGAAACTCTTCTCACAAATATTTTCAGTAAGTGAAATCAAAAATTATCCATCATATGTGAAGACATAAACTCTTCCAAGACCATTCTTTTTGACAGTCAAAATTAACACAAAGTCTTATTCAAATATATGAAGTCAAAGAGACCACACAATTTAGAAGTTTCCAGCATTAGCCTTTTCCAGATTCTGATGAGTCCTATCCTTTTTTCCTTACACTGAACTTTCAAGGTCTAAGGTATTAAATCTCTCATCCATGTCATCTCATTTACTTGGTACACCCCGCTGAAAAATAATGGACCCCTTGATAAAGATCACAAACACTACTTCAGGTCAGTCATGAGGGGTTTGTAGCTAAAAGGAAAATAAATTAAAAGAAAGTAAATTTAACTTTAGCCAAGTCATGACTGCAGTTTCTGTATAATATCATCTATCATCCCCTCTTCTCTTTGCTCACTCAGCTGAACAGAAATCTAAACTAACCTATTAATTTACCCAGTCCTGGCTTCAAATATTGAAAGCCCAAAGTGCTGGTCCAACCACAGTTTGGATGGGGTGAGGCAGATGAGTTCCTGGTCATAAGAGTCATCAGCTTTTAAAAAATAATGATCAGTATGTCAAGCTGCATCTGTCATAAAAGTATGTATTTTTGACATGTGCTTTTGAAAAAGTCCTTTTGATTTCAAAATACTTTTCTTCAGTCCAAGTAGGATTTGAAATTCTCAGTCCTCTCCAGCTTCCATCAGGCTGTCAAAATGAGAAGCATTTATCCCTGAAAATTCTTAGTTCAGTATGAAATATTGAAAAGGTGATATGGGGCCAAGCTGGTGACCTACATTTCAACATTCCTGAAATAACAATACAGAGGGGAGACAGTGGACAGATGAGCAGGAGGAGACCAAAGTCATTAGATGAAAGGAAAAAACAAGAAAAATTAGAGAGGTACATACTTGGCAAACCAGATAGGTAACAAGAAAGGAATGAAAATGGAGTAAACAGAAGAGGAAAGCCAAAAAGCAGGAGGTCTGCAGGGAATGTCCTGGGAATAAAGTGTTCTGGGGGTAGGGACAAAACTGAGGACTGTACATCATGCTAAAGGTCTCAGCAACTGCCTGGAATTGACTTGAGAATTCAGTGACAAAAATCTAAACGTAAAATAAAAGGGATTTAGCCTCATATAGCCCTTGCAGATTATTTCTATTTCTGTTTAGGCTGTTGCACTGCATCCACACAAGTAAGCTGGCATGATTTCCTTCCCCAGACTCCACTGAGCTGATAGATACTGCAGCTTCAAATAATTACTTCAGTGTGCTTTAAGGGCACGATTTTTTCCATGATTCTAGAGGCTGTGAACCAAATCTCTGTGATACTTTCCTACAAATTCTTAAGAACTGCTTAGGGCCTTCATTTTGGGAATTTATTAAATCACTGATTTGAAGACTATTTTTCATAAGAAACATAAATATCTAGGCTGCTCTGTGTTTCCTCTCTTCTGTTCTTTAAAATATTACACATATTATCACAGTGTTTCTGACACCACTAAAGATAGGAATTTTATGGATGATATTTGGCTTTCTATATGTTTCTGGTTTTGAAGGTTGGAATCATGAAATTGCATAGAAACACGGTTATTAATTTAAAAAATAGAGAGAGGCTGCAAATATGCACAGCTGCATTTTCTAGCTCCTTCCATTTTAAACAGCTGCAGCATTCTGCAACAAACCAAGAACCCAGTTTTGTATTCTGGGTTGCTAATTAGTTATTATCTTTTATAGCTTTAATCAATGAACTGCTAAAGCTAAGCCAGAGCCGTGCTGTTATTTGTAAATTAACCTTTAACAGTCTCAAAGAAAGAGCACTTTCAGCACCTGCACATTCTTGGCAGGGACTGCTTGATGAGTCTTAATCACAGCCTTTTTCTGTAGGTGAGGAAGGTCATTTGAAGAAGGAGAATAGAAATTCACTGACATTTCAGGAAGAAATTGTCTTCTACTTAGAGCCACAGTGTAAAGCTATATCATATGAAATATGTTACAACTTAAGTCTCATCACTCTCTGAGTTATTTTCTTGGGCTCTTTCTCTTTAAACTGGAATTTTAGAAGATTAATTCAGTGGCCAAGAGCTTTGTGACAGTACCGTGGGACCCTGTAAGCTCTCCTGTAATGCCTCCTGATTTCAAGACCAGTGTCTGTTCTAACAGTGAGAGTCAATCCCCCTCACGCTTTTCAGTCCTTCTGTGCTGATGCTACACGGACTCAAATGGTCAATGTCAAATGGTTATTCCATGAAAAGAACAACTGCAGTGCAGCTTTCTGTGCCCCTCATCACAATCTACTGCCCAACCCCAGGGGGCCAATCTTCTTTCCAGTGACCTGTGCTCAGTAGTCACTAAAAAATCGACACTGTGCCATTCCCAAGGCTGTCTGCCTCCTGCAGACCTTCCAGCATCTCTTTCAATTGTTTCTCTCTACCAGATCCTCTGTGCTCACCTTTCTATACAAGATTTTTACTGGTATAATTAATTTAAAAAATAAATTTATCCACTGTTAGTTGCTTAAATATTATTTTTTAAAAGTCTTCTAAAAATCCAGTTTAAAGAGAAAGAGCCCAAGAAAACTCAGACAATGATGAGACTTAAGTTGTAAAATATTTCATATGATATAGCTTTACACTGTGACTGTGAGTAGAGGACAATCTCTTCCTGAAATGTCAGTGAATTTCTATTCTCCTTCTTCAAATGACCTTCCTCACCTACAGAAAAAGGGTGTGATTAGGACTCCTCAAAATCATCTCATGCCCTTGGGTTTCTCTGCTCTGATCTCTTCTCCTTGCCCTATCACCCTGTATTTCATCTGGGCCCTTCTCACAGTTTCACTGCAATTAAGTGTCTCCTTCAGATCTAATATTCTTATTCAGGTTGGATTTGCTTGCTTGACATCCAAATTAGTCTGTGAAACAGAAAATTGGGAATGCCACAACTAATAGTGGATAATTATAATGATTTCTTTCCCTATCAAGGCACTCAGATATTTTTCTTAAAATCCACAGAAAAGCCCCTGTCCTTTCTTCACAGTTTTCCCACAGTACTTCTGTTTACAGCACCCTACCCCAAACCAGCAGTACAAAACTCACTAGGAAAACTGACTTTACGTTTCAGGAAATTTTGCTTATTTGACATATTTACAGCTGCTTCACATTTAGTTTTCTGAATTCATAACTTATTCTGCATATCCTGCCCCATCAGTGGACCTTGTCTGCATTCCAGGTAATTGCAGCAGGAACCTTCCTCTGAGAGAAATACAAATTTATTCCTGAGAAACTGTAGTTGCCAGCATAAACTCAGGGCAGTCTAGAAGTATGTGGACAAGGGATATCCCTAGCTAGCATGGCACAAGTGAGAAGGTCACAGGCAGGAAGTAAGAAACAGCAGGAAAAACAGAATAAAACCAGGAAAGTTGTGAGACACACAAATTTCAGAGGGAAAATGCTGAAAGATTCAGATTTGGGGTGATGAGATGCAAAGAGTTTTGTATAAAGGGACCTTATTTATCATCTTGTTCCACTCCACTGCCGTGGAACACCTTCCACTATCCCAGGTTGTTCCAAGTCCTGTCCAACCTGGCCTTGGACACTTGCAGGGATGGGGCAGCCACAGCTGCTCTGGGCAGCCTGTGCCAGGGCCTCCCCACGTCACAGAGAGAAATTTCTTCCTGCAGTGCTCCCAGCCAGTCCATGATGGTCTGTCTGGTGTCCTTTGTCCTTGGGAGAGCCCAGGCAGTGCAGACAGGCTCTGTTAAAATAATTGCACTGCATCCAGCTCTGGGGCCCCAGCACAGGAAGGACATGGACCTGTTGGAGCTTTAAAAAACAGCATTACCACCTCTCCTCCGCAGCTAATTCCATGAGAAAAAGGAAAGAAATAGCAGATACATTTAGAAGAATGTTACCACAGCAAAATCAGACATACAAAATTAGCGTATTTTAGGATGGCATTTGCCTAGGCAATCTTAATTCAGTCCCTTGTGCATATTTATAAGGGTAGACACTGAAATCCTAATTTCCTGAAAGTCCATGAGCTATTTGACATGGACTTCAGAGATGCCAGTATTTCACCCACGGCTTCACCTACTCACTCACAAATTTCAAATGCGGATTTTACCATGAGAGCCTTTCATCTTTTACACAGCTGTCTGAATGGAAATCTTTTCTTTTCCCCTCTCTACATACAGTGTGTGGCCCAGTGCCTTATTTACTGCACACATATAAAGTCTACATTGAATACAGGATTTGAAATTTCTCAGGACTGTTTTTCATCACAAATCCTTATTGTTCTCCTGAGCCTTACATGTGCTATGAAAGCATCCTTAGACTGTTTTTGTGAAGCATTTGCATTACACCAGTTCTGTTTTGTAGATTGGAACCAGCAGCACAGAGAAATACACATAGATTTGTCTAATGCTTACTAACTCTAAGCTCTGAATTATTCATAAGCCTGATTTATTCAGAAATTGTCAGTGTTTATATCTAGAGCAAAATTTCTGTTCTTCTTCATTTCTGTTATGAGCTTTTACCATTTTTGCCAATCAAGCTCCATTTATTCTGAGTTAGTTATCAAAAAACCAGAGTTCACTCAGATTAGTGGTCATCTAAAGTCTGATAGAATTGCCAAAACTGCCAAAGGACATAGAGCAGAAACCAGAAATCTGTCTTCATTCCCTAATCTCACCATATAGCATGTGGGGGACTAACGAGATGCTCCAGGGAGCTAAACTCAAAGCCAGAGGGAGTTTGAACCCTCTTGTCTCACCTCACCCAGACGTTTCCCAACTGCAAACCTACAATTGGTTGGACTGGTACCTAAGAAGATGCAAACACAATTTTAAAAAATGCCACATCCAGATTCACTGTTCTTTGCATGGATGAAATATTCAATAAAGTCAACAGGAATGCTGTCAGTCAAATAAGGACCAGGTTTTGCTTGGGCAACCCATATTTGCTGAAAAACGTGATGATGTTCGAGTTCAGCTATTTATTAGGAATTAAGGATTTACTGATTTAACACTTGACTTCACAGGTCTTGAACCTAAACCAAAAAAGGGAAGAAGCACTGAAAGAGATATTTCTGGGAAACTACAGGCAGGATTCTAAAGCAGTGGCAGTAATTTGCTAAATATGTGGTGGACTGAGGCTACAAAAGCTTCTTCCATTAATCCTGAGATTTCTCCATGAAACACCTGTTTGCTATTAAGGATCAGGGCCATCTAAAGCTTTTGGTTACAAAGAGAGGAGAATATTATTATCTGAAGCCCACTACAAAAAAAGGTCTAATTAATGTAATATCAGGGTTGCTAATCCCTTGGAAGTGGACAAAGACAAATCTTCTTTGTGCTGGCATGCATTCATTGCACAAGTGCCTCACAAGTCATGGAAGGAAGCAGCAATAAGAGCCAAGGGTTACTGCTGCTCAAACAAAGACATGTTCACGTTACCAAAGGAAGTCTAAAATGATAAGACCCAAATAGCAAGAATAGCAAGCAGGACTCCAGATAGTGGAACAGGGCTCTGGGACCCAAATGCTGCTGGACCTCCTCAGATGACAGAACCATCCTACCTTTGCACTTACATTCAGCTGCTTGGAAATTGGCAGTACCAGCAAGAAAACATCTGGGAGAATGTTTGTATCCGTATTGAACTGGGTATAAGGCAATGCACTGAGTGCTCAGTCAAGGGTGATTAGCACAGCCAAGAGCCTCAGGGAAGCCCTCGCAAAGGTTAGAGTGTTCTTGTGACATTTTCAAATGCGAGCTCAACAGTCACCCCCCCCATATTCTGCAAAGGCTGTGTCTTCCTGCAAGGCCTGCAGCAGGAGGAAGGGCACACAAACCCCAGGTGATCACAGCCTAGGGCCCCATTTATATTAAATTCATCTCCAAATCTATTTCTGCAAACAGCCCTTCTGCAACACCAGTGTGGGTTTTGCTGAGCACCATAATTTGTGGATGTGTGATTGCAAATCCTCAGGTTGTTCCTCAGCCCTTTACCCTGGTGAAATTCCCATTTAAATAGAAAGAAAGGTTTGCACCAAAAAAGATTAAATGAAGTAATAATCGGTTTTGTTGCTGGAGACCCCACTTCCCAGCATTTGAGCTGCCTCTGTGACATGAGCATCACTCCTCAGTTGAATTCCTGACTGACAATGCTCACAGGGCTGCCACACAGGGCTCACCACCCTACACAGGGCATCCACTGAGTTTACAGCTTAGTTTGGACACGGCTGAAAACAGTGACTGACTGCTCTTCT
The DNA here is from genome assembly GCA_910950805.1 of Acrocephalus scirpaceus scirpaceus. Classification (NCBI taxonomy): domain Eukaryota; kingdom Metazoa; phylum Chordata; class Aves; order Passeriformes; family Sylviidae; genus Acrocephalus; species Acrocephalus scirpaceus. The sequence goes on from OU383785.1 coordinate 2,334,642, forward strand.
ATGTCTCTATATTATTCCTGCTCCAAAATCAAAATTGAGAATATTTTTTCTGTCTGCACTGCAAAACATCCAGGTGATTCTTTTTTTCCTAAACTCCATGAGAACCTTCTGCCAATTCTTATTGACTGCTGTGAAGTCGTTGGTGACAGAGTAAATGAAGCTACATTCTAAACCATGCTTTTTGTCATTATTTTGACAAATAAATAACAGTTTAGTTTCCATCATCATGTATTAGTGAATGAAAATAGCTAGCAAAAATTTAGGTCTGATTTCACCACAGAAAAGTAAAATGAGAAGAGACATTCAAAGAGACTTACTGGCTTTGTAAAAATAACAAAAGGAAAACTGATAAGCTCCTACCCCAGTTTTACTGCTCTTTTGAAATGGAGGGCAAACCAGCTCTGGAATACACACACCTGAATACACACATCAGAACTGAACCATTATGCCATTATTCCATTACACAAACCAGTAACCTCCAAAAGCAGGGTGAAAGCTGGGATCAGGGACTCTTATCTCCAGTGCCCATCTGAGACTGAGTAAAGAAAAAGATGTATTTTATGCTTCATTGTTCCACTCTATTTAGATTTAGATTTAGATTAATTTACAAGAACTTTATATCCAGATCACAGAACGTTCTGAGTTGGAAGGCACTCACAAGGATCATCATGTCCAACTCTTAAGTGAATGGCTCATATCTCCTACATGGACTGAACCCACAACCTTGGGGTTATTAGCACCATGCTCTGACCAGCTGAGCTCCTCTCAGGGTCTTCATTCAGAGATATAAAACACAGGAAAAAATAAATTGCAGCATTAGGAGGTTAACTAATGTAGTTAGCATCAGTTCTTCACAAATATTCTGGATTTTCACATCCTTACCTGCTGTAGCACTGGAGACTGTTGGCCACTGCTGATCAGGCCCTGCTGGTCCTCCACGCAGGACTGCTGCCTCCTCCATATGCACAGCACTGGGTAAGCAAACATCACAGTTGGATTATACAGGTCCCTTCTGCCCTGGACTTCACAGCATTTCCCTTTCCTGCTACTTTTCAGAGTTCATAACTATTTGTCACTGTGCAGCTACTCCTACAGTACTGCATGATGTCAGCAGCGTGAGAAGCAGCTGTTTTGGCTTGCAAAAAATACCTTTGATTATTTACTAAAACCCAGTCGTGGAATAACTTATAAAAAAAACCAGCTGCAGGACACTTTGCTCTCATTGACTGGGAGTCACTAATAAGGAAGTGACACATCTTTGCTATTAGGGTGTAGCAACATTAGGCAAATAATTAAAAAGATGGTGGAGTCAGTTCTGAGCTCTGTCATTATGCCATTTTAACAAATCCCACCTTCCTGGGTTACTGCACATTTCTCGTGAGCAATTCAAGAAGAGAAATGCATTTTCTCAAATGCAAAAACTAACACAGCAAATTTTACACTGTCACATCATGAGCACTGGGCATCAAAAGCACCAATTCGCACCTTACATGGAAGGAAAAGAAAAAGCTGCTATTTTTAATACAAAACTAAGCTTGATATTTATATGCTGTTCCTTAGGAGAAACAGGATTCCGTGACTGTGTCCCTGTCTCTAGTCATTGGCTTCACACCCCCTTTCACACTTCCAGCTGAACTTAAGGGCCAGTTTCATCCAAATGTGGCAGACATCAAGGGCACCAAATTTCTACAAGTTTTATGAAAAATCGGCATTTTATGGAAACCATCAACTGAGCAGGGCACACAGGCTCAGAACCCAAGATTTCAGGTAAGGACAGGGGCTGCTGATGTGAGAGAGCAGAGGAACACGTACAATTTCCAAGAAAGGCTCCCTTAGTCTTGTGGGATTAAAATAAGATCTTACTTTTCATTAATTGTTCAAGTAGCTTCAGATAAGATCTTGTACTTTGTATAGATAGGAATGTGGAGCCCCAAGAGCATGCCTGACTCAGGACCAGCTGATAAGGTGCTCAGGCAGGCAGAATTCCTTCTTCAGGGTCCTGCTCCCCAGACTGTTCATTGATTTTGCAGTTATGGATTACAAAAAAAAATTGAAAGTCACAGCAGGAATATAAAACAAGGAGATCAGCTTGCCCAGTAGGCCACAAAGTCAAGCTTGCTCTGTCTTCCTTTGCTTTTGGTCCTTGAGGTTTAGATTCCTTCTCACACAGCATCCCAAAGTCAGTTGGGAGTCACTCTGTGTCCTCACTCACAGGAAGCACAGTGTGACTCTGAATTTAGGACTTCAATCTCATAAAGACCCTCCAGCCCTGTGGATAATGGATAAAGGTAAAGCACCACTGCACCAACAATTCTGAGAAGCCCATACAATCCTGCACTTTGTGATGCCACTAGGAATGACTGCAGCCTCATAACTGCATCTACACCTGTACAGGAATTTATTAATAACATCAGATTACACCTGAACATAGAATCAATTTTATAGTCTGCTCAGGGAGAATAAAAATACTGTTTCATTTAGGCTCTACAGATGCAATTTTACTATAATTCTCTTTTTTCAAGTGTACTGAGTAGAAAATTATAGCAGAGACTGTTTGCGATATTAGGCAGCAGATTTTCAAAGATGTCTAAAGAGATTTGGACAAAAGCCTCACTTTTCCTTCTTTGAAAATCCATCTCATATCTTCAAAAAATTCTTTCAACTGTATTAATCTTCTTGATTGCACCATGTGGTTAATAAACCTGCTGCAGGAGCAGCTACTTTTATGGTAATGAGAAAAAGAAGATGGAAATGCAGACTGCCTATTGACACATCAGCACTGATGATTACAGGGAGCTTCACAATAAACAAAAAGTATGTAATGACAATTGAATGATTCAATAATTGGAACAATTAAGCCTTGCCAGACAATGGATACAAAAGCAGAAGGTAAAAAGAAAGAAGATCACAGCTCTGCAGCAGTGCAGTAACAGCATAAGATGCAAGTCAGACTGAATCTGTAGCACGTGGTGATTGGAAGTGACAGTAGCAGAACTCAGGTGCTTTCCATCTCAGCACAGATATCATCAGTCTAGGGCATCAGAAGAAACTTTGTCCTTTACACAGAGGAAAAAGACAGAATTTCCCTTCTCTGGAGAAACACCAGACCTACCTTTGCATTCCTGCCCTCAGGGATGCAGAGTAGCGCCAGTCCGGATTCGGGTGTTTTGGCTGTAGAAACAAAAGCCCAGGACAATGCTGTTAGTGTCAGTAGAACACGCTAAAAAGCATCTGCATCTGGCTAATTTTGTCAGAAAAGCCTACATGGGTATACTCAATTTTTGTGAATTGCCAAATCTTTCTACAAATCTAAAGAAACTTTCAAATGGGCACACAATTTATTGTCTGCAATAAACTTGTCTGCATGCCAAGGCCTTTGGCTAGAGATGATCTCTGTGGAACAACAGTTAATGCTGCAAACTGGTGGAAAGTTAATTCATACATTCAGCAACATTTTGGGCATAGGATAAAAAAACAACATCAGAAATCCAGAAAATGCATTGTTTGTTTACCTGATAAGGTGAGGAAACTCAAACTCCTGTACTGAATATAGGTAAAAATGTAGCTCCCTGTGAGGGGGACGTGGGGCAGTGAGGTTTCTGCTGGAATTCAGCATACTGCAGAGGACTGCAATGGATGGTATCAGATTTGCAGACTGCAGCAAGTCTTTTATTAAGGACAGACATGTCCATAATACCAAAACCTATTAGATTCTCCATATTCATGAGAGGGTATAAAAGGTAGAAGGGGAAAAGAGCCAGAAATACCCTTTGACCAACAAACCTCAGCATATGCTGATGTGCTGCAGCATGACTTGCTAAATAAGGAGATAATTAAGTAATCCTCCGTTGATCAAAAATTGCTCCAGAAAATAGTTATTGCATTGTCAAGGGACCATCACTGTAATTTTCAACTACAGCCAATGAGTGCAAGTTCAGGTCCCTTAAAATTAAGCCCTGAGGACATACCAAGGTTATTTCTCAGGATACTAAAAACATCATTCTGTAGGTGATAGTGTGGTGAATGCTGAAGTTCAGGCACTGGAATTCAAAGACAGAACTTATATCCAAAAACATAATGGACTACATTCATTCCTGATGTGTCTTGAACAGTGCCAATCACACAAATAATAAATGACAGTAATGGTTTAATTCTCTTCAAATTATTGGAGGCAGATCAGAAATGAATTTGACCCCATTACGTGAAAGAGAAAGTGTTGAATGTTCTGAATTATTTAAAGCCAACTCTGTCTTTCCTCTTGAGGTTTGGCGTATGCTTTTCCCTGGATCAATAGGTTTTATTCAAACAAAAATGGAGCAATTACAACTTCCAGTATTGCCTCTATCACCACACTTCCCAGGTCCAGCATCACTCAAGACTGAGATGCTCTTGGATGATGCACATACGAGTATTCTTTATGGTCTGAGTTCCACAAAAGGGAGGAGGCTGCTGTTTGCAACCACACATTAAACATCTGTGCTAGCAATTTCCTTCCCATTTAGCCCCCTGTTCTCTGTCATGCTCAGGTTCTGCTGAGTTTAGCAGAAAGTGGTTTGACAAGAAGCCCATTATGCATAGTTCTAGTCTTTTCTTATTAATTCCACTTTGGCCCCAGTCCCAGGGATGTCAAAGCAACTCTAAAGTCAACCACGTAGTAACAGTCAATGAAAGAGGATAGAGAACAACACACACTGATCAGATCCTCTCCTGAGTTTGCCTTTCTTGAGTATGAAGGGTGCTGACACCAGAAGATTTGTCTTTTCTTCTGCTGGGGTTTTTTTATAGCAGGGAAACTGCTGGACTTTTGTTCTGTTCTGCAGTTTGAGAGGTGCAGGTTACTAACCGGTACAGGGTTGTGAGGAGGAGGAGTCTTACCACAGTCCCAGGCAAAACACAGATAAAGTGAGATTACATGAAAGCACTGAAAAAGCCTGACACGAGTTGGGTAGGAGTGAGAAAAGAGGAAAATGACCACTCACTCACAGTACTTAGATTTTTGGGTTTTGGATGAGAGCTTTTCAACTCTTGGCTAGAAGACAAAAACCCATGTTGTGTTTGCAATAGGACATCAGATCTTAAATGCGTGATGGTGGCAGGAGAAACTCATCAGTTAGAAATTAAACATTTTTTCACTTCACATGCATGGACCAAGACTCCTCATGTCAATATAAGAGAAACTAGGAAACTGGTATTTTCAAGAGTTACTATCCAGAAGCTGTGGCATCTTGGGGCTGTTCCCAAACAATTCTTGCCTTCCTATGAATCCTTAGGTAGGGCTGCAGTGCTGTTCCCGGGCTGCAGTGCTGTTCCCAGAGAAGCACAAGAAGGAAGGAGGGAACAGGATAAGAAAAATGTACTCTGGAAGTGGAATTATTGCCACGTCAGGGGCTGGAGTTTTTTTTAACTGTGGAAAAAATCAATATCTGTGACTTCTTTTTGAAGTCATTATAGGAAGAACCAGAGCACAAAGCAGTTTGTGCAGCAGTTTGCCTTTGTGCAGACCTATTCTCACTCAGTTTTACCACGCACTTGCTGCTTCTCTGGGTATTTTCAGAGCTCAGCAAGAGGCACATTTGTCCCACACTTGTGTTACCAAAGGTCAGTGTCCTGCAACTGACAAAATCAGTGAGATTTCTATTTTGTCAACATAACTGGCTTCTCCTTTTGTTCTGCTACAGGCTGTAATTCTTTCGGTTTCTCTGGCCACAAGTGAAAAGTTGTTTCAATACATCTCTAAATGAGACTGGACTAGAAAAGCAATAAAGCGTGACTGGTAACAGAAGTTGAGCACAGCAGAAGAAGCAAACCTATTCAGTAATATCTCTCCCCAGCTCAGAAATCCACCAGGAATTCACAGTCTACAAGCTTGGGTTGGTTTATACCTCTGGCTGTGAACAGTCCACCTTCACCAGAGCACTCCCTGAAATCTGCCACACGGCCAGGTGTGTCCCACAGCACAGAGTCACGAGGCCAGGACACCATCTCAAGGTAGAGCTGAGTCCTCTGGCAGCCCCAGGGCCCAGGGGCTGCCCAGCAGCTCCCAGTGGCTCCTCTGCAAAGCCCCATCACAGACCAGGCTGTGAGATGTGCACTGTGTCCTAAACCACCAGGAGCAGGCCCAGCTGAGCAGGAAGTGTGCGTACAGACAGGGAGCACAAAGAGGAATTCAGGCTCTGAAGGGGCCCAGCTGCTTCCCAGTTGTAAATCCCCACATTCTCACTATGTCACACAATGCTGATGAAGACAATATTGTTCCTTTTACCTCCCCAGCTCATTACAAGACTCTGTTTATCAGAATCCAGCACATTCTACTAGGTAGCTTGCCACTTCCCTCAGAGATTTTTGGAAGCCATGTAGCAAATCCAGCAGTCCTGTCAGTAGGTGAAAGAAATCTCACAATCCAGCACAGAAGTAATCTACCATTCCCTTTTTTCCCATCAGCTGCTTTTTCTGATTCAGTTACAGCACACATCATCATAGTGTGAAATGAGTCAAAATCTACCCAGGTGCCTAGAGAAGTCACTGCACCAGGTGAACTCCTCATGCCACCAGTTTGCCCCTGTGCCTCTTCCAGGCACCAGGCTAACATTCTGCCAACCACATAACCACAAGCATTAATGTTACTAGTCATAAAAAACCAACCCCATTGGGAAATCTGATAATGTGAATGTATAATGTAAAACAGAGCCATCTTAGGAGCAAGAAAGCTCATGCAAAATGTCACACAGTTGTTTTCAAGTGGGTTAACTGAAGAATCGCTTCATTGGTTTCTGGAGAATACACTTAGTTGAAAATGTATTGTTACAAACATTTTCCTCAGCTCTCTTTTTTTACCTAATACTCTAAGAATTTCTCCCTGGGGTAAAAGAAATTTCTAATTTTTTAAAATAATGTCCTGATTCAATGGATCAATGCAAACACTACCTTTCACTTCAGTGCTTGCTAGAAAAAACATGCTTGAGGTAGAGAAGCATGAAGGAAATATTTAAAAACAGTTACCAGATGCTGAGACTCCTAAAAACATCCTGCTTCATTCTGATTTCCACACAAATGCACAACAAAATGACATAAGGTATATTTATCAAATGTATCTGCTTTGAAGCAATAATAAAAGCCTTTTAGAACCTCTGACCACAAAAGGGTCTGCTTATTTTCCAGTGAGACAATGCTGACAGGTGTGAGGAAACAGAGGCTTCTATTCCTGCTTTCCTTCCGGAAATGTTTAGAATTAACTTGATGTGGAGAACAAACTATTCAAATATGTGTTTATCATTCAAGAAATCAAAAAGGCAACTGGAAAGGGATGTAATTCAAAAGCCCAAAGTCTGGGAATGTTCAGTTTCATTCCTAACTCTGAGAAAACTGAGGTGAAGGGAACAGACAAGTGCTTCTGTAAAGTACATTTAATGAGTTCCAAGAGAAGGAAAACACCTCTGCCTAATCTCGATGCAGATTTCTGCTGGCACAGCAGAATCCAAGCGCCTGACTGCCCCGAAGCACAGAGCACTGTCCCTGCTTAGCCGAGCAGGTTCAGACACTGCCATTAAACAAAAGAACAAACATTTATAGTTAACCTTTTCAATGTCAGCAGGGCTGGAGAGTTTCTTAAAGGCTTAAGTTCTTGAACTGAGATTGTAAGACATTCCACCATTAATACCTTTAAATCCTCTGAGAGAAATCTCCTGGGCAGACTGCTACAAACAACACTGTGGGGTTACTGGGTTTAGACACTTCAAAACATGCTTGCATTTAAAGCAGTATCAAAATGTGTTCAACTCAAGTGTTGCTTTCTTTTTTACATGTGTTTAGCAAGCTGGTTTTGAAGTGAAAAATACAGAGAAAGAGACAAAAGCAGAACAAACAGCTGTAAAACTTCAGTGGATCTCCTGGGTTTTACCACCATCAATGTGCAGCTTTTTACACTTTCTTTGAAAGTGTCCATAGAGCAACATGCCCTAATTCTGACCATCATATGAAACATCATATTTTTTTCACCCATATGTGCCACCACACATAAAAGGGTACAAGGAAATGAATAATAGGAAAGAGTTTATGTCTAGTTCTGTCAAGTATCCCGACTGCTCACTCCTCATTAAGAATGTGCCAGGCTGCCTTCTGGGACAGAAAACTCCTGTTAGAACATTTTGGTTTGATTGTTATTTCCTGCGTTGAAGGGAAAAGGCTGTCATGAGATGCAAGACACAAAAAATGAGCTTAACTGCACAGGATGTAAGAACAAAACAGGAAAGATGAAAAGAAAAACCAAGGACCAGACACTACCCAGACATCGTTCAGCATCTTCACAAGAGTACAAGGAAACAGACTCCAGACTAAAGTACTGAAACCCTTCCTGAAAATGACAGATCATCACTGCAGCAGTGCCCAGTAACAAAATCACAACTTCACACACAACCTCTTCATAGCGTGTGCACCCCGGTTTCGAAAGACAGGAGCCCAGGCTGCCCCTATCCCACACAGCGCCAGAAATGAAGCCACAGTATTTCTTTATCTCTTGATTTTGCCTACACTGCCTGCCTGGTCCCTCTGCAGTAGTTATCTGATGAGAGAGCAATACCCATTAACCTCGCATTGCTGCCCTTATCACCAGCCCCCTGACAGCAATAACCGTGCTCAAGATTCTCTGTGCAGCTGCATTAGTACATTTCTTCTTTTACAAAACATCCTTGGTCTGAGTCATACTTATAAATCCAGAAAGGACTGTGCAGGTAAGCAGGGTGAGCACAGAAGCAGCAGCTATCTTGCAGAAGCTTCCATTCCACCATCACAGCACTGGCAGTAAAAAAGGAATAGCCACACAGAAGTCAGAACTTGGCCAGGTACAAAGAAGCCCCTACCTAACCTTATTGCACTTGTTTGCACTTCCACTGTATCCTTCTAATGGCCCAATAAAGTCAGTCACAACTCAGTGTAATTATTAGTATCTTTGACCTTATCAGCAAATATGAAAAGAACTAAGACTTGTTGCCCCAAAAGTTATTGAGATTAATCCCAAATAACTTGGAAATGTTTTTCCTCTCACTGTATAAACAGTATTTTTGAAATACTAGCCACTGTAAACCCCTAGGTATGATTATCTGTGCATAGCAAACCCATTCACCTGGTCCCATCCTCATCAATGAACAACCAGTAGAAAATCTATTTCCAAAAACAATGTGGAAGGAAAAAAAAGAAAGGACCTGTTCACATTATCCAAAAGTAACACACAGATCAGAGACTGACTTTGTAAATTGGTGCAAGCACAATACTGCCTTGTTATGCTTCACAAGTGAAGGCACAGTCTCCTAAAGGCTGATTCAAAGTTCACTTTAACTAGAAAGAGAAACACAGTTCTCTGAAAATCTAATAATACAAAGATCATTATCTTTAAAATGCAGAATTCAGTGTTGCTAAGCAATTGATGGCATCTTCAGTGCAAACACTGAGCTCGAAACAGGAGGAAGATGTGACTTTTAGTACGTAATTAGCTAGGAACTGGCAATTAGTGAATGCCATTACATTCAGACATTTGCTCATGTGCACATGGCCTTGATACATCTTCATAGAACGTCCTACCACAGGACAAGTTAAGAAGCAGAGACCTAAGAAAAGAACTTTTGATGAGTAAAATGTGTCAGAACTTCACCTCTGCTTAAATCATACAGTTGAATAATTGATTCCCATTTTGGATGACAACCCCACATAGGCAGCATTCATTATCTTGTTCCACACATTTCTCTGCTTTTGTACTCCCAGTTTGGGCTGGCTTTGCTGCCGCTGCATGATCTGCAGAACTTGCTCATTCCTTGCATTCAATGGAGTGAGTCTCACAATGTGATAAGAATCTCTTTGTCAAACTGATTTCCTACTCATCTTGCATCCGAAGTGAAGCCATTTTCAGTTAGTGCTTTTCTCCTTGCACACGCCTCGCCCCAAAAATCAGCTATAAAGTGTGTATTTCACTCTTTGATTCCTCAGCATACATGCTTATAGAGCATGTCTCATATTCCCTTCTACATCAAACACATTCCAGGCATTTTATTACACTCTGAAAAATTTTAAGATACAAAAACTGCAGGGAGAGAGAAAACATACTCCCCCTGTACCCTGCCACTGTGATTTACAGAAAAACAGTGCATTAATTTTAAATGGATTAATGTTGAATGGATGATCATTACTCTCTAAAAGCATTTTTATGGAAGATTTGCTGGCCCTTAAGATGTGGGCATCTTTGCTCAACAAAAAGCAGTTGCCAAAGATGCTAATATCTTCATATATGAAAAAGTAGAAATAAATAAATAAATGAGTTCTATTTCTGTGGCAAGAATACACAAGGCAGGCTCCTTTCTATCCCACCAGTTATTTCCCTGGCTTTCCCCTGTCTGGGGCATAGCACGCATTAATGCACAAACTGATCTTACACCTGCCACAATTATGGGACAGAAACAACACACAGTAATCACAATATTTTCCTTTTGTGCACCAGAATTAGTCTCTCCTGTGAGTGCTTCTGAGTTCAGTCCCAACACGTGTAAAAAGGAAACCACACAAATCATGCAAACCACACACCAACTGCAGGCTTCCTGCACGCCAGCATAAAGCAACCATTAATTCTTCACTGTGGGAAAATATTGCACAGGTTAATACACGGCTGGTCAAACCATAGGTATGAAACAATTTTCAATAGCAACCCAGCAGGTTCGAAGTTGTCACTCTGTAACCTAATGATGGTGACTTGCTGTAATTCTCTGCAAAGATGTCACTGGGTTATCACAGGCCAGAAAGCATAAAATGCAGCACTAGGTAGAACAAGCATTATCAGAGGAGGGATTACAATTTTCAGACAACTAAAACATGCTCATAATAGCAAGATCCTTGCAATAATATGCTTTTCTAAATTCAACAGATTTATTTAGGTATGAAGACAGCAAAGCAGCAAACATCCCTAACTGCCATAAAGAAACCTTTTGATTTCGAGGCTAATCACTGATTATTTTTTCTCCTGCAATATGAGTTTTCCCATCAAAACTGTAAGACTAGGTATGCCATTCCCTAGCACTCTGTAGCAGCAGGCAATTTTAGACAGGGAAGGATGCAGTACTTCAGTACAGCATATGCTGCAAAACTGAGGTGAATCTCGAACAACAGACGCGTATACTGAACTTACCAACTGGACCCTGAAAGTCTCAGTATTTACCTAGAAACAAAATGCATGGCATAGATTAGATTCATTATAACCAAGCTTCAGAGCTGAGTGTCAGCAAGCCCCTAAGGGAATATGTTTCATCTGAGTTTTCCAGTTGGAACCTCTGCCTGAGCACAGATTTGCTCAGAGCACAGTGCAGACCATTTACCGAGGTAGCCTCACCTCATTAGGAGTAATGGAGTCATTTCTAAGTATGATCAGGTTTTGTGCACTCTGCCCACTTTGTCCTGTCAGATGCCTCTCAGTCACCACTGCAGAGGGACCAGTAGTTCCTGTTGGGCCACAGGTATTGTAAAACATGAAAGTGTCACTTCCTGATCCTGCAGTCAGGCAGGCCTTATAGCAGTAGGTCTTAGTGAGAGACCCATTGCCCCTCACTTCAATGAAATGGGGCTGGACTTTCAAACCTTGGGGCAATCTAGCATCAATGTTGTTGTTGGCCTGCTTGTACAAGTCAGCAGGGCTCCGTTCTCGGACCGTACAGCACCCTGCACAGCAGGAGCTCCCATACAGACTGTATCTGTAGCACTTGATAATAGAAAGCCCAATGATTGTGAAAAGGAAAACGAAGGAGATGGCGCTCAAAGCGATAATGAGATAAAGAGTGACCTCTGAGTAATTGCTTGGGCCTTTAAAGTGTCTTCTTCTATCAGGGATGATTTTGGAAACTCTGTCCACCACAGCAATAGTGATGGCTACTGATGAGGTCATCGATGGCTCTCCATTGTCTCTCACCTCCACCGTCAGGTTGAAAGTAGGTGTGCTGTCCTCCCCCAGCTTGCGAGTAGTCCTAATCTCCCCAGTGTGGAGCTCTATCCTGAACAAACCTGGATCTGAGGTTTGCACCAGGTAGAAGAACAACCAGGCATTTTGTCCTGAGTCCCCATCAATGGCTATAATTTTGGTTACCAAATATCCAGCATATGCCGAGCGTGGGATCATCTCCAGGGCTGCTGAAGTGTTGGTTGAGGTAGGATACAGAATCTGTGGAGCATGGTCATTCTCATCCACCACGTAGATGTAGACAGTGACAGTGCTGCTCAGTGGTGGGATCCCAGCATCCTGAGCCTGGACAATCACCTGGAACTCCCTTAGTGTCTCATAGTCAAAGGACCTGACAGCATACATGTTGCCACTATCAGATTTAATGGAGACGTAGGAAGCAACCGGTAGCCCTTCAATCTCTCCATCTAGTAGAGAATAGGACACATAGGCATTTTTGGCGACATCTGGGTCAGTGGCTTTAATAGTGCACAGGAAGGCTCCAAGGGGGTTATTCTCAGGGATGTAAACTGAGTACACAGGTTCCTCGAAGCGTGGGGGATTGTCATTGATGTCGGAGATCTCCACATGGATCACCCTCTGGGAGGACAGAGGGGGGCTCCCAGAATCAGTAGCAGTAACTGTGATGTTGTAGGCTGCTGCTTTCTCGTGGTCCAGTTTGCCCTGGGTGACCAAGGTGTAGGAGTTCTTGAAGGAGTTGAGGGTGAAGGGGAGGCCGGGGGGAATGCGCAGGCTCACCTGCTTGTTCAGCCCTGAGTCCTGGTCAGTGACACTCATCAGGGCCACCACAGTTCCTGACCTCGCATCCTCTGGTACTGGGCTGTACAGGGAGGTCAGCTCCACCTCAGGAGCATTATCATTGGCATCCACAATGTTGACCAGCACTTTGCAGTGCCCAGCCATGGAGACAGGGCCCTGATCAGTGGCTTGTACATAGATCTCATAGGAGGATGCCTCCTCATAGTCCAAAGTGCCATTAACCCGTACCTCCCCTGAATGTGGGTCCACGCTGAAGAGCTGTCTCACCTTCTGGGGGGTGTAGCTGCTGAAGGAGTAGATCACATCCCCATTAGAGCCCTCATCCGGGTCTGAGGCATTGAGTTTGACCACTAGAGTGCCAGGCAGGGAGTTCTCCAGAAGGCTCACGGTGTAGGTGGAGCGGTCAAAGGCAGGGGGGTTGTCATTGGTATCCACAACACGCACAGAGATCTGGGCTGTACCGGACTTTGGGGGATCCCCACCATCCACAGCAGTCAGCACCAGCTGCTGCAGGGCACTCTGCTCCCGGTCCAGAGGCTGCTGCAGCACCAGTTCCAGGAGTTTGCTGCCACTCTGGAAGCCTTTAAGGTCCAGGGCAAAGTGGCGACTGGGGCTGAGCAGATAGTTCTGCACAGAGTTGGTGCCCACATCAGGGTCCTGGGCACTCTCAATGTGGAAACGGGCCCCGGGCACGGCAGACTCACTGATCTCCAGCCGGTAATCCTGGCGGGGGAACCGCGGCGCGTTGTCATTGATGTCCAGCACCTCCACCTCCACGTTGTGCACCTCAATGGGCTGCTCGATGACCAGCTCCAGGCTGAGGAAGCAGGAGGGGCTCAGCTCGCAGAGCGCCTCGCGGTCCATGCGCTCCCGCACCAGCAGCGCGCCGCGGCCCAGCTCCAACTCCAGGTACTGCCGGCCGCTGCCCGAGGTGATCCGCGCTCCCCTCGCCGCCAGCCGCCGCGGATCTACGCCCAGGTCGCTCGCCACGCTGCCCACGAAGGCGCCGTGCGGCAGCTCCTCCCGCACCGAGTAGCGGAGCGGCCCGCCCGCCGCCCGCCCGGCGCACAGCCCCAGCAGCAGCAGCGGCCCAGCACCGCCGCCCCGCCGCGGCTCCGCCGAGCGGCCGCCGCCATGGCCTGGGGCGGGGGGTGGCTACGGGAGCAGCCGGAGCCCGGAGCCGCCGAGCCCGGCCCCGGCCCGGCCTCACTCCCCGCCGCCGCCCGGCCCCCTCATGCAAGCGGCGAGCGGCAGCCGCCGGCCGCCTCCGGCCCCGCCGCCGCCCTCCATGCTCGCCGGCTGCGCCGCTCCGACCTCTCTCCCTCCGGCGGCTCTCAGGAGGATGAGGAGGAGGAGGAAGGAGGGACCGGGACTTGCCGGATCCGCTTTCTCCTGCTCCAGCTGCTGCGCGGGAGGAGGCGGGGGTGGACGCTAAGCCGCGGCTGGCGCCGGTTCAGCACCTGGGCCGGGAACAGCGGCACGGCGGGCACCGCCCCCGCGCCCCGCCCGGCCCCGCCGCGCCGCCCGCGCCCACGTTTGGCGGCCCCGCCGAGCTCCGGGACCCTCGGCGCCGGTGGCCACCGAGCCTGGAGGGGCGCGGCTCCTGTGCCGTCCCCGCCGCTCCTCGTCTCCGCCCCGGCTTGGCTGCTGAAGCTTTGGGGGGGCGCGACGAGGCGGCTGGGGGAGCTGACAACTGCATTCACTCGTGGACCTGCTGCTGCAGCGCTGAAGTACATCCGCTAGAGAGGGTTAAATCAGCGCAGAGCTCCGAGAAAAAATGGGCTTCCAGCCAGGTCTGGTGCCGTGTGTGTGCTGCTGCAGTGGGTTTGACGACCTCTTTCTTGGAGACCTGCCCCTCTGCTCCCTCGGAGATTCATCCTTGCTGCAGCACCATCCCCCTGCCCAAGGTCTATGGACACCCCTGAGCTGCTTCCACCCACCTCCGCTCGGCTGAGAGAATTCTGCAAGTCACACCCATGAGTTATGAGCATTTAAGGTGAGCCTCAGTTTCTCCTCCAATGCAATACACAGGCTCAAGGTGATCAGGTGCAGCTGCAGAGAAGGTGGAACCTGATCTGTTTCCCAGTTACAGTTTTTTCCTCCTCTCCCCTTGTGACAGAGGACTGACAAAAAACAGTCACGAAATTGAACAAACTCAGCAGTGGGGGTGGAGATGCTGCACCTGCAATGAGTTTTACCCCAATGTCAAAAGTCGCAGCAAAGACAATAAACTTAACTTCCATTCATACACCACCTAAGTCACTGAGGTGAGAGATTTAATGAGACGAACCATAGGCTAGAGTCCTCCAGGTGTGCAGCTATGTTGCACCTATTACCCAACAGAAAAACTCTTTCTCCACAAGTGTTTCTTTCCCTGTTGTTTTGGTTTTTTGTTCTTTGGGGCTTTTTTCCATTTCCCCATAAAGTCCTTTGGAACATCCAAAAAATCCTGTCTGGATTGGGCTTGTCTGTCAAGGGGAGGGGTGACCCCAACATTCAGCTGAAACCTCTTTCATTGCCCTTTGTTGGCCTGGGCACCCCTCACCATGAGAACACTATAAATCTCTAAAGTTTTTTCTCTAACATATCTGATGCACAAACCTCAGAGTACAACTGCCCTCACTCTGACTCAGCACCACTAAGAACTGCTACCAGTCTATCAGCTTTTATCTGTGGCCACCTCTACCAGAAGAGACAACATTACCCCATTGTGGGTGATGGTTCCTTTATTCTCAGCCCATTTTTGTGGCTCAAATGTTTCCCCTCATATTTATTCTGATGTGCCCAGTATCCCAGTATCTTCAGCTACTGCTGTCAAACCACCCAACCCCGTTTATATTTTTAAGAAGGATAAATGTAGGTATGTGCAGACCAACAAGATTAGGTAGAGATGCCAAGTGCCTAGAACACCTGGAAAATTGCCCATTTCAACCAGTTGCCAGGAGCCAAACACTTAGAAAAAAATTAACTTCAATTTTTTGGCCAGGTACCCACCTTCAAGCTCACAATATTCACAGATTCAGAACAGAATACCTTGAGAGTCTCACAAAAAAAAAAAAAAAAGTGCCAAACAACAAAACCCCCACCCATCAAAGAACAAAGAACCCAATACCCTGCTGAATGCACTAAAAATACAAGTTATAGCACCACTAACATACATGGACTATACAGCCATGTGTCAAATCAACTTGCAGCCACCATGTAAGACAGAATCCTGAAGAGAGACACCCTCGGTTTTCCAAAAATCACACAGAGATTTCACCAGACAGTCCGCAGATCACCTCTACCCCACACCTCCAGGTGTACACCCACAGAGCCCTCTAACAAACATCAAAACAACAATAAAAAGCCAAAAGCCCCAGAAACATTGGCAACATCTAAGGCCCTGCCTTAAAGAACATGTTAATGAAGACTCTCCAGGAAATGGACAATGCTCGTGACCAGGAGGTGGTGGGAAGATAAATTTCGCCTCTGTAGGCAACAGCTTTCTAGCCACAAGCTGATTTTACTCTGTGTGAGTGGAATGCATCAATCACACATCCAGGGGGGTTTAATATTAGCAAGGAATCTTTCACATTGTTTCTACTCTGAGGACCTCAGTGAGTTATCTGTGATAGGCCTTCAGGCTCTGCTCTATTGTATTTCAACAGGGAAGGGCTGATGAACCCTCAAATCCTGGCCCACCTCACTATTTACACATTACCTTGGTTCCTTTTTTCTCACACCCTGTGTCTCAGTGGTCAGCTAAGACTGCGCACAGCCAAAGTTTTGCAAAACACCACAGAACATAAAACTGAACAGAGATAATACCCATATTCCATAATATTTTCATTCCCATCAAACACGTCTCTCAACCTCAAGTTCTTCAAAAATTTTTCTCCTACTTTCAGAATTGTAAGATCTAGGATTGCCTGGCTTCTTGCCTTTTTTGTAAGTTTTATAGCACCAATAAAATACTGCTCTGATAATCATTGTATAAATTGATACTATAGCTTGGCTTATTTACAGTAGCACTGCACAAATGTCACAGTCTTTCTCTGAAAGCTTGCTTTATGAAGTTAATGTTGACTACTGAGTGGATAAGTGGTATATCAAAATGTGTCCTGTTCTGATTAAATGTTCCCCAGGTCCTTTTAAATCTATATAAAATTCCTCAATGGTCATAATAATTTTAGTTATTTCCATCAGCTTCAGTGTTAATGCTGAGTCAGTCCTGCAGGCTGTGATTTTTAATTCAGGAAAAATTTCAATTGAGAAAACACTTCAGGATCTAGTCTGTAGTAATATTGATTTTTCTAGTAATAGACAAAAACTGAAACACAGAAAAATGTAATTTTAATTTCACTTTCAATTGAATCAAGGCTTAGGGGCTTCCTAGTTTTCTTTTTTCCCCCAGAGTTTTCCTTTTCAGTAATTTCTTGAAATTTCATCTAAAATTTTGAAACTCCTTCAAATCTCACTAAAGAAAAATGTACCCATTGAATCCAGAACAGTGCACACAAGCAAGAGAATCAGAATTCATCCCTGCAGCAAAACCAGCTGATAAACCTGATAACCTCTGGAGTGCTTGGCCGCTGCCTGTATGCAATATCTATATACACAGGCCTCTGCTATTTGCTGACATACCAAAACTGCACCGCTTTAATTAGCTTGGCTAAATTAAATGGCACAAGTACAAACATGCAGGTGAGCAAAGAATACTGATTTTATCAAGTCCTGCACAAGGAAATCGAGTATATCTCAAGATGGTCATACATTGATAGGTACATACCCCAGCAGGCATGGTAATATAACTATTTCAGTATGGAAAATCCTCGCATTTCTCTGCAAGTCTTCCTTGAAACAGTTCTACATATAGATATGCCTGAATTAGTAGCAGCCTGATGCACTGCCACAGAAACCTGTCTGTGCAGATTTTTCTCTTGGTAATGATACAATTATATACAGATACACTTCTGTAGGTATTTAGGCCCTTGAAAAGTTCATCCATTTCAAATCACACTTCTACAAGTAATTTTTTTTCTATAAAGTTGTAACAAGGACCTCATGAACTTGCTTGGGCAGCAATAAATCTGTGTCCAATTTGCTTCACTGCAGAGCACTAGGCGAAGTCCCTCCTCTGATTATTTCTGTCTCATACAGCAGAAGGAGAAAGACACATTAGAAACCAGAAAGATGTGGATGTACAACACACAAACCGAAGAACTCCAAGGTGTTTTGACATCTGAAAAGACATTTCACTACTTTGTAAATAATTTCACTTTCAGTAACTCATAACATTCAATTCAATGTCTCAGTGTCCTTTCTAAACTGGTGGGAAGACACCAGCTCCAAGCACTGGACTCCAGATTTCTGCACATACTTCACAGCATACAGATTTTTAGTAGCAATGAGATTGCTTGAGTACTGTATAAAAACAGACATGGTTTTTATGGTTTCAGCCTACTGATACAACTGTGTGCAAAAAATATGGAGACAAGTCCATAAAATCCATACTTTAGTCATTAACAAACAGGTAATTGGTGTCATTCTCCAGAAAGAAAAACTAGATTTCCTCTCTGTGCCTGCTTGCATTTGGTGCCTGCAAATCGTCTGCCTTACTTAGAATTAAATCAAGTCCAGAGAAAGGAACATCCATCAGTCATAGGCCAGATTACATCAACCAAAGTGGAAAACATTGCCAATAAATTGTAAGGGAATGATGAGTTTGTGCAGTTTCTTATACACAGTTTTTTCCCGTGAGCACCATCTTTTAGTCCATGGGTACTTTGAAGTCTATGGAAAAAAAACATTTTGGTATCTTAAGGGGGCACTCACACTACTTTCTTCAGTTCAACCCCATCTTTCACTTCATGTTCTTAGGATTCCTGCAATCTTCTGCAACCCTGCTTACCTCAGTGAGGACCGCCCCCCTTCAACTGTTCTCTGAAGGAGACTGTACAGGGTTTTTTCTGGTGACTTCCCATGCCTCAAGGACAATTTCAGCAGGAAGACACTGCCTAGAGATATAGCAACATAAAGGTCTGCATTCTGTATGGAATTTCTTGGGGATGTGGGATTCCCACTTTTCCTAAAAATGCTGCAAAATGCCTTCTTTGAGGGAATGTGAACTACCTATTTCTACACTCAATTTCTTTGTTCCTATGTCCCAGTCGTCTTCCACACTTGAATTACTTGTTGACAACTCATCTTTTCATTTGGAACCCGTCTCTCCCATGTTTGAAATAGACAGATCCTGTCCCAAATTACTCAGTTGGATTGGCTCTGTTCTTTCGTGTCTTTCCTTAAATCCATTTTCCCATTGGTAGGAATCTAACTGGTGAGAATTGCTTTTTGTATCACAAGCATCTGAAGCCAGGCTATTTAAAACTTTGCTGTTATGGGAACCAAGGCTGCTAAACAGCCAGAAAAAAAATCCTGTTTGTATTTAGGTCACAATTTCTTTGCAATAATGTAACTTGCTGGTTCTAGAAAATGTCATGTAAAGAAATTGGGGTTGGGGTAAGGAGAGGGGTTGGTGTTATAAATTTCAATTGAGAGAAACCACAAAGATACATAGAAAAAAAATCCTTTTCTTCTCCTGATCGCCAGAGTACATTAAATCATTTTTCACTTCTAGTCTAAATTTTAAGGATGGAAATGTCTGACTCATTCTGTTTGTCTTCCGCTATATTTTTCCAATGACTTAAAAATGCTTTCGTAATTTATTGCGCATAATGTCACACACTGTGCCATTCTAAATGGAAGGACATTAACAAGGTGGACACCAACAAAATAACTTTCACCTTTTTTAAGCCACCATCAAGCCTGTAAGTGTTACTTCTACTGCCAAATATTTTCTTGAAGGTTTTGGTTGATGTGTTTTCCTTTATCACCATTGTCTCTCTATGGAAACAGTTTTTACCACTTGTCCATGCAGGCTGTGATTCTCCAGCTCAAGCAGTCATCACTAAATTTTACCTGAGTAAACTGGTTGTGAGACACACAAGGTGACTATAGTCACCTTCTAGGTGACTATAATTTAATTTGTTTCTCAGCTGTGGCTACTGCTTTGCTCCATTCTTATATTCACATGTGTTGCACACCCTTCTTTAGAGTTTGAGAACTGGGATAAGGTTACAAGGTAGCTCTCACCCTCCTGAAACTGGCTCTGAATGTTTAATTGAATATGTACACATGAATTCATAAATGAGTAAGCACTTGCCTGGAAACTGAAGACTCAATTTAGTTTTCTGCTTTAAGGAGCACTTCTGTCCTCAATTCCCTAAGAATCGCCTTCAACATAAGCCACAGGATGTCAAGTCACTTTCTCCCTTTGTGTTAATTTTCCATATTTCTCTCCCCTCAGCTAGGAGCTTTGCATTTGTCCTTGTGGCTATACAAGAAACACGCTGTGTTCCAAAATGATGCTGATAAGGTATGCTGAGGTCTCCTTTCCCCCTCGTTTTTGTCTACACAACTCAGATAAAGTAGGAAGCTAAGCACCAAGCAGTGGCACAGAACCAATGGAAATGGAGACCTAGGCATAAAAATAGAGGGCAAGAAACAAAAATACAGGCAAGGAGTAATATGAGGAACAGTCACCTTCCTCACTGCAGAGAAAAACCAAAGGCATTTTCTTTAGAGCCTGTCAGTGCCTCTCTTAATAGGGAAAAGAGATCAGGTTTGTATTATTAAAGACTGTACAAGTACCCAAGTACTGTGGATTCCCTTCTCTTGAAAACACATGCTGAGTTACATCTATTAGCTTTGTTTATACTCCCTGCTTACTCCTAAAGTGTCTCTTAGAAGTTAACAACCTAACCCTGAATCTGCCTGGTTTGGATCTAACAAAGAACTGGCAATTTGGTGGTTTGAAACCACACTGTTTTAATGGTGACCTGAGTTTGCCTTTGAGTCTGTTGGAAGTATTGACTGTAAATGCCCTATTGGTAACCTGCACACCTTGTGCTGGATCAGATTTTGCTTTTTGGGAGGTTGGTGTTTTCTCCTCCTTCATTTGCACTTTTCTTTCTTTCCTGCTCACTAATGACTTTTCTAGGTTTGTTGCATTTCCTAATAACATCTCCATGAATTCTCTTATTTCATGAAGGAACATCAAGCAACAGAATGATAAATTTAAGTCATAAGAGTATTTCTTAAATTTGGATATGCCTAATTTATTGAGACCTGTATTGGGGCAATCGCATTCAGTTCAGAGCCACACAACAACAATGTGAAAATCTCCTTTCCTCACAGCTGCCCTGCTAAGGTACTAACAGGATTACCCCTTGTCCTGAAAGGTTAACTCATGCTTTTGTTATTCACAGATACTTTCACTGCAACTTCCTTTTACAAGCCTGCCTAATCCTTAACACCTCTTCTAAAACGTTGCAGACCTTTCACTGAGAGAAGGAGAGAGAGCCCAGCCCAGACTCACCAGTCTCACACCTGCTGCCACTCTGCCTCCTGGTATTTTCAAAACACCAGCTGAAGCAGGCATTAGCCTATTAACCTGTAACTGTGCTGGAATATCGGGTGCACCAAAGCACACCTACATGCAACTTCAGCCCCATGTGACAATTTAAAGGGACTTAAATGTTTTGTGCTTATTCCCTGGACAGGAATGCCTTCCAAGACACATTCACTGAAGGCACTCCAGGCAGTCCCAGGCACAAGTAGAAAGCTCAGATGCACAACTGGAAGATGGCTGGATCATGCAATGGATACATCGAAGCTGTGTTCATGTTGCTCAAAATTTTTTGTAGTCCTTTCTTTCTCTGTGACACTTAGAATGGTTTGAGTTGGAAGGGGCCTTAAAGCTCATCTCATTCCAGCCCCTGCCATGGGCAGGGACACCTTCCACTACCCCACGGTGCTCCAAGCCCTGTCCAACCTGGCCTTGGACACTTCCAGGGATGAGGCAGCCACAGCTTCCCTGTGCCAGGGCCTCATCACCGTCGCAGGGAAGAATTTCTTCCTACTCTCTCCACATCTCTACTTCAAAGCTCTTTGGGAGGTTAGCTCTGAACTACAAGGGTCTGTTTCAAACCACCAAGATATTCTTACACAGCACCAAGCTACAGTTTGCTCCTGAAGTTAAATATGTAAAGCAGCAAAGAAGTGATGGGCAGATTTTCTTAATCTAAAAGCAGACCCAGAATGCTCTTATACTGAGTAGTACAGAGCTGCCCTAAATTTCTCAAATTAATAGAACAAATTCTACTTAATCAGACTTTAAAGTGTAGCAATGACTTTCCCTTTCAAGGTTATATTTTAGAATTAACTGCTTGATTGCTCTTTTCTTGATGTTTGACAAAGTCAATGTCAACTTTGCCAGGAAATTAAATCATTACAGCTACGCTCCTTAAAACATAGAAGTGAAGCAAATCATGACCTCTCCCTCTGGCTGAAATCAGACAGAAGTCCCAAGCTTTCTGCAGCCAGAAGCTCAGCCATCACCAAGCCAGAGAAGGCAGAGCTGTTGAGATATCGTGGACATTCCTTGCTGTAGAATGGATGAGCAACCAAAGGAACAATGAAGGTGGTGCTCTGGGCTTCCAGAGTTCACTAGCACTAACACAGGTTGGGTAAAGGGTTTTTTCACCCTGGTGGGCTCAGGATTAGTCACTGTTTAGATTTGCAATTCTCTATGTGGTGGGAAGAAGAAACTTGACCCCAAGGACAAACAGAATCACAGAACATCCTGAGCTGACCCATAAGCATCATTGAAGTTCAACTCCTGGCCCTGCACAGGACACCCAAACAATCCCACCCTGTTCCTGAGACTGTTGTCCAAACACTCCTTGAATTCTGGCAGGTTTGGTGCCTCAACCACTGGGAGGCTATTCCAGTGCCCTGGGTGAAGAGAATTTTCCTAAACCTGCCCTCCTGTCACTATTCACCAGTGAGCAGAGAACAATGCCTGCCCCCATAAGGAAATTGTAGACTGCTATGGCGTCTGCCCTCAGTCTCCTCTTCCCCACTTTTCTCCTCTTGGGGAAAATCTCCATCACAGAATCCACACAGCTTTTAGCACAAATGGGAAAGGCTTTGCTGAGCAATGGGCAAACACCCAAGAATCCTCTGCTCTTACCCTCCTTGCAGCTGCACTTTCAGCTGCAGGTCTCTGCCTGCAGTTCTGATACACGTGCCACATCTCATGCAGCCACATAGAAAATTAAACCCCTTCAACTATTTTAAAGAGCAGCTGAGAGCCATAAAGGAGGCAGGAGGGGATTAGAGTACAGACTCCATAAAACATACTGAATATGTGAGGATTTTTTAATAAGACCAGCATTCTGCTCCACAGCTTTCTGTATTTCATGTGTCTGCACGGGAATGGCTAAGCAAGGAAAGTAGGGCAGGAAAATATTTCATTTTGTTTTCTAATTCTCAGCAGGCATTTCTGAGCTTAGAAGATTTTTACTTAAAATCCTATTACAAAAAATCCTTCTGCCCAAACTGTGCTGTTCGTGGACTATTTATAACCTATAGCCACATATATGATGGGCAAAATGTTAATACTGCAGATTCTGCTGATATTATCTGACCTCAGGACACATCCCATTGATTTCCTTACTCAGCAGAACCAGGAGCAGCATTTGACCCTGACTTACACTCTCTGCTAAATGATTTTGGTTTATATTTGTGTTTCTCTGCAGGGTGCTGGCACACAGTGGGATCCCACACCCTCCTTGCTCCCAACTCTCTCCTAAATAGACACGCCAAAGCTTGGGGTTTTTTTCTGTTGACTTGGAATCTATATTCCAGCCATTTTATGCCCTTTACAATCTCAGTCATATTTAATAAGGTTATCAGAACAGCACAGAGGATTGGATTCCAACTGTGCACTTCCAAGTAGTGCCTGATAACATACCAAAATAATCTGATAATAATTCTATGCAGAAAATACCCCAGCAACAAATTAGCTTCCTCATTTCTTGAGAACACTTCATCAGTAGTTTGAGTTCATTACATGTAACTAATCTGAATTTTTCCTGTCTTTAATCCATGACTTGCACCCATTCACTTTCTTTCCTTTTGCACGTAGAGATTTGCAAAAAAATATTTATTTAGGATTAGTAGAAAGGCAGTATGACTCTAAGTGTGTGCAAATGTTCAAGCACACAAAGAAAATACAAAACAAGAAATAACAGAAAAACAATGCATTAATTGCTATAGAGGACCCTATATGAGGTTTTAATCCAAATGAATGAAGAGAAGGAAAATTACCTAAAATAAGGTGTAAAGAAGATGGAGAAGAGAACTGGAGCCTTAAAATGCACAGTGGGAAATACAAGAGAACTGTGAAATTAAGGGATTTTACTTAAGACTATAAAAGGTGAAACAAAATGATACAAAAGATACCAGAGAGCACCCATTGTTCATGGGCATCTATGACAAGTCCAGATCAGTCTCTTATCACAACAGAATGAGGCTGTGAGCCATGACAACCAATGTCCCTTGTCCCAAAGCATTGCACACAAGTGATCCTGGTCACCAGTGACCATTAGGCACTGATGCTTGGAACTATGTGGGTGTGAGTGTGCAAAAGAAAGAAAATGAGTGAGAGTGGGAAACTTCAGGGATTTGCAGAATAAAATCACTTTTCCCTGCCACAAGATCTTACACTCACTTCTGTAATCCTGATTTTCTACATAATGGTTCCAGATTCTTCTGTGGTAGACTCAATTTGCACAGACCCTGAGAGTGGTAAGAGTTCAATCTGAAAGGATGAGACTGATGCCAAAAGATGCTATGAGCAACCAAGTTAAAAAAACTCTACACAGACAAACACAGTTAAACAACTCCACACAGACAACGTTGTGTGGAGGGGCCCAGAGAAGAAAAACAATAATGGTTTTTACAACCCAGAGAGACTTTAGGAAAGGATGAGGAACAGCTGTATGAGATCCCTGCTCCAAGTCCACGTCCCTACCTACACACAGACACCAGCTCCTGCATCCCTCCTCACCATTCCTCAGTCTCTAGCACTCACTGCTGCTGTCACTGCTGGAGAACAGGACTAGCTCCAGGCAGCTGGAGGGGTTGCAAGGAGCAGAGTAGAAGGGAGATGAGATGGAAGCAGTCAGCAACATCTCTCAGCTCCTTCCCTGGATGGGTACAGCAGCAGAGAATGAGGCAGTGGTAAATAGATTTTAGGAAATACAAGAACTGTCACATCAAACACCATATTAAGAAAGGATCTGGCAGCATGGCATGAAAAATATCTTGTGTTGTACAGGCTGACAGGCACACCTTAGGGTGAAACAGTGGTGAAGGTATTAAGGTGATGGTGGAAAGCCACTGATCACAGCTGTCCAGGTCAGGACCCGTATTCCCAGCTAACACTGCTGTGATAGCTCTGTCAGATTCACCAGCGCAACAAGTTCTCCTCTGATTTATGGCATCTGAGAGTACTCGGAAGGGGAAGCAAAGAAAAAGAGAGATGCAACATATGAGGTGGGGCAGATTATGATCAGGAGCTCAGAGGAAGGCTTGAGTGGCACTCATGCAGTAACAAGAAAAGTACCCTGGAGCTAAACTGGGGCTTTAGAAATGAAGACAAGACAAAAGTGAGATGGAGGCAAAGGCAATTGATCACACACCATAAAAGCAGGAAGTCAGGGGAGCTGGGTTCTGTTCACTGTTACATCAGGGACTTCATGATTTTTGGCAAGTATCTTAATTGGTTCCTAGGATGTCAGCAATATCTGGGCTCAAATGGCCACAGCAAGGTTTAAAGCACTACTGCAAAGGATACTTGGGTAGTCTCAAGCAATAAGGTACACATGCACATGTATAATTTATTGTTTGCACTAGGTGCTGAAGGGAGAAAAGTGTTTGGGGATTTTTAAGTAAACATTAAGCAAATCTGTTTTCACACTTCCCTTTGGAATTCTTAAAACCTCAGTGACACGAAATATTTATGGTTTTAATTTAGTAAGACTTCAATATTTGTTTCCTTGAGCATGAGAGTTCTTACTGAATAGATCAGAGTGATTGGCCTAATGAAATATTGCTTCAAAAGCTGGACTATATCTGGTATTTAGCATGAGTTAGTGCTGTAGTATTAATACAGAATTACCTTATTACTGCATTTTGCATAGATCATACACGTGGCAAAACCAAACATTCTTGTGTACTGAGGGAAACCCACACTGTTTGTACCAGGTCCTGCAGAGGCTGTGGGATGCAGAGCACAGGGTCTCCTGCCTGCTGCTCAGCTGCTCCTTCCAGAAGGGCACAGATCTCCCAACCTTACAGAATACATCTGCAAGCCCTGGAACACCTCAAATGACACCAGGCTTCCAGCTTTTAACAACTCAGCTGAGCTCAGCATATTCCTTCCATCGCTGAAGAGAGAAACCACAGCAGGACATGTGAGACTCTGGGTGATAAGCAGGGATGATGATATCAAATGTACCCACTGAAATCAATCTCCTCTCCTTGTACTAATCAAAACATTGTCCTCCACAATGAGATAAACCTGCAGTGTCTCAGCATGGTTTTTGCATTTGATATTCCCTGCAAAGTGTGCTCTTGGGAGACAGATTTTAGGATTGTGCATTTGGAATACAAACTGGCCACATGGTTAGGAAAAAATTAAAATAGTGTCCAGCAACACCAGTGTACCTCCTGGGTTTCTTTATCACTCTGAATAGTGGCTAAAGACAGAGTTCAGAGGCCTTCAAATCCAGTTCACTGGGGAGGACATATCCCCCCAAGCCATTACCATGGTGGTCAGGGGAGGCATTTCTATGGAAAGAGAGGCAGTCAAAGTCAAGGTTTAAAGGAACACAAAGAGCAGTGTGGTTCTGTCTGCTGGTTCAGTGAGAGCAGGAGACTGGGTCTGGTCCCTCTCTCAGGGGTTTATGTATTTTAAATCAGAGTGAAATGTGAAAACACTTCTGAGGGTAGGAACAAGACCTCAAGAGAAGGTAAGGAAAAACAGACAAGCATAGGGAAGGACAAAATAAAAACAAAGAGAAAAAGAGGTTTTGAAAGACAGGGAAGTACAAAAAAATAGATATTGCTATCATTTGGGTACTTAATCCTTTAACTATGAACACCATAGTTATCTTTCTGCTGTATATACACTGGGAGCAATCTTGACATTGTATTTTCACCAAAGACTTTCAGTTTTCCTTCAATCCTTCATTCAAGAATTCTGGCACTTTAACTCACCCACAGTGGGAACTCTGCCAAATTCTAACACTGATGAATTATTTTCTGGTCTTTTTATACTGCTGAAATACAAAAGCCTGAACAATCTTCAGCCTTGCTAGAATATCTCTGAAACAAAGCATCTTCAGGTAGAAGTATTAGAAGAAAATAGCTATTAGATTCCTGAGGTATAAAATACTTTATCTATTATCTTCCATTGTGATACATCTGTTTAATTACTATATTCCTGCATCATGCAATTAGTTAAGCTATTTATGCTCATCTCTGATACTTATTTGTTCACGTCTCTTAGTTTCTTACACTCCTTGAATATTTTTTTAGTTACACTGTGAAAGAGGCTGCCACAGACACGGTGCTGCCTTCAACAGCACCCACATACAGGACTTATATTCCTAAACCTTTATGCTAAAATTAGAGAACTCTCCTCTTCCCTGCACCCTGGTCCTGAGCTGGGCACTGTGCTCATTTTCAGATTTTTTTTTCCTTTCAATCCTCTGTCCTCAGCTCCAGCCCCAGCCTCAGTTTTGGTCTGGGCCACAATCATACAACTGCAATTATCAGCAGGTCCTGCCAGCTCTTGGCTGGATCAGGGCTCTCTTCTGGCAGGACTCAGAGGCAACTGAGCTTTCCAGCTCTTGTGATTATCTACCAAGAGAGTGAACAATAATTTCTCAAAAGTTTGTAACTCAGCCAACCTTAGCAGCTCTTAATGGCTATCAAGCATGGCACAAAGACCACTTTGCAACAAATACCAAGCCCTTTTTCCAAAACATACTTCAGCAAGACATTTAAAGGAAAGATCAGACACATTCCACATCAAAAGCAGCATGGACAGCAGGTCAAAGGAAGAGATCCTGCCTCTCTTCTTGGCTCTGGTGAGACCCCACCTGCAGAGCTGCCTCCAGCTCTCAGGTCCCCAGCACAGGAAGGCCAAGGACCTGTTGGAGAGAGTCCAGAGGAGGCCACCAAGCTGATCAGAGGATGGAGAACGTCTCCTATGAGGAAAGGCTGAGAGAGTTGGGATTGTTCAGCCTGGAGAAGAGAAGCTTCAGGGTGACCTCACTGCAACCTTCCAGTACCTAAGGGAGTCTAAAAGGAAGATGGAGAGAGACTATTTGCAAGAGTATGGAGTTATAGAACAAGGGGGAATGGCTTCCCACTGCCAGAGGGCAGGGCTGGATGGGATATTGGGAAGGAATCGTTCCCCTTGAGGGTGGGCAGGCCCTGGCACAGGGTGCCCAGAGCAGCTGTGGCTCCCCCATTCCCGGCAGTGTCCAAGGCCAGGTTGGATGGGGCTTGGAGCAACCAGTCAGAAAAATGACCAAACTGTGCAGTCAAACTTGTCTCACAGGTATTGCCCAGTTCCCACTGTCACCACCCCGAGAGACCTGAGGGTTTCTGTGATGACAGGGTTTCTATGCATCAGACCATTTTTGTAGTAAGTAACAGTATGAACACAGCCTAAAATGCTGAAAAGGTTTTGTTCATTCATTAGTGGACAGAGCTGAAAATACAGAAGTCTATGGCTCCAAGACCACCAATTGCAATTGCTTTCGTTAAATAAAATAGAACAATTTAAAAGTTGCTCATACTGTTGAACTTCCTTTCATCTGTTACTGAACTGAGAGTTCTCTTCAGATGGCACATCTGAAACTTATCCTTTGGTTTAAGCAAAATATCTAAACCTATCTAAACCTATCCTTTGATCTAAGCAAAATACCCCCTTATAAACAACATAGATTTGGTCCTGGGAGCAAATTCAGATTGGAACTTTGGATACAAGATGCTACTGCTTACAGTAATTGCTGCTGGTCCATTTTTCCTCTGTTAAAGTATTTTGAAAAACAATCCTATTGGAAGAATAATTACGACATTAAAAATGCATGATATTAAGTGACTCATCACTATTTATAATAGTAACTAAAAAGTGGTTTTCAGGCAGAACAGTTTTATATATAAAATTCCACCAGCTTTATTGGAAGCAAACCAGGCTTGAGCATTAGCAGTACCCAAATATAGGCTTGGAACAGTCTAAATATACAGCACTAAGGTTGATAAATAGAATAATTCTGCTACCTTTGAGGTGACTGGAAACCCTGGGTACAGAGATGTAATAAGTTACGAGATAATGCAATATACATCTGTTTGAGATTGTTAATGTGTTTGAAATGGCCACAAATCAGGGAAATTTTCCAGACTGCACACATAAAACACTTTTGCCAAGACTCTGATTAATTTCAAGCCGATATATTTTTTTACAAAGGAGAAAAAAATGTGTCAGTGTTTTCAGAGGGAAAAAAAACTACAACAAAATTGTAGTATTGTAACTCCATTCTTGTTCTACTTCTGTTCTAACACGAGCTCTGTTCTACAGAAACTGTTAGGAGGGAGTAGGGACATTTAAACTCATCTTTGGCTTTTCAAATGTCTTGGGAAGCAACTAAGTTTCATTTTTTTCCCCACCCAATCAAGATTAATCCAATACTGTCAGTTTTACAAGTTTTCCAGGAACCTCCATTACCTATATTACCCACATTTTACCCCTCTCCTAGATGAGAATACAAACAAAACAGAAGAGAAACACTTGGTGATGAACTATAAATTCATAGAATGGTGACAGCTTGATGGCTTTGGATTTTATTCAAAAACATCTGGATCCTCTTTGAGCAGGTTGAGTGAAGAAAACCTGTTTTTATAAAACATGACATGACAGACTAAGAGCTCCAAAGTGATCATATTTTTCAGCACACATTTGTATTCTGCAGCTCCATTCTGACCACGATCAAACTGGCAACTTGCCATGTTCTGTATTAGCTCGGGTTAATTTTTCCTGTAGTTTTTTAAATAAGGTGAAAGGCCTTAAAGAGGTGGAATACCTTGTACAGAAGCACAGTGCTGTAAAAGAGAATATGGGAATTTGCTAATTCTAATCCCTAGACAAATATATAATAAGATTAAAACAAAGATGAAAGTGCAAATAGCAGTCCTAAACCAACAACCCCAGATCCTTTGAAGCTATTCCAGCTGGCAACTTTAACTACACAAGTCATTTGCTGGAGTGATTTTACTTCACCAGCCCCAAAAAGGTGAGTTAAGGTAGCAGTAGTATCTCCTCTGACTGCAGGGAAGAAATCGCTTCCTTTTTCCACCAAACCTCCTTCCAACCAATATGATATTGAAAACAAACTGCTTTAGAGATTGATTATCTTTAGGGTATTCATGATTGTTCAATAAAAAACAAAACCAAAAATGCACACAACCATAAAACAAATCCAAAGAAGTGAAGGATTCACTTGGAGGAATATATAGAGATAATAGAATTGACATAGGCCATATTCCACAAGATTAGTATTCTACAGAGAAGAAAACTGAGTCAACTTCTCCATTAATGACAACACAGAATCACAGACTGGTTGAGGGTGGAAGTGATCTCCGGAGATTGTCTCAACCAACCCCATGTCCTCAGCTGGGTCAAGCAAAGCAGATTGTCTGGGACCATGTCCAGATGGCTTTTGGATATTTGCAAGGACATAGATCTCACAATCTCCCTGGGAAACCTGTGCCAGTGCTCAGAATTGTCACAGAGGAAAAAATCCCAACCAACAAAACAAATTACTTAAGCTTAAACAGAGCATCCTCCTCTTTTCTTCTCACCGGGCACCTTTGAAAAGGCCTGGTTTTATTTTCATACAGTAATGAGATCCCCCCAGCCCCACTGCCTTCTCTTCTCTTGGCTAAAAAGTCCCAGCTCTCTGTCTTTCCACATACGAGAAATGCTTCTGTCCCTTTGTTATCTTAGAGGCCCACCACTGGCCTGTCTCCAGTAGCTCCATATCTGTCTTTTATTGAAATCACAAAGCTGAAAGATTAAATTCAAGCTTTTATTGAAATATCTTCATTGAAATGTCTTCAGGTATGATCACAACCCTGTGAATTTAATATCATGTAATGAAAACTGTTCTAACCATAAGGATTAAATCTCCATAGAACACCAATCTCCATATAACTTTTGGCTACAAAGCAGAGCCTAAAAGCTGTCTAAAACACATTCCCAAGACACAGAGCAAACAGCTGTGTAGTTCAAAAGATGAAGAGCCCACTCAGCTGTAAGGCTTCCCTGCCCCCTCGCTTCTGACCCCTACAAAGGAATTGCAAAGGTTGAGAAGTAACATCACAGAACCTTTTGGAATCAATACCTTTGGGTTTTGTGAGAGAACATCATAAACTCTGATTTTGCAGGCCGGTGGTGCAAAGATATTTGACTTTTGCAGAGTAAGAGAGAAGTAAAAAGCCACTAAAAACAAGTGTCAAGACCCATCAGACTGGGACCAGCCATGGGGGAGATGGAAGAATTAACAGATCAAAATATAAAAATCATTCCTTTGGAGAAGAAAGAATCCAAAGAATAAAAATATGTTCATTTTCCTTAGAGGGACTGCTCAAAGACTAGAGGCTCCAAACCTTTTTTTTTTTTTTAATGTACCTTCTTTCTATGATATTTAACTTCCATTTGCCCTATTG
Source organism: Acrocephalus scirpaceus scirpaceus (assembly GCA_910950805.1). NCBI lineage: Eukaryota > Metazoa > Chordata > Aves > Passeriformes > Sylviidae > Acrocephalus > Acrocephalus scirpaceus. The sequence goes on from OU383785.1 coordinate 2,366,077, forward strand.
GTCAAATTTGTTTTTATTCTCCAAATGTCTCTGATAGCACCAAATCTTTGAGCGATTGCCTTGCCTGTTCCTTTGCCTTACAAATTCTCAACTAAATACCTTAATTCCCACATGCCTGCTCGTCCCCTTTTTAGTTTTGATGCTGGATTTTGTTGCCATTCTTCTGATTAATTGCAATTTTAAATAATCTTCAGCAAGTCACAACTCCTTTTGTTATTTTGAAGCAAGCTGTAACTCCAGAAATACACAGCACTAACACAGTTATATTCAGACACACTAAAATCCAGCAGCTTGTCTCCAATGGGAAGCAGAGAATGCACAGGCCATTGGTACAAAATTATGGCACACATAGACCAATGATCCCCTGAGCCACCATCCCATTTTATGACAATTAATCTGTATTTTCCTCTGCTTCCAGGAGGAAAGAATGAAAAATGAATGAAAATTCATTCACATCTTGAATGTGAAATATGACATTGAATAGGTGACAAATTACTCAAGGGAACGGAAATTGCTGTCACCAAGGAAGAACCAAAATGCTGAGAGTTAAAAATCCTCAATTCAACACTTCCTGATTTCCGTCATAGATTTCTAAAAGAACTGATAAATAAAAACATAGGATTGAAGAGAATTTGTTTTCTTGTTTGGCTTATTGTGGTTTTTTTAGTATACACCTGTCAAGTCTAAAGTAGAATAATCTCATTGAAGAAAAACAACTGCAGCCATTAATTTAAAATTGTGAAATCCAGCCTGTGTGACCACAAGCCCATTACCCTGCTTGTTTGGATACAAATTTGGAGGAAAGACTAAAAGAGAAATGAAGGTACATTGAAAAGGAATGAAAATAGTCATAGATTCATCAATGACAACAATTTGCTAGACTGGTTTTCAATTCTCTTCAATAGAAACAAACTGAAATTCATCTCATCTACTCTGATTTTAGTAAAATATTGAATGCAGTGCAACATTGAAAAGTTTAAGAAACAAGACGTTGGGCCATTCTAAGAACAGTTCCAGAGGACAATAATATGGAATCATTCACTTCAAAATCTGGATAACTGTCAAGGTAAAAGTTATTCATTTACTCTCAGTGCTGTCCATAGGCTTTGGCTAAGCTCATATAACAAGGGTGAACAGGATTATTTGTTCTGAGCAGGTGACTAAGGCTTTTTAACATCTAAGGCTCAAACATCAAGCATTTAGATGGAAGAATTTGGGCAAAAAAATCCATCTTGGTAATTAACTTTTACCCATCTACCTCTACCCCCAAATAAGTTCTGCAATGATACCTATGTGACTGATTTATCAACTTACTAAAACTATGGAGGAGGTAATTGGCCTCCCAAGAAGAATCAGGTGATGTATTCCCTATGACCTGGTCAAGGAAGTATTCCTGTCTACATAGGAAGTCCTTTCCCTGAAACATATGTAAGTCTGGTCACATATTTGCAAGAAAAGCAAGAAATATGTATCCAAAAGTTAAAAATTGATGCTGAGAAGGGATATCAGCCTATACAGATAAGTGCAGAGGTGATCATAGGAAAAAAGAGTGAGAGAGATCAACTTGTTTAGCTTGGTAAAACAAAGGCTGAGAAAGGATGTGGTTGCTTTCTAAGCCATGGATAAAGCAAGATGCAAAGAGGGAAAGAGCTACTCATACTAAAAGGGAATTGCTGGCACAAAATCAAAAGTCTACAAACTCACAGCAAAGAACAGTTGGCAGGATGTCAGAAGAGCATTTCAAAGCCTTAGAGGATAACTTTCCTTACTATTTTTACAATTAAAATTTAAATATTTGAATTTCAATATTTAACATTAAATTGTGATTGATACAGGAAATGACTGGTCTTGATCTAAATTATGTTCTCTTGTGTTACGCTTTCATACAAATATTACCCTTCCTTGGCCCATGCCACCACTCAACCTCATCCTTCCCTTCCCCTTACCCATCTCCAAACACAATCACATTACTCTCCACATTCCCTCAAACCCTTTGTCTCAACCAACTCCTCCTGTCATTCTCCCTTCCCCTACTAAAAATAACACTCCAAGGCAGGCATTGGACAAGCAAAGTTTCAGCCCAGGCATTTGTAGGGTTTACAAGGCTCAGTGTCCTTTTGCTGAACACATCCTTCTTTGTGAAAGGTGATGGGAGTGGTCAAAAGGAGGCACTTTCCCTCACTGAATTTTCCTTGATCATCGCTCCTTCTAGGATTTTCTTGGCCTGACCCCAAGTGCAACAGCCGTAGCTAAGAAATCTTCCTAAAAATGGAATTCTTGTAATGTGGACATAAGACTGCTGGTTCTAGACAGGTTGTTATTAGCACTGACAGGAAGAATTGGGAAGGTGCTTCACTCTTACATTTGACAGTGTTATTCCAATCAGAATGAGCCAAGGGGAGGGCTTGCACACACATCTGTCTTCACTTGTGTGAGGCAGCCACTGATGCTTAGCCTGCAGCAGTTCAGCCTCAATTGCCAGCCTTTCTCAATGGAAGTGGATCCATTTTTGTCACAGGAAATGCCATGTGCAAAATTATTCCACTCCCATTACAGTTTAGCGAGAAAAATTCTCCATTGCAAGGTTCGCGTCTATTTTTGGGTGTAACCTAAATATCGAACACCAAGTCACAGAGAGGTCACAATGCTCTGAATGTGGAAATATCTCACAGGCCTTTTGTGTAGCACAATGGCCAACACGAGCAAACAAAAGAACTGGAGCAATCCACGGCCACATCACAATCCCAGAAATCAGCCAGGGAACCACTGCTTACTTTAGTAACCACTCGTGCCTTTGTCTCTCGAACAGCACAGCAGCGTACCCAGCTTTTCACTTAGCTGCCATTTATGCCATGCTGCAGAAAGACACAACAAAATACTGTAAAAGATACAATTACAGTTTACTCCACTGCTGGTATGGTCATACACAGAGCTATTTATAGCTCTAACCCAAATAGAAAATATAAAAGCACAAATGGGTCTCATGCATCTGCATGTGCAAAACCATTCAAGCTTATTGTTTAATTCAGTAGCAAAAGTATAACAAGAATAAAGAAATCAACCTAAATTTTGAAAATACATCAAATTTCTGGAAATTCAATTAAATTTTTTTATATCCAGATCTTTTTGTAACCTACATGTACTGAAAATTGTAATCACCTCCTCAATTCAAAAAACCCAACAAAATTAAAATCAGGTCTACTTAAGTTCTGCTACAACTGTTATTTTGAAATACTTTCCAGTGCTTTGAATGATAACTATGAAGATGCTCCTAGTGCCTTTAAAATATTTGTTACTTTCTTTTTGTTACATTTATATTCTTAGGGAGCAATACAATCACCCCTCCTCAAAAGCTCAAAGGGTCATGTAGATTTATATTTTTAACTCCAAATTAATCAGGCTGAAAGCACTTACAGACTGCATTTAGTCAACATCCAAAATTAAACTTTAATTTTTTCAACCGAAATTTCTAATGGCATATACATATATATGTATGTAGTTAATTCTCCAGCTCAAATGCCACTGGACTGATCAGCACCAAATTAATAATAACCAGCATGATTTGGGTTTCAAGAGTAAATGGATTTTTATAGTCTCTGACTCTTCTCCTCTACTCAGCTCAAAGCCTTTGGACTTTCCACCTAAGTCATATCTATGGTTGCCCATCTCCAGGTATTAGAAGACAAGGAAATAAAATTGCCAAAGACACCTGGGATTCATTTTGCCCACTGTCAAAAGCTGCAAAAAGGTGTCTCATGTTACAAGTTCAAAAATTCACCTGAATGACTGAAATACAGCAAGATGTAATGAGACACATTACAGCTGTTCTGATGGAGATCAGGGATACTTGGGCATTTTTATCATTATGTGGTTCCTTAATGTGTTGGTAACCTGAGTTTCCAGATCTTGCTCAACTGGAACAAAAAAATGAGTTATGAAAGTTTTCGGAGGGTTTTTGTTTGGTTTTTTGTTGTTATATATACGTCATCACTATTATTAATTTTGCAATTATGAACTACTCTCCAGCCAAAATTACACCCCCCAGACACTGTCAGGGTTCTTGCAGACACCTTCTGAATCAAGATATTGCCAAAACATTTTTTATCTCCCCATTACAAAGGTTCTAATGCAACATTTTTGTTTTTCGGATCCTCAAATAATCAATGATATTCCCAAAGCATCCAATGCATTAAGTACAGATCCTTCTTTACATACTGCCAACTGCTATTTTCCTAGACTCTAGAGTTTCTTAAGGAAGGACACCAACTCTTCTGCTTTTGCAAGACCTAGGTATTTCACACACCCCTCTTTGGACAGTGAGAAACCCACAACACCTGCAACCCTCTGCTGCTACAGAGAACAGAATTCAAAACTAATTATGACTGATCAAATACTAGGAACACCATCATGTGTAAATCAAATCTGGTCAACACATAAATAAGGGGAGGCCTGATGAATTAATTGAATACTGAAGAGCAAATTTGGAATTTGCTCCCTTTTCTAGGAGGGAAAGCTTACAAAAAATCACTACTTGGAAGTTCAAGAGTTATAAACCAAGAGTTATAAAGTATTATATAGTTGAATGTATATTCGATTATCCAAAGAAGTTATTGAAGCTACCCTTACACCAAGGTTCAAAAAGGGGCTAGGCATTTACATATATTTAAAGGTATAATAAAGATTTCAAAGGTGAAAATAAACATAATGGCTACAGATTTCAGGACAGCCTCTGGTAATTGTAAACTAGAATAAAAAACAAGAGCAGGAAGCAGATTACACCATGTCTGTCTAACCTGAGTTCTTATATTTCCTGTAGAAACCTCTGGAGTAGCTCTTACCAGACACAGAGTACTGGCCTGACCCAACAGTGGTTAGTCACTGTTACACACACCAAGGAATTTGACAGTCTGCAGGCAAAATATCTCAAAACGTCATAAAAGATATAAAGACGACTCCCAGGACCTATTAAAAATAGATATAAAACAACTGAATCTTGGATAAGTAATGCAGTAACACCCTGCAGATTAGGCTGGCAGACATAGCCCACCCTGTAGCTCTACACTGTGATCACAGGAAGATATTTTCTCCTGCAAAATCACTCAACTACTGAGAAGAAACTAGCTTGATCAAAGGCCCAGAAGATAATTATTTTAGATTCACAAAACCTATGGATTGCTTGGAAAGTGAGATGAGCACTACAAGTCACATTTCCTAAAGGGATGCTGGATATGGAATTACAACTATTCCACCACAGAGTTACCTCAGGCATTGCAAACCAGCATCTTGGCTCAACAAACTACTCCTTCTCAATGAAAAAAATCTCAGGAATGACAGGGCAAGGATAAAAAAGTATTTAAAAAATAAAATCATTCTACACAATGTACCTTAGAACCACCCATTGATTAGAAACTTGCATGGACTCTTATCATGCCTCTACTGGCTTGCAAGGTATTTAGTTTAATTTAGTTTTCACTTACACCTTTGCCTTCAGTTGTGTCTGCAGGTCCTTAATATTTACAGTGGAAAAAAAAAATCTCTTTTGTCATCCCATGACAATATTTCAGCCAAAGAGATTCTCAGCTTTAGAAAATATATAAAAGAAACTGAAATTTCACCAGGTGCCACAAATTGACACCTGTTTACCTGCAAATGCCCTGGGTATGTTCTGCACTGAGTAGCCTAGTGCAGACGCAAGGCCATGTGCCTGGGAGAAATAAAGTGAAAGAAAGAAGCACTTACCACAAGGACAGCGCTCAAGCGGTCACTTTGGACCTGCTGCACTTGGATGCAGGGTCCTGGCACCTGTAACCTTGAGCCACTAGGAACATTCCCAGCATCCCCATTTGGGATGCTGCTGTTACTGGGCCCAAGACCTACAGATGCCCTGTACAAGTAGGTGTGAGTGAGTTTACCCACACCAGTGACCTCCAGCATGTCCGGTGGCAGGTGGGAGCCGGGAAGCATGTGCACACTGTAGCAATACTTTTTATAGTCATCAGCTGGGCAGCAGCAGCCATTGCAGCAGCAAGTCCGGCACCGGCAGAGCCGGACGATGGCGAGGAAGAAGATGAACGCTGCAAAGATGAACGAGACACAGGCAAGGGAAATGATCAGGTAGATGTTAGTAGCGTTGAGCAGCGGCGGCGGTTGCCCGCTGTCGTCGAAGTCCGGCAGTGCCTGGGGCAGGGTGTCAGCCAGCAGGATGCCCACCGTCACGGTGGAGGAGAGCGGTGGATCCCCGTGGTCCCGCACCACCACCACCACCTTGTGCTTGAGGAAGTCGGTGGAGCGCATGGAGCGCGTGGTGCGCAGCTCGCCGGTGTGCGGTGACAGCTGGAACAGGGTGGAGTCCGAGGAATGGGCAAGGTGGTAGGAAAGCCAGGCATTCTGTGCATTGTCGTCATCATCTGCCACCACTTTGGTCACCAGGTAGTCCTCATCAGCCAGGCGGGGCACAACTTCCACAGCTACTGAGCCATTCTGGCTGGTGGGGTACAGGATGGCTGGGGCATTGTCATTCTGGTCTGAGATGTAAACATTCACTGTTATGGCAGCACTCAAGGCTGGTGATCCATTGTCCTTGGCTTCCACTTGGAAGCGGAAGCTCCTAAGCTGCTCAAAATCAAAGGCACGTTTTGCATAGATGCTCCCATTGGCCAAGTTCATAGACAAAAAGCTGGTCAGGGCACTGCCTGCAACTGTGGAATTCCTGAGCACGTAAGAGACCCGTCCATTCTCCCCTATATCAGGGTCAGATGCCGAGACCTGGTAGAGAAAAGCACCAAGTGGATTGTTCTCCTCCACGAACACATCGAATGCATCAGCACCGAAGACAGGGGCGTTATCATTGACGTCAGAAATCTGCACCCAAACACTCTTCTGAGTGGTGAGAGGAGGAGAACCCAAGTCTGTGGCAGTAATGGTGATGTTGTACTCACTGATCAGCTCTCGGTCCAGAAGCTCACTGGTGACAAGGCTGTAGTAGTTTTGAAGGGAAGGCTTTAACTGGAAGGGAAGGTTTTCAGAGATCTGGCAGGTTACTTTCCCATTCTCCCCAGGGTCCTTATCCAAAATACTCAGCAGAGCTATCACTGTACCAGGAACAGCATCCTCAGGAATGGGACTGGAAAGGGATGTAATTGTAATCTCTGGGCCATGATTGTTCACATCTGTGATTTCCACCAGCAGCTTAGCTGTGCTGGACATGCCAAATGCCCCATTATCCCTTGCCTCAATAAGCATCTCCAGAAGGGGTCTCTGAACAGCTAAAACGCCATTGACTGTCACCTCCCCAGTGTGTGGGTGAATTGAGAACATTCGCTGGAAGTCAGCAGAAGTTGTATTGCTAAAGGAATACCTGACCTCTCCATTTGGACCTTCATCCAAGTCTGTGGCGTGCACTTGGACTACCAAAGTGCCACTGGGGGAGTTTTCCAAGATACTCGCCCTGTAGACCGAGTGCTCAAATTCTGGTGCATTGTCATTGGTATCCAGCACAGTCACAATGACCGGGACATCACCAGACTTTGGAGGGTTCCCACCATCTTTGGCTGTAAGCACAAGTCTGTGAGTGGCTTCCTGCTCCCTGTCTAAGGCTTTCTTTAGCACCAATTCAGGATATTTACTCCCGTCCCCGCGTATCTGCATTTCCAAATAGAAATGTTCATCAGGACTCAGAGTATAATTCTGGACACTGTTAGCACCTTCATCAAGATCTTGGGCGTTGGGGAGTGTAAACCGTGCCCCAGGTGACAGGAACTCAGGCATGTTTATATGATATTCACTTAAGGGAAAGCTGGGCGAGTTGTCATTTATGTCCAAGACTTTGAATTCCATCCTATAAAGCTCTAGAGGGTTTTCTAACACGAGTTCATAATTCAGAAGACAGACAGACTTTAATTCACAAAGCTGTTCTCTGTCTATGGGCTCGTTAACAGACAAAGCCCCTGTGCTGGCATTTATATTAAAATATTGCTTACTTGAGCCGGTGATCATGCGAAATTTCCGAGCTGAAAGTGTAGCTGCATCTATTCCTAAATCCTTTGCTATGTTCCCAACAGACGCTCCACGCTCTGTTTCCTCGGCGATGGAATACACTATTTGCCCGTCCGCGGTGCAGCAAATAAGGCAGAAAACCATTAAATAGCCCCGCATGCTTCCTCCCCTGGCTCAGCTCCCCGCAGACCGGCTCAGCAGGAACATAATCCAGAATTTCAGCGAACACCCCAAGTTCCCGGCGCGAAGCGAACGGGCACCGGGGCGCACCGGCGGCAAAGCGAAGAGTCCGGTGCAGGCGCGGGAGGCTCCGCGGCGGCTCCGCTCCCCCCGCGGCCGTGCCGCCGGCTGCCGTGCGGGGCGAGGCGGCAGCTCCGCAGCGCTGCGCCCGCCGCCGCTCGCTGTGACCGGAGCGCCGGCCCCGCGCGGTTCTTAGACGGGCAGCGGCGGCGACGCCACCCAGAGGCCGCGGCGACACCTGCGCCGCCGGGGGAGGGGGCTGCGCTCCCCCCGCCGCCGCTGTCCCGCCGACCGGCGGCTGCTTCTCCTCCCCTTCCTCTTTCTTTCCCCTCTTTTTTTAACGCCCCGACGGAGACGGAGCGGGGGGCTGCGCGCAGCCGAGCGCGCGTCATGGATGTGTTTCCGCGAAAAAGAGATGGCGAGCAGAGCCCCCTCCTCCCTCCGCTCCTTGCGGGAGAGGCAGCGGGAGGATGCGCTGTCAGAGAACCGCGGTGGAAGGGAAAGGTGGATGAGAAGTGACAGGCATCGGCTAAACATGGGTCAGCACAGCCCAGGCACGCTCCGGCTGAGCACAACATTTCCCAGAGGGGTTTTAAGAGCGCAATTAAAGGAGGCAGCCGACTCTACCGCTGTTAAACTTTAGGGAAAAAAAAATAAAAAAAGAAAAAGCGGGGAGAAAAAGAGAATATGAGAAAAGGAAAAAGAAAAAGGCTCTTTCCTGCTTCACGTTCTGGACACAGGAAATTAACACGAATTATTGGAAAGAAGAGTCTCTTCTCTGACAATCAGATCACCCCCAGCCACAGATGAGCTCCCATCCAGCCCGCCAAAGCAGGGTGGCAGGGGAAAATGGGACGCTGCAGCAGTTCAATTACTCATAAAGAAATAAATATCGGCACCAAGGAAGTTTTGCATTTAGGACATGCCCAGGAATTGTGGGGAGAGACAATTGTGGGGAGCTGATACCACACAGAAACTGCAGATCATGAATGGAAAAAAAAATAACCTCAAAGCTCTCTGCTCCCGCAGCTTTCTACACAGATGGAACAGTTACCAACTACACCCCAAAGCAGGTACGAGAGGGAAGAAAAGCACTTCAAAATATCCTTCTGGGAAACCTCCCTGGAATGATCTTCAGCAGCAGTTTATACAGATGGGCCCTGGCAGCATCTGCATCTCCTCTGTTTCCAGTTCCCTTCTGTGAGAGCTTGTTATGATGAGATCCTGATCGATCAAAAGCAAGCGGCTATAAATGTGACAAGGACAGATCTTAACCCTTCTCATGTTCATTGTGTTTCTTTCTGCAGCTGAGAATTTCCAGGCAAGTAAAACAGAACATTTCAATTATATATAGTATACATAGGGCCTTTTAAAAAGGGAGAAAATCTGGAGCACAGCCAAAAGTTGTACATAAAATTAAAAAAAAAAAAATCAATACATCTGTTTGCATCTTCACAACTCAGCAAAGCCTCACAGGGAGGTTCTCATCCTGGCACACTGGAACAGATTTTGGTCTGCTCCAGCACAGTTGTCTGCAGATGAGATTTTTAACTCCAGGAGGTCCTGGCAGTACCTGAATGTTGCATTTCACTTCTGCTCATTGATGCTACCGAATCTCTTACAGCTCAGGGGTGGCAGCAGAAGGCTGAGAGGAAGCTACAGAGCTGCTGCTGTGCATCCATCTCAGTTCAGAGAGGACATAAATCTCTTCAATAACCCATTGCACACAGTATACAATGCTGTACTCATGGTTTGCTGCTTAGCCCTTTTTTTTGTCTTGATTGTTAAGTGTAGGAATATCCAGTTCCTACCCACTGACTACAGAATTGTCATCCAGACTCCCCCCACTCTCAATCTGGTCTAGATTCCTCTTCTGCAACAATGTCATCTACAGTACCTGAGAAGTTGCTGGGTTTACTGCTCCGTAGGGATGCCCAGTCGTTCTAAACACCCTGAACCAATGTGATGACATCTATTAAAGTCACTGATAAAGGAAAGACTGATATATTTCCTTAACATGAACCTGCAGCAAGGACAAATCCATCTGTCCGGGAAGAGCTGAAAAGCCACAGGTTGATACCTCAGGTGCACACACAGGTAAAACACACAGCCTCTACCCGCCCATCTGTCCTTACACTCAATTTACAACGGTGAAATCCAAGAATTTTGGGCTCAACATTCTGTTGCACAGACAAACGCTCTCAAAGGCAGACTTTCCTCAAATATAATATTGTAATGGCAAGCTGTAGTAATTTATTCTGGTTCCTTAAATACTAGCAGTGCTAGCAGAAATTGATTAACGAATGGCCAAAATCAAAGTAATTGCTCATTTGCCTCTCAGATGTACTCACCTTTTGAGAAGTATCTGGCAGCCTACAATGATATTAGTCTTTATTCCATTAATTTAGTACTCATCAACCATGAAATAAGTTCTTCCTCTTTCTGCTACATCTCTAATTTTGCAGCATCACCCAGTGCTTATTTGCAGGACTCTAAGTGAATTTGTCATCACTTGTTTTTAACATTATTTTTAAACCTCACCACCCTGCTTTAGTGTTTTAGCATAGCTTGTCCTCTTGTCATTTTCCACTGTGGACAGTGATATGTCAGGCAGCTTGGCTCACCAGAACGTGCATGTTGTCAGCACCATCTCGGCACCCAGATCCTATCACGCTGCCTTCCCAATCCAGCACACGAGTGCCTGATCCACACACCACTCAGGCAAACAGCTCCAGGTCACAGCCAGCATCCAGTGCTTAGTAACATTAAATATCGAGGGCCAGTTACAACACACACACTGCTGCCATGAAGGGAATAACACAATTGTGCCACGGGGGCAGAATCCAGCCTTGTCCACTGTGTGAAGCCACTGCTCTGCTTGGCTGAATCCCAGGCATGTTCCTCCCTGCCTGTTTGTGCTTTCCCTCCCACATCCAGCTCAAGGCAGTCTCAAGTGCACCTTTACACAGTGTCCCTACTCAGTCTTTTTGGGACACCCTTCCACCTAATCCTTCTTTTCAGGGTCTCCAATTTCAAAGGTGTCCTCTCCATTTCAAGTCACCGACCTTAATTACGTCATTATGCTGTATAAAAGAATTAAGTTGTATTAAACACCTTTAGCACCGACACTTCCCTTGGTATCACAGCAGACAACTTAACCTCTGTTTAAACCCCCTCATCTTACATTTGCCTTCAGTTTGCCATATCCAAACCATTCCCTATTCCATTCTCTCTGCTGGAGCCATTCTTAGAGCCCGTTTGACCAGATTGATGGAGGAATTAATCTTTGTGATCCTTCTGAGGCACCATTCACTTCCACACGATCTCTCGTCATGTCTCACTCCCTGACGTGTTCAGAGAGCTTTTCCTCCACGTTCTCTGCCCGCCTGGTGCTTGCCTTTACACCGCCTCGGAGCTCGCTCATTCTCCCTCCCTGCCTTACATTTTCAGCCAATCCTCCCCTTTTCCTGCCATTAGACGTCACTAGTCCAGCCACGCGCGTTGTGCTCAGAACAATGCTGGCTGCCAGAAGAAAATGTTAAACCAGCAAAGGAAAAACTAAAGGAGAAGAGCAAAACCGGTTTGCGTCGTGGTTGTGGAGCACCACACAAGGGACACTCGTGCTTGAACATCATCATCACGTCAGCGATTATTCAAAAGCGCCGTTTCGGCGGGCAATCCATCAGAATTGGTGGCTTCGAGGGAGGTTTGCAGGACACATCCTGCTCGGTACTGGGGCTCGGGAAAATCCCAGGGGCGCTCACCAGAACTGAGGGGCGCCCATTGGTGCTAAATTAGGGCACCGAACTTCAGCGGGAGACACCAGGAGAATCTGTGAAGGAGAACAGACGGAGCAACAGCTCTGCTGTTTCTCCTCCCAAGGAAACCGATGAGCTCTGTGCGGCGGCTGCTGTCCCCGGCGGGCAGCTCCAGCCCTCACTGCCGCCCGAGAGGAGCACATGAAAAGCTCCTACAGTGATGGGAAACCGGCAGTAAATAGGGTCTGCCTGCGAAGCAAGGATGACCGGACCTCGGACCGAGCCCAAATCGCCAGCGCGGAGCCGCCGACGGAGGTGCAAGGACGCCGGTATCTCCTTTCACACGAGAGGAAGGTCGGGGGTGCCCCGGCGACCCGGAACACCGGGCTCCTCCCGCTCGGGAAGCGTGGCAGGCAGCCCGCTGAACCCTGCATGAGCCCCCCGCAGCCCAGGCTCGCTCTCAACCCCGCGCTTCTCCCGGCGGATGGGGCGGACAGAAATTTTGGCCGCATCGCCCTGCTGATCTGCTCTGAGCCCCTCTTTTTGCCAAGGCAGGCTGTGCCTGCTGGCAGGGCGAGCAGTGGTGTCAGGATGCCCTTCAAAAAGCTCGCAGCTGCTCCTTGGGGACGCGGGAGCAAGGATGACTCTTATCCATCTTGCCCGGAATAACAATCTCATATGCAGAGGATTTCTAGATTCCCACGAAAAACCTCATTACCCACATCAAGGCACAGAAACTGGCACCCACTACGTGCTATTCAGTACACCGCAGGCGAGAACTCGTCTCTTTAACACGAGGACATAGATCGCTCTGTTGATCCCCAGTCAGAGACCACCGGACTTGACGGAAGCTGCCGGGGGGACACCAGCGACAGCGGATACGGGGGCTCAGTCCCGCTCGTGCGGCAGGAGCGGCTCCGAGCCGAGCGCTTGAGTCTCTGACAGCTCCGAGGCAGCCGTGCCGGGCATTTCCCTGCCTGTAAAATCTCTTTTGGAAGATGCAAAACATCCTCCGGCCACCACGGCGGAGCAGGCGCTGCAGCCGCTTCCCGTCCGCTTCTCCCGCTCCCGGAGCCGCCCGCAGAAGCGCTCGGCAGCGCTCCCGGCTGCCAGCCCCGCCTCGGCTGCCAGCTTTGCGCTGTGCCTGGTAACATCGCGTTAATCAGCATCACCCTCCAGAACAACGGGCGGCAAGAGAGCCTGGGCTTGCAGCGACAGACGGCTCTGCGCGAAATTGGCACCGTTTATCCAAGGCACTGGAGGATATTCTAGAGCCTTCTGTTAACGAGCCCTGGCCAGACTGTTCCACGAAGTAAAAGCATCCACAAGCTGTTTCTAAAGTTAAGATTGCTTTGTGTTTCTAACAGGAATATAGAAATATTGTCTTGACAGTGTACATTTATAACAAAGCCCAATATGATCTTCAACTCATTGCTACAGTCAGAGAAACCAAGGGGAACCGAACAGAAGCCAAACCTTCCCCTGCCCCAAATGATCGGCACTGAGACCCCACATGGCCCTTAATCATAACCTAAAGAAACGAGTCGCTTCCCACACCTGTGTGCAAATGCCGTTTGTCCATCTTCTACAGAGGTAGTTAAAGCTTAAAATAGATGTTTTTCCTTTAGAAACCCGTGGTTTCATCACATCCATTTGAACAAAGGAAAGAAGTGACAGTTCTACAGAGCTGGGGTAAACCTTGCTAGTCACAAGCGAAGGTAGTTCACGCATAGTTAAGTGGTGATGACCCACTCCCCTTCAGCACGCGACTCCCATTCACGAGCAAAGGAGAATAAATAAACAATCCCGAGCAAATACACAAAGACTCAAAGCTGGTACTAAGTGATCTAAGAGAAGATAAGATAACATCGTGGGACACATTCAAATGCTCTTCTACGGATTGACGAGAGAATAACCTACGGTACTTTTCAAAAAGGACATGAAGTTTTTAAAATTCGTTGCTGTTTTCTGTACATCTACAAGCACCATTCTCGTAATGCCGGAAACAACGATCCGAAATCTAAGTTCTCCAGTCCGTGTCCTTCCTCTAAAGAGCTCTATTCGCTCAAAATCCAACTAAGTGTACTTTGTCAAAATAAAAATACCGCGTTTTCAGATATCACTCTGTCTTAAAAGTATGGGGGTTAACAAAACGAACTGAATGCATAACACGTAATTATATACATAGTGCTTGTTTGTATTACCCCGGCAGGTTTACACATTTCGCTTTTCAGCTATAGAGAAAATTAAATGAGATAGAAAAGGTCTTCACTTTTCCCTTTAAAAGTTGCTTTAATTTTCTGACACTGAACAAGAAACACTAAACACGACCCTAAAGTCTTATATCGAAGAGTGCTTTGAAGCTGGCCGAGAAGAGAACCGAGTCAATTCAGTGCCATCAGTGCACGGACAAGACCTGGAAAAGTATGGTATTGAAAACAACCCCGTAATGAAACAATCACTCTCTGCGTCGGGAAATCGCTGAGGAAAGTACTGTGGAAAATGTTTCCTTGGTTTTTCCTGCTCTGCTGCTTAGAAAGCCAAAAGCTTTCAACCTACCATCCCCGGACTGGTATATTTTCTATGTGTGGAACACCATACATAGAAAATTTCCTTTATCATTTTCCCTTAACCACTTTTCCCGCCTCTTTCCACTCCCACCAAATTTGGACTCTTCTTTCCACAGCGCATTTCTGTACGGATAGGATAAAAGAGACGCCTCATCACTACGAAGAGTGAGATCAGGTCGTAGGGAGCGGCCAGTGAGCATCCCCTCCCACAGACAGTTCTCCATTTTTCCACAAAGCATCCAGGATTTTACTTCGTTCCACTCTCACACATGCACATATTTTCTATGGACTTCAAGGGACAGAACAATATCCACAACCTACACCAACACTTCATCCGTTCTTGTCACCCCAGAAATATCACCGCATGTATTTCAGCTTCTCAAGAGTGGTGAATCCCAAAATCAGAAAGCCTCTAAATAAAAAAACTCACGAGCGCTCCTTGGCACACATAAACACAATAGTAATCAAATAAGTGTAAAGGCACCTGGGTCAAAGGCACAAATACATTCACCGAGAGAGAGCTATCAAACGACTGAACAACGCAGAGGTTGAAAGGCTATTAAAACAAGAAATTAAATATCTCCGAAGACCTACTATTGCAATTTGATGCCAAGAAAGCAATAAAAAAAATTACAAAACCCAGGATTAAAATAACGCCTATGAAAGATAATTTTAATAAAACAAAAAGAAAAGAAGAAAATTTTGAGGGGCAGTCACATAAGGAAAAAATGAAATTTCAAAATGCAAACACGCACGTCTGAGGCACATCATCACGTATGACTAGAACACACTGCAAAGCTAGGACATCGTTCCAAAATTCTTATCACAGAAAAAGTGTTTTAATACATCGAAGATCAAGGTAAAGTTTACGATTAAGTAAATCGTACTACCAAACAGACAGAAACAAAAATGTAAGTTTTCGAAGACTCTTACCATGCTTGAAGCAAGAGGCGAAAGAGACGGGCCATTCCCAGCAGAACCGTTTTCTGCAGCAGGACCAGGCGGCGGCGGAGGGAAGTTGGGGCTGAAAACCATGAGGTCGCTCTTGCCAGCGCCGTCGGCCACGCACAGGCTGCGGCTGTGGCGCTGCGAGTACGACCAGCTGCCCACTTCGCTGGCGCACACCAGCGTGGTGGGCCCGGGCCCCGAGAGCACGGCCGCCCGCGGCGCCCAGCGCGACGCCGCGTACAGCACCACGGCCAGCAGGAACAGGCTCGACACGGCGCAGATGGCCACCACCAGCCACACGTTGGTGGCCGCGCTCGCCGCGCCGGGCCCCATCTCCGCGCCCGCCGCCGCCCGCGACAATGACGACGACGACGACGATCCCACGGGCGCGGCCAGCGCCGCCTCGGCCGCCTCGAGCAGCGACACGCTGAGCGTGGCCGTGGCCGAGCGCGCCGGCTCGCCGTGGTCGCGCACGACGATCAGCAGCGTGTGGCGAGGGCCGTCGGCCTCGTCCAGCGGCCGCGCCGTGCTCACCTCGCCGCTGTAGAGCCCCACGCGGAAGGGGCCCTTGCCCCGCGGCTCCCACAGCTCGTAGCGCAGCCACGCGTTGTAGCCCGAGTCGGCGTCCACGGCGCGGATCTTGGCCACCACCTGCCCCGCCGGCGCCCCCCACGCCGCCCACGCCCACAGCGTGCCCGACGCCGACACCGAGCCCGCCGCCGCCGCCGCCATCGCCGCCTCGGCCGCCGCGCCGCCCGCCTCCGGCGCCGAGCCCGCGGGCGGCAGCAGCGCCGGCGCGTTGTCGTTCTCGTCCAGCACGAAGAGCTGCACCGTGGCGTTGCCGCACAGCGGCGGCTCCCCCGCGTCCACCGCGCGCACCTCGAACTGCAGCACCTGCAGCTCCTCGAAGTCCAGGGGCTGCAGCGCCCACAGACGCCCGCTCTCCGCGTCCACCGACACGTAGCTCGACGCCGCGCGCCACCCGCCGCCCACAGCCGCCCCCGACGACGGCGACAGCGCCGCCCCGCCGCCGGCCACGCCGCCCTCCCACACCGAGTAGCTGACGCGCCCGTTGCCCGCCTCGTCCGGGTCCCGCGCCCACAGCCGCGCCAGCTCCGCGCCCGCCGCGTTGTTCTCCCGCGCCAGCACCGTGTACACGGCCTGCGCGAACGCCGGCGCGTTGTCGTTCACGTCCGACACCGGCACCCGCAGCCCGCGGCTGGCGCGCAGCGCCGGCGCCCCGCCGTCCTCCGCACGCACCTCCACCTCGTACTCCGACACCCGCTCCCGGTCCAGCGCCTCGCGCAGCACCAGCGAGTACGAGCCCGCGAACGTCGCCTCCAGACCGAACGGCGACGCCGGCCACACCCAGCACCGCACGCGACCGTTCGCCCCCGAGTCCCGGTCCGACACGCTCAGCAGCGCCACCACCGTCCCCACCGACGCGTCCTCCGCCACCGGCACCGACAGCGACGTCACCCACACCTCCGGCGCGTTGTCGTTCACGTCCAGCACCTCCACCACCACCTTGCAGTGACCCGACAGCGGCGGGGAGCCTTTGTCCCTTGCTTCTACAGGGAACTCGTAACTGTCCATTTCTTCATAGTCTAATTTGCCTTGAAGTCTGATTTCTCCATTGTTTTCGTTGATACTGAACATTTCTTTAACTTTTGTACCAACACTTCTTCTAAATAAATATATAATATCGCTATTGAGCCCTTCATCCGGATCCGTGGCATTAAGCGTGACTAACAGAGTCCCGAGCTCTGAACCTTCTAAGGCTTTAACTTTATACACCGACTGGTTGAACTGGGGCGCGTTGTCATTTGCATCCAGCACCGAGATCACCAGCTCCATGGTGCCTGTCAGAGACGGCCGGCCCCCGTCACTCGCCGTCAGCACCAACCGGTGCACGGGAATCGTCTCGCGGTCCAAAGCTTTCATTAAAATAAGACCCAAAGATGCACTCTCGTCATTACTCCCCTGGTGATCAAGACTGAAATACTCGCTGGGGCTGAGAGTGTAGGAGAGCTGCGCGTTCGCTCCGATATCCGCATCCGACGCGCCCTCCAGCGGGAAACGAGACCCCGGCACAGACAATTCCGCGATGTTAAGAGCTTCTTCGTCCACACGGAAGGTGGGGGCATTGTCGTTGATGTCGGTGACCTCCAGCTGCACATGGAAGACGCGCAGCGGCCGCTCCACCAGCACCTCCAGGCGCAGCGCGCACGGCGCGCTCTTGCCGCACAGCTCCTCCCGGTCGAGCCGCGAGCTCACCAGCAGCGCGCCGCTCGCCCCGCTCACCTCCACGCTCGCCCGCCGGCCCTGCGCCACCAGCCGCAGCCGCCGCGCCTCCGCCTCGCCCGCCTCCAGCCCCAGGTCCTGCGCCAGCCGGCCCACCACCGTGCCGGCCTTGGCTTCCTCCGGCACCGTGTAGCGCACCTGCCCGCCCGCCAGCGCCCAGGCCGCCTGCAGCATCAGCAGCCGTAGCACGGGCCCCCACCGCATCGCCGCCGCTGTCGCCTCCGGGACCTTCCCTGGCCCTGACCGGCTCTCCGCCGCTCCCCCGACGCCCTCCCTAGGGTCTCCCTGGGAGACGCGGCACGGCGCTCCGCTTTCTCGGCGCCCCGCCGGGGCCGGTCCACCGCATTCTTCCTCCGGCTGACGGCACCGTGACTGAGGCTCGGGGAGGAGCTGCCGCCCTTCCGTGTCTCACGGCGCCTTCGCGGCCAACAGCGGCACCTGGTGTCCGACCGCGGCTCCTTCCGTGAGCAGCCGCCTGCTGCCCTCCTCCCGCTGCCGCAGCCGCTCCGTGCGGGGATGGACCTGCCGCGGTTCCGCCCGCTCGCTCGGCCGACGCGATTTCCCTTCCGAACACTGCCTTCCTTCGCAGCGGTAGTAGTTGGTTCTTTTGTCTCCTCCCCTTCCCCTCCTCTTCTCTTTTTGCTCTTCCTCTTCTCCTTCCTTAACACACTTTAATTCAGAAGTACACTTTCCGAAATGTCCATATAATTGAACGCCGATATTAACCCAAGAATCACACCTAGGAATATCTTCACTGCATGAAGCCTACCCCACTTCTTCTGATCTCCGGACTTTATCTTCTCTTATGCCTGAGGAAGCATAACTCAATTTTCTCATCTATGTTTTCTTCTGGAAGATATTTCAGCTGTTTCCTCTACAGAAGGCTGTATCCTCGATCTTCCATCTATAGAAAGTACCCAGGTCTTCAGAAGACAGAGAATCACATGTGATGTATTTGGTTTCGTCCAGGAATGCTAGAAACAGAAACTGCTTACCTTTTCACAGCTTTGTGACAGGAATGTAGCTGAGCAGTTCCACACAGTCTCCTTGGTTCTTTGTAGAGTAAATAATACAGTAAACCCATTATATTACAAAGAGTACCTGTGTCTGTCCACAGCAGAATTGTTTTGCCTTCTGAAGTATATTTCCAACCGGGTAAAGCATCAGCACATACCAATTCCAAAGACCTTCAACTCCGTCAGCTACTCCCTAACTCTATGCTCTAAACATAGCCAACAGAGCAGAAATCCTCTCAGAAGGGTGAAATAGCTCAGGGAACCTGAACTCTCTCACCTTTATGTGTCAGTAAAGTATTTTCTGTAAGTTTTATCCCCCAGGTGTAGATGCACAGTGAAGATCAAAGTTTTGGTTACCATTTTTAGGCAGGTAGAAATTCACAGTATGAGTATGGCAAAACCCTGTGCCCGTTACTGATGGAGATGAGCTGCTGCAGGACACAGCAGAATCACACAACCGTGACACAACCGAAGGCAGGATAAAAGGGTTGCACCGCTGTTCTGGCAAGGCACAGTTCATCTCATAACCGGTTCCCAGGCTCCCACCTCATCTACTGACATAAATACGTCAGAGCCTCTTCTCTACACAACTACAGCACTTTCTGCTGCCCTGCCATATAGGTCCGACAGTAACATAAACCAGGTAATTTCACAGATTAGTAATTTCACAGATTTGTGAGCTGCTGGTTCTACCACGGGAAGAATCAGCCATGCATTCACCCGGAGGAAAAAAAAAATAAAACCAAAAAAGTGTACAAAACGCTAAAAAATTCATGTAGGTCGCTCAATAGATATTTTTAAGTACACCTGTTGCTATTCTAACAGTTGCCTTGATTTATTTCTAGGTCTCCATCGCCAGGCCTGTGTTCAAGGCTCACTGTTCAAAATTTCAGGGAAACAAGGCTGAAAAAGCAAACAGGGTTTTTTCATCCTCTCAAATCCCTGCAGTATTGCCAGCATTTCTGTATCCATTTCTGTGAAGGCAGAAACAAATGAAATCTGAAGCTTCACGGCTTTCTCTCGAAGTAAAATTGACCTTAAGAGACTACAAGACAGTAAACCACAGTGATGGCAAGGGGCACAGACTCTGAGATGAAAGAGCATTATTTGGCAGCATGGCTTTCACTCACAATTGCCAACACGTCTCCTGATAAAGTCAAGCTAAATCGCTACATGTGGAAATCGGGAGTTTCAAGCATCATCCATCTTCGTATTCATATGATCATCATAAGGCAAGCACACAATGAAACAAAAAAACCCACTTTATTTTAAAAAGTATTCTCAGGGAAGGGAAAAATAAAATGAGTAAACACAAATAAGGTAATGTTAAAACCCCACAACATCCTAGAAATACAATGCCTATGACTGCTGGGTACATGGGACTACCCAAGTCGGAAACCAGACTGAGGTACTTCTACAAATACATTAATCCACCAAAAATAAATCCTTTACCAATATGTCTTGCTCGGCCTAGCACTACAGATGAACATTTTGACATCTACTTCCGTTCGTATTCCTCTGCAATGAAGTACCTTACATTAGAAAGTGCATTTCAATCATATTTAGAATTTAGAAGGGGAAAACATGAAAGGCATCTGTCATGTCCATTGTAATGTCCATAGTAATTCTGTAGTACTTCACAAACTAATATATGCCATGCACAGTGAAGAGGCAAGAACTTTATTATACAGATTTCTGTTTCAGAGGCGAATCAAAAAGGAGGACAGACTTCTGAGTAAGAAAAGAATGGAAACCAGCAATTTACAGCAGTAAAAAGCAAGGAAGCCATTAGGACTGCCCCACCTATAAGGCAGGGAAATATGGGCAAGTGAAGATACTCCATTCAAAATGAAAGACCGAAAGAGGTACCCAGAATTGTGATTAATTCGACAGATGGAAGAATACCAGACCTGATAAACCAGCAAGATAAGGTAAACACTGCAGTCGGGCAGAGATCTTTATAAGGAATTGTTCCATTTAATAACTCATGAGGGGATCTCAGAAAGTCACGAAGAGTGATGTATCAAAGATTATAGGAGATATCACCCTATGGAGCAGGCTTCAAATAGATGTCTGCTGCAAAGAACTGCAGAAAGAGTTGATGACTCTGAAGACTTAGGTAGGGAAATTGCAAAATATTTTCCATGCAGGGGACTAAAAAGCTGAGTAGACAAGAAAGATATGAGGCTTTAGGACAGACTGCGACTGATCCTGAAACAGCCACATAAGGTTCTTAAATTACAGAACAGAGAAGAAAGTGACGTATATATATGAACAACATTCTCAGTGCCATCAAAAAGGCAAGACTCACGAGACGCTGCAAGACACAAAAGTATTTCATTCAACTTGACACAGAGGGCACCAAGATTTAAGTATTTTGCAGAGCTCCCTTCCTCAACACGGTAAGATGAAGAGAGAAGACCACAGTGGCATAAAAAACCACCGGCGATATAACACATTGCAGACCATGAAGACGAGGGATAATGCAACCAGCAGTCAAAGGGTAAACGATCGTTAAACACGGACCGCCCCCGCACCGCGAGGGCGGAGCCCAGCACCAGAGAGGAACCGTGCAGGGGACGGGTGAGAGGGGGCAGAGTGAGCAATAGAGTGCCACTGACCGTGTCGAGGAGAGCGGAGGGCTCCGGCTGCGTGTCCTTGGCCGAGGAGGGGCCGGGCGGCGGCGGAGGGAAGTTGGGGCTGAAAACCATGAGGTCGCTCTTGCCAGCGCCGTCGGCCACGCACAGGCTGCGGCTGTGGCGCTGCGAGTACGACCAGCTGCCCACTTCGCTGGCGCACACCAGCGTGGTGGGCCCGGGCCCCGAGAGCACGGCCGCCCGCGGCGCCCAGCGCGACGCCGCGTACAGCACCACGGCCAGCAGGAACAGGCTCGACACGGCGCAGATGGCCACCACCAGCCACACGTTGGTGGCCGCGCTCGCCGCGCCGGGCCCCATCTCCGCGCCCGCCGCCGCCCGCGACAACGACGACGACGACGATCCCGCGGGCGCGGCCAGCGCCGCCTCGGCCGCCTCGAGCAGCGACACGCTGAGCGTGGCCGTGGCCGAGCGCGCCGGCTCGCCGTGGTCGCGCACGACGATCAGCAGCGTGTGGCGAGGGCCGTCGGCCTCGTCCAGCGGCCGCGCCGTGCTCACCTCGCCGCTGTAGAGCCCCACGCGGAAGGGGCCCTTGCCCCGCGGCTCCCACAGCTCGTAGCGCAGCCACGCGTTGTAGCCCGAGTCGGCGTCCACGGCGCGGATCTTGGCCACCACCTGCCCCGCCGGCGCCCCCCACGCCGCCCACGCCCACAGCGTGCCCGACGCCGACACCGAGCCCGCCGCCGCCGCCGCCATCGCCGCCTCGGCCGCCGCGCCGCCCGCCTCCGGCGCCGAGCCCGCGGGCGGCAGCAGCGCCGGCGCGTTGTCGTTCTCGTCCAGCACGAAGAGCTGCACCGTGGCGTTGCCGCACAGCGGCGGCTCCCCCGCGTCCACCGCGCGCACCTCGAACTGCAGCACCTGCAGCTCCTCGAAGTCCAGGGGCTGCAGCGCCCACAGACGCCCGCTCTCCGCGTCCACCGACACGTAGCTCGACGCCGCGCGCCACCCGCCGCCCACAGCCGCCCCCGACGACGGCGACAGCGCCGCCCCGCCGCCGGCCACGCCGCCCTCCCACACCGAGTAGCTGACGCGCCCGTTGCCCGCCTCGTCCGGGTCCCGCGCCCACAGCCGCGCCAGCTCCGCGCCCGCCGCGTTGTTCTCCCGCGCCAGCACCGTGTACACGGCCTGCGCGAACGCCGGCGCGTTGTCGTTCACGTCCGACACCGGCACCCGCAGCCCGCGGCTGGCGCGCAGCGCCGGCGCCCCGCCGTCCTCCGCACGCACCTCCACCTCGTACTCCGACACCCGCTCCCGGTCCAGCGCCTCGCGCAGCACCAGCGAGTACGAGCCCGCGAACGTCGCCTCCAGACCGAACGGCGACGCCGGCCACACCCAGCACCGCACGCGACCGTTCGCCCCCGAGTCCCGGTCCGACACGCTCAGCAGCGCCACCACCGTCCCCACCGACGCGTCCTCCGCCACCGGCACCGACAGCGACGTCACCCACACCTCCGGCGCGTTGTCGTTCACGTCCAGCACCTCCAGTTCCACGCTGCAGTGACCCGACAGTGGAGGTGTCCCCTTATCTGTCGCTTCGATTTGCAATTCGTGTAAACGAACGTCTTCGAAGTCCAAAGTCCCCGTCAGTTTGATCTCGCCCGTCTTGGCGTCAATGGTAAAGAGTTCTTTGTTACCGATAGGAATCGAACTCAAGATGCCATAAGAAAACTCCTTATTACTTCCTTCGTCCGGATCCGTCGCATTCACACGAGCTACGAGCGTCCCCTCTGTAGCATTCTCCAGTATCTGCACTTTATACACCGACTGGTTGAACTGGGGCGCGTTGTCGTTCACATCCACCACCGAGATCACCAGCTCCATGGTGCCCGTCAGGGACGGCCGGCCCCCGTCACTCGCCGTCAGCACCAACCGGTGCACGGGAATCGTCTCGCGGTCTAACGACTTTGCGAGCACCAGAAAGAGAGACTTCCTGTTTTCATCAGACGATTTAACATCGAGCGTAAAATACTCGCTGGGGCTGAGAGTGTAGGAGAGCTGCGCGTTCGCTCCGATATCCGCATCCGACGCGCCCTCCAGCGGGAAACGAGACCCCGGCAGAGTGGTGAATTCCGCGATGCTGAGGTTTTTTCGGGCGGCGGGGAAGACGGGGGCATTGTCGTTGATGTCGGTGACCTCCAGCTGCACATGGAAGACGCGCAGCGGCCGCTCCACCAGCACCTCCAGGCGCAGCGCGCACGGCGCGCTCTTGCCGCACAGCTCCTCCCGGTCGAGCCGCGAGCTCACCAGCAGCGCGCCGCTCGCCCCGCTCACCTCCACGCTCGCCCGCCGGCCCTGCGCCACCAGCCGCAGCCGCCGCGCCTCCGCCTCGCCCGCCTCCAGCCCCAGGTCCTGCGCCAGCCGGCCCACCACCGTGCCGGCCTTGGCTTCCTCCGGCACCGAGTAGCGCACCTGCCCGCCCGCCAGCGCCCAGGCCGCCTGCAGCACCAGCACCCGCACCGCCGCACAACAGCGCTCGCCCATCCCTGCCGCCGCCGCCGCCGCCTCTGTGGCCGCTGTGGTCGCTGCCGGCCCCGCACGGGCCCCGCACGGCTCCCCGCCGCCGCCCGGACGCAGCGGCTCTGCTGCCCGGCCCGCGCCGCCCCCCCGCGCTCACAGCCGGGCTCTCCGCCGCACCGGGGCGGAGCCGCCCACACGCCGTTCCTCAGTCTGCAGCGACACCGTGCGCTGCTCCGCCGCCTCACACGCTCCGCTCCGTCATGGCCGTCTCCTCTGCATTTTCTCTTCCAACCGTGCTCGTCTTTCATTTTCTTCTTTGGGCTTTTTTTTTTTTTTTCCTGTTTCCTCTTCTTTACCCCTTCTGGTAACTCGCAGGAAGCCTCCGTAGCCAGACAGCAGAATAAACAAGCTAGATCCACGAACACGATTTACGTGACATTAGCGTCTGACCGCAGAATATTCTAATCGAGGCGGAGGCTCTTGAGAACCAGCTTCATCCAGCGATTAGAGGTAAGGTCGGTGGCTATTGTTCATGCCCTTTGCTGTTACTTTCTGTTTGCTCTTTGTCATCTTTCGTACTTAGTTACCTCCTTGTGTCCATCCTTCATAGCATTTTCGTTTTGATTTTTTTCTCTTCTCTCACTCCTTTTGTCTTCCTTTCTTGTTCTCCCTGTGTACAGCAATAGAATCTGTGACACGCCAGTCAAGTCGTCCGTCCTTCCTTCCTTCCTTCCTTCCTTCCTTCCTTCCTTCCTTCCTTCCTTCCTTCCTTCCTTCCTTCCTTCCTTCCTTCCTTCCTTCCTTCCTTCCTTCCTTCCTTCTCTTCACTGTCCTTATGCACACATAAACTCTCTTCTCTCTTTGCTTCTTCATCTCTGTAATCAATGTATTTTTCCATGTGATTACATCACTGTCCCCATGAAGCACGAACACGCCATTGGTAACAGTTCTCGTTCCTCTCCACTGTCGTCTTTCATCTCTCCACTCAAGGAACAAACTTCCTGCTCACTTCAAGTCTATGCCAGACTGACAGAGGGCTATTGCACCTCACGGTCTGGAAGGAAACCACACTCTTCAGGTTCCATCCTCTCCAGGAAGAGAATCCACAGCCCTCTGAAACACAGGCCAAATCCCTAGGTACTTCGACATCAGTGCAAACAGAGTTCACTAAGCACAAACAACCCAGGGGAATATTCTTCAGGAACTCAAAACCATCATGGCCCAGCACACCAATCCTTCCTGAATGCGGAAAAAATATTGAGCAACCACAGCTTCCGAACACTCTTCATATACCTTGCTGAAGAACTGTTCTTCAGGCCTCATTTGCTACCTGCATGATGAATGTAAATTTCTGGCTTCATGTTTCAGGCAGGTCAGCACAGTCAGAAACACACAGCACGAACGTGCACCCCAGGGGCATTACTCCCCGTGGAATGCCCCTGCGAAGCCTGATCCACAGAGTAAAGGCAACAGTCATTTTATCTGTGTCATTTTCTCTGAGAACACACCCCCGGCTCCCAACACATCCACTCTGAGAAATGTGTTAGGGTCCTTTCCTCGTCTGTGCTTCCTGTCATTTGCGCCTACTGTGTCTGGAAGCAGCAAGATAGGAATGGGAGGAGGCAGTGGTGCTCTGCTGATCCAGTAAAGGAATCATAGAACTCTTCAAAATGGAAGGCATCCATATGGATCATCAAGTCCAACTCCAAATCCAGGCACATTTGGCCAATCCAAAACGACCATGACTAAATACCATGACTAAAGGCATGTGAAGGTACAACTGTCTTTCAGACTCATCTTCTTTAGGTAACAGCAACTTACCTGAAGCATCCCTGGCTCCTTCTTCAGAAGAGATTTACTTTCAAGGGAGGGGATTTGTTCTGAAGCATATTTTCTTTTAATGTTTTCAGAGATTTCTGGGGAAGATGAATAGGGGGAAATGACCCACATTCTGCAAAAGCCTCAATCATTGAACAGAGCACAATGCTCCTTCATGTACTTTCATCACATGCAAAGTAGGAGAGACCCTGCAAATCTAAGGACATTCTCCCAACGTCAATCTCAGTTCAGAAGACTGGAAAACCCATCCTTCATACTGATGGTCAACTGCTGGAAACTCTACTTGACAGCTGCCAAAATTCAGCAGTCTGCTTTTCATCCACTGTTCCCAACATATTGCCAATGTTAAAGTAGAAAAAATATAAAATACGGGTTTTTGTGGGGTTTTGTTTTTTTGTTTTTTGTTTTTTGTTTTTTTTTGGTAAAAGGAGAGAAGAAAACTAGAAGGTCCCATTACACCATATCAAAATGCCAAATCTGGCAACTTCTTGGTTATGGACAGGACTTTTTCTACTCCCTACCAGGACAAGAGCCGAGATGTAAACAAGGAGAGCTTCAGAGAAGGCTGACCAAACAAGACTTATATTTGGAAAAGCTGCTGTTTCACCAACACCATATTTTCAAAAGCAAGTGGTCTGAGTTGTGTATGGCAGATGTCTTCACATCTGGCAGGAAGAGCATGAAAAATACCGAGGATACACAGGACTTCAGAAGGACCTGAGAGGATGCCAAGCAAGCCATCCCGAGTGACAGGTGTCTTCACAAGGTTTTCCGGTGGAATCCTCTATCCCAAGCTCTGGGAAACGAATCTCCAGCTATGCAGCTGGAGCTTGTCTTCCCCAGTGAGAGTCCTTATGCTACACAGCATTTCCATTTCCTCAGTGAAGAAACTTCTCCACTCAAAGTCACCCTCCCCATGACACAGGGCCCAAGTAATACTCCATACCACTTGGAGGATTACAGCTGCAGCACACAAACTGCCCCACCAAAACAGTTGCCCCAGCAATAAAACCCACTCTGAGCATGATCCAGGCCTTCACACATCCCCACCTTCCCTCACAATTGGCTCAAAGAACTTAGGAAGGGATGCAAAGCCACAGAATATCTGGCAGTCTATGTGAAATCCACCCTAAATGTTCTGCACTTTTTCAGCAATCTCAGATGGAAACACCACAGAGTTACTCATTAGAGATATTTCAAATTCGGTGGTCAGAGTGACAGCTCTGATCCTGATCCAGATTCATTTTGTTTTGAGAGAACCACACCAAATGCTGAAGCATAAGCACAGTCACAAGATAAATTGCGGGGGAGAATTTCTATGATAGCATCAAAGCTGGGCTGCTCTGCAGGGTTTTGTGTGGCTGTGCAGGTACCACGGTTAAGCATGACAAGGGGACACCCCATTTCTACGGAGGCTGACCCTGAAAGTGCTCAAGTAGGAGATATGAGGCACACATAGATTATACTCTCTTCCTCATCACATCCTCTCGCAAATCCCACTTCACAGGCAGCAAGGAACCATCATGGCAAAATCAACAGATGAGGAAACTACTATAGACATCCACCCTTAAACAGGGACTCCAGCAAGCTGAAGTCCTACCCTCTCACAATGCCTTTCTCAAAATAAGAGGGAAGGGGTTTATCAAACAATATTCAGCATTGCGTTTCCTCTTATCAACACATTTTATATAGTAACAATGTATTAGCACAAATCTTTTTCTGTTTTGGGAGAACTTCATCATCTCAAAGCACTTCGTGGCCATTTCAATACCACACAGCATCTCAAGATCCACAAGGCCTCCAACTCCAGAACCTTAGAGCCTTGCTGGGGACCCCAGGCAGAATCACTCTGTGCCCATCTTGCTTCACAGTTTTCTCCAGGTATGCTTCATTGCTTACTCTGGGACATGAGTTCTCAAGGCAACCACATCATCACTCATTCTTGTCTTAAGACAAGGACCGTGGTGGTCCCGATGAATCCCAAGTTCCTTGGGCAAGTCTTCACTCTGCTCAAGGTAACATGAAGAAATATATGGGCCTTACTGTGCCACTGCCACACTTACTTTAATAAACATGCTACAGTTTCCTTCCTTTAAAGGAAGGAAGAAAGATACAAGGAAAAAGATGATAGTAAAAGTACATACAGCCATACAGCCCTTCCTACTTTCTTAATGAGCCTGCCGGTAGAACCTAAATGCAGAATGGCTGTTTTCACAGGGAGCCAAAAATTTTAAGTCTCAAGTTTAATTTTGTGTCACATCTCTTGCGAAGAAATGGAAAGAAGACAGTTTTTAATAATAATCCAGACTTAATAGCAAAATGGTCAGAAGTCAGCAAAGGCATTAGGCCAATACAAAGTGATTTGGGGACTATCACCATCACGGCTCGTCTTGTATTCCTGCACAAGCTTACACTGAAATCCCTCATGCAAAAAAGAGAGAAAGTTGCCTGCAAATCTGAAATCTCGGGGCACCTCTCGCTGCAATAGGCAGTGATTTCATCCTAGGGTAAAAACCCTGCCTAGCGCAGCAAGACTCAGCTGTGGTTGGTAAGTACTCTGGGATGCCATAACACCTTATTACTACTTCCACAAACCAAGAAATTGCAAAATCAGGGAAGGACAAGGCCGAATATGGAACTGCCCCTTTAATATCCTTAAGCACCCACTGCCCGCAGGCTGCGGGGGCGGAGCCTCTCTACAAGCCAGAACTGCCCAAGGGGCGAGAGAGAATAAAAAGAGGAGAAAATACGCAGCACAGAAGAGGGCGAAAGGGGAGCAAGACAGTGCCACTGACCGTGTCGAGGAAAGCGGAGGGCTCCGGCTGCGTGTCCTTGGCCGAGGAGGGGCCGGGCGGCGGCGGAGGGAAGTTGGGGCTGAAAACCATGAGGTCGCTCTTGCCAGCGCCGTCGGCCACGCACAGGCTGCGGCTGTGGCGCTGCGAGTACGACCAGCTGCCCACTTCGCTGGCGCACACCAGCGTGGTGGGCCCGGGCCCCGAGAGCACGGCCGCCCGCGGCGCCCAGCGCGACGCCGCGTACAGCACCACGGCCAGCAGGAACAGGCTGGACACGGCGCAGATGGCCACCACCAGCCACACGTTGGTGGCCGCGCTCGCCGCGCCGGGCCCCATCTCCGCGCCCGCCGCCGCCCGCGACAATGACGACGACGACGACGACGATCCCGCGGGCGCGGCCAGCGCCGCCTCGGCCGCCTCGAGCAGCGACACGCTGAGCGTGGCCGTGGCCGAGCGCGCCGGCTCGCCGTGGTCGCGCACGACGATCAGCAGCGTGTGGCGAGGGCCGTCGGCCTCGTCCAGCGGCCGCGCCGTGCTCACCTCGCCGCTGTAGAGCCCCACGCGGAAGGGGCCCTTGCCCCGCGGCTCCCACAGCTCGTAGCGCAGCCACGCGTTGTAGCCCGAGTCGGCGTCCACGGCGCGGATCTTGGCCACCACCTGCCCCGCCGGCGCCCCCCACGCCGCCCACGCCCACAGCGTGCCCGACGCCGACACCGAGCCCGCCGCCGCCGCCGCCATCGCCGCCTCGGCCGCCGCGCCGCCCGCCTCCGGCGCCGAGCCCGCGGGCGGCAGCAGCGCCGGCGCGTTGTCGTTCTCGTCCAGCACGAAGAGCTGCACCGTGGCGTTGCCGCACAGCGGCGGCTCCCCCGCGTCCACCGCGCGCACCTCGAACTGCAGCACCTGCAGCTCCTCGAAGTCCAGGGGCTGCAGCGCCCACAGACGCCCGCTCTCCGCGTCCACCGACACGTAGCTCGACGCCGCGCGCCACCCGCCGCCCACAGCCGCCCCCGACGACGGCGACAGCGCCGCCCCGCCGCCGGCCACGCCGCCCTCCCACACCGAGTAGCTGACGCGCCCGTTGCCCGCCTCGTCCGGGTCCCGCGCCCACAGCCGCGCCAGCTCCGCGCCCGCCGCGTTGTTCTCCCGCGCCAGCACCGTGTACACGGCCTGCGCGAACGCCGGCGCGTTGTCGTTCACGTCCGACACCGGCACCCGCAGCCCGCGGCTGGCGCGCAGCGCCGGCGCCCCGCCGTCCTCCGCACGCACCTCCACCTCGTACTCCGACACCCGCTCCCGGTCCAGCGCCTCGCGCAGCACCAGCGAGTACGAGCCCGCGAACGTCGCCTCCAGACCGAACGGCGACGCCGGCCACACCCAGCACCGCACGCGACCGTTCGCCCCCGAGTCCCGGTCCGACACGCTCAGCAGCGCCACCATCGTCCCCACCGACGCGTCCTCCGCCACCGGCACCGACAGCGACGTCACCCACACCTCCGGCGCGTTGTCGTTCACGTCCAGCACCTCCACCACTACCTTGCAGTGTCCCGAGAGCGGAGGTGTCCCTTTATCTGTCACCTTAACATTTAGGTCATATAAATTAACTACCTCAAAGTCCAGGGCACCCGTCAGTCTGATCTCCCCAGTGTTCGCATCAATGCTGAATAAATCTGAGGCAGAGGGAGGAACAATAGTATCGATTTCATATTTCACATCTCTGTTAGTTCCTTCGTCCAGGTCCGTGGCATTCATCTGCGTCACAAGCACGCCTTGTATGGCGTCTTCGGACAAACGTACATTATACACCGACTGGTTGAACAGAGGCGCGTTGTCATTCGCATCCAGCACCGAGATCACCAGCTCCATGGTGCCTGTCAGAGACGGCCGGCCCCCGTCACTCGCCGTCAGCACCAACCGGTGCACGGGAATCGTCTCGCGGTCCAGAGATTTCATCAGTACCAGAAACAGGGATTTAGTGCGAAAATTACTGTTTTCTTCCTCTATTCTAAAATGCTCGCTGTAGCTGAGTGTGTAGGAGAGCTGCGCGTTCGCTCCGATATCCGCATCCGACGCGCCCTCCAGCGGGAAACGAGACCCCGGCAGAGTGGTGAATTCCGCGATGCTGAGGTTTTTTCGGGCGGCGGGGAAGACGGGGGCATTGTCGTTGATGTCGGTGACCTCCAGCTGCACATGGAAGACGCGCAGCGGCCGCTCCACCAGCACCTCCAGGCGCAGCGCGCACGGCGCGCTCTTGCCGCACAGCTCCTCCCGGTCGAGCCGCGAGCTCACCAGCAGCGCGCCGCTCGCCCCGCTCACCTCCACGCTCGCCCGCCGGCCCTGCGCCACCAGCCGCAGCCGCCGCGCCTCCGCCTCGCCCGCCTCCAGCCCCAGGTCCTGCGCCAGCCGGCCCACCACCGTGCCGGCCTTGGCTTCCTCCGGCACCGAGTAGCGCACCTGCCCGCCCGCCAGCGCCCAGGCCGCCTGCAGCACCAGCACCCGCACCGCCGCACAGCAGCGCTCGCCCATCCCTGCCGCCGCCGCCGCCGCCGCCTCTGTGGCCGCTGTGGTCGCTGCCGGCCCCGCACGGGCCCCGCACGGCTCCCCGCCGCCGCCCGGACGCAGCGGCTCTGCTGCCCGGCCCGCGCCGCCCCCCCGCGCTCACAGCCGGGCTCTCCGCCGCACCGGGGCGGAGCCGCCCACACGCCGTTCCTCAGTCTGCAGCGACACCGTGCGCTGCTCCGCCGCCTCACACGCTCCGCCACACCGCCCGAGCCTCCGCTCCGTCAGGGTCATCTCTTCTTACAATGCTTACATGTTTTATCTTCTGGACCTTTTCCGCTGCTCCCTTCTTTACCCCTTCTGGTATCTCGCCAGTTGCCTCAGGCGCCGCACTGCAAACAAAAGTATTCGGATATACCAACTCGAATTACGTGGCATAAGCGCTGGATTGCACTATTCTAACCGAGGCGGTGGCTCTTTGCAACCAGCTCCGGCCAGCAACTTGAGGCATCGTCCGTGAGTAATCCTGTTTTTATACTTTTTCTCTTTCATTTTCCCTTCTTAATTACCTCCTTGTGCCCTTTTTTAGTAGCATCTTCTTCCTGTTTGTTTTTTTTCTCTTCTTCCTTTCCTTCTGTTTTTCTCTCCTTTGTCTCCTTCTTCCCTTTTTGTGTAGAGTGGTAGTATCGGTGACGTGCCAGTAAACTCTTTTATAGTTTGTCCCTTTCTCTCGCTCTTTTTCTACTACTTTCTTCTTTCCTTCTCTTTCTCTGTATCCATCTTTTCTTCCTTCATTGCTTTAAATTTTCTTCCATTTCCATCCTCTGTTCACTCTTCCCTTAGCAAGAAGGGAATTCTTACCGTCTCTTCAACATCCTTAACGTGGTGTAGGGACACATTTTTTGGAAAAAGCTCTCGTTCCTCTTCCATTCTGACTTCAAGGAAGCATTCAGAGAAGGCACGGCAGCATGATCCAAATTTCAAAAAGCTTCTCATTGACAAACAATACTCCACATCAAAACCAAATAATTAAGACACGCAGGGCAGACATTGCACAAGCAGCAATACCAGAAAAACAACAGTACCCGAAGATATGCAGAACTTCTGGATGTCCTGATAGGATTCCAGAAGAGCAGCACTGTGTGGTGGGATCCTACTCATGATATTCTACTATAATCCTATTTCTTATACCCTAAGTACTGGGATATCCACAGCTAAACAGACATTCTCCATTTCCTCCCCAAAGATGTATTCAAATCCCCTCCTTCCCCCATACCTGGCACAAAGAATATAGAGAGTGCTGCAAATCCATTCTGTGGATCTTTGACTTTTCCCTCATGCCAGGTGCTTTGTGTCTTTTCAGCAATAGCAGATACAAACTGAGTTCTTAAAGGTTCTGTGATTGGAGTCGTGAACAATACTGATCCCAATCCCCACAGATGATCTTCTTCAAGAGATCACACCAAAAGCACAAGTGCACTCAAAATGTTAACTAGGTGAGAGAATTTCAAGAACAGAAAACCAGAGCTGCGCTGCTCTTGTAGATGTGCAGGTTTGCCGTGTACATCCAGACACCAGAACGAGCCGTGTGTGATGACAGGACGCACCATCTCTACCCAGAGTGACCGTGCACGAGCACAAGAAGGGGAAGAAAAGCACAACGAGATTACACCCGCCCCATCAACTGCCCTTAAAAATCCTCTCGAAGGCGAGCACAGAGCCACCATGGCAAGAGCTGTGGAAACTGGAATAAATGCTCTACAATACACATGAAAAGCAGCTTGTAGTGCCACCCTCCCCCAACTTTCCCAAAGCAGCAGCAGCAGCAAAAATCAGTCTGAATGTTACCAACTCTTTGCAACACATTCCACGTGTCAGGCCAGAGGCAGCACAAGGAACTGTCTCTGATGGGAGATATTCATAACCTCAAAGGACTCTGTGGCCATTTCAATACCGTATATTATCTCAAGATGCAGAAGGTCTGCAACATCAGACCCTTGGAACATAGGAAAGGATCCTGGGCAGAAATACTCTGGGCTCGTCCTGTCTCCTGCTTTCCTCTAAGCATCCTCCATTCCCCAGTCCGTAACAGTTACTCTTCAGAAAGTAATATAATTCCCACTGCTGTCCTCCTGTGACACGACCCATTGTCTTACAAATGCTTTCAGGTTCCCTCAGACGAGGCTTCCCAATGCTCAAGGTCACCTTTCACACGAGGACATGGCCAGGACCTACTCAGTGTCGCTGCCTCATTCACTTCTGTGACAAGGCACAATCTGCTTTCCTACCTCAGAGGTCAATTAGACTTTTGCTTACCCTTCCCAGCACTGAGAGCGGCGTAAAACCCACACAGATGGCATCACATACATGCTCTGGCAGACTCTGCAGCTGTGCCTTCAGCTCTGCTAGTGAGACCTGAGACCAATATTTACTGTAGCAGTGGTGTTGGGACAGCTTTCATGGCAACAGACACTGATGTCGTGCTGAGAGAGACCAAGCAACACGGTGATGAACACACCAATACAATGGTTATGCACTGTGTAGAAGAAACTGGTTGTGAGATTTTTTTCCTGTTGTCATTGTTTAGAAGAGGATTTACAGGGAACTTGTAAATGTGTTCAAAGGTAAAATGTTGAAAAAAAGTACCAAAAAAAAGGTCAGTGTCCATCAAACCACCTCTCCAGCCAGGAGAGCAAATTATAACTACAGCTAACAAAAACTGGGTGGGAAACAAAACACGAAAAGGCCACAAAGCCTTCCCAGTTTCCATAATGACATGAGGACAAAAGTCCAAATGGTCACCGGGCCTTGCATCTCTTGTAGAGAACAAATGATAGAACATGAGGCGAGGGAAGAAACCACACGTGATACCACCACGGTCAGCAGTCAGCAAAGGAAGGAGGAGATACTCAGCGCCTGCTGGACGGTCACGACCAGAGACTACCTCGGATACATTTAGCAAGCTAGTGGAAAACC
The DNA here is from genome assembly GCA_910950805.1 of Acrocephalus scirpaceus scirpaceus. Classification (NCBI taxonomy): domain Eukaryota; kingdom Metazoa; phylum Chordata; class Aves; order Passeriformes; family Sylviidae; genus Acrocephalus; species Acrocephalus scirpaceus. The sequence continues at coordinate 2,400,128 of OU383785.1, forward strand.
TACACAGCCAGCAAGCAGGAGCGCTGTCTCCAAAAGTGAAACCTCGAGGCATCGCAGGACAGCTCACATCACAACCAGCAATTATTTCATTTTAGGGCAGAACAATTCATATCCACGCAGAAACCTCGGGCGCGTAGCCCAAGGGGTTACCGGGATACCCTTCCCCTGCAAGGACAAGGCGGCAGGTAATAAGGTGCAATTAACACACTTAAGCACCCATCGCCCTCAGGCTCTTGGGGCGGAGCCCGGCCAAGAGCAGAACCACGTTAGGAAACGAGAGAGAAAGGGCTAAGGGGTAGAGAATAGAGGCGAGCAAGGCAGGGGCACTGACCGTGTCGAGAAGAGCGGAGGGCTCCGGCTGCGTGTCCTTGGCCGAGGAGGGGCCGGGCGGCGGCGGAGGGAAGTTGGGGCTGAAAACCATGAGGTCGCTCTTGCCAGCGCCGTCGGCCACGCACAGGCTGCGGCTGTGGCGCTGCGAGTACGACCAGCTGCCCACTTCGCTGGCGCACACCAGCGTGGTGGGCCCGGGCCCCGAGAGCACGGCCGCCCGCGGCGCCCAGCGCGACGCCGCGTACAGCACCACGGCCAGCAGGAACAGGCTCGACACGGCGCAGATGGCCACCACCAGCCACACGTTGGTGGCCGCGCTCGCCGCGCCGGGCCCCATCTCCGCGCCCGCCGCCGCCCGTGACAATGACGACGACGACGACGACGATCCCGCGGGCGCGGCCAGCGCCGCCTCGGCCGCCTCGAGCAGCGACACGCTGAGCGTGGCCGTGGCCGAGCGCGCCGGCTCGCCGTGGTCGCGCACGACGATCAGCAGCGTGTGGCGAGGGCCGTCGGCCTCGTCCAGCGGCCGCGCCGTGCTCACCTCGCCGCTGTAGAGCCCCACGCGGAAGGGGCCCTTGCCCCGCGGCTCCCACAGCTCGTAGCGCAGCCACGCGTTGTAGCCCGAGTCGGCGTCCACGGCGCGGATCTTGGCCACCACCTGCCCCGCCGGCGCCCCCCACGCCGCCCACGCCCACAGCGTGCCCGACGCCGACACCGAGCCCGCCGCCGCCGCCGCCATCGCCGCCTCGGCCGCCGCGCCGCCCGCCTCCGGCGCCGAGCCCGCGGGCGGCAGCAGCGCCGGCGCGTTGTCGTTCTCGTCCAGCACGAAGAGCTGCACCGTGGCGTTGCCGCACAGCGGCGGCTCCCCCGCGTCCACCGCGCGCACCTCGAACTGCAGCACCTGCAGCTCCTCGAAGTCCAGGGGCTGCAGCGCCCACAGACGCCCGCTCTCCGCGTCCACCGACACGTAGCTCGACGCCGCGCGCCACCCGCCGCCCACAGCCGCCCCCGACGACGGCGACAGCGCCGCCCCGCCGCCGGCCACGCCGCCCTCCCACACCGAGTAGCTGACGCGCCCGTTGCCCGCCTCGTCCGGGTCCCGCGCCCACAGCCGCGCCAGCTCCGCGCCCGCCGCGTTGTTCTCCCGCGCCAGCACCGTGTACACGGCCTGCGCGAACGCCGGCGCGTTGTCGTTCACGTCCGACACCGGCACCCGCAGCCCGCGGCTGGCGCGCAGCGCCGGCGCCCCGCCGTCCTCCGCACGCACCTCCACCTCGTACTCCGACACCCGCTCCCGGTCCAGCGCCTCGCGCAGCACCAGCGAGTACGAGCCCGCGAACGTCGCCTCCAGACCGAACGGCGACGCCGGCCACACCCAGCACCGCACGCGACCGTTCGCCCCCGAGTCCCGGTCCGACACGCTCAGCAGCGCCACCACCGTCCCCACCGACGCGTCCTCCGCCACCGGCACCGACAGCGACGTCACCCACACCTCCGGCGCGTTGTCGTTCACGTCCAGCACTTCCACAACCACCTTACAGTGACCCGACAGCGGAGGGTTTCCTTGATCTGTAGCATCCACTTGCAGGCGATAGACTCTAACATCCTCAAAATCTAAATCATTCCTGAGACGAATCTCTCCGCTTTTTCTGTCGATTCCGAAAACGTTTTTTCCATCTTGAGGGAACAGAGTCTCGAGGGAATACGAGATGTTTCTGTTTGACCCTTCATCTAAATCCGTGGCATTTAGCTTGATGACTAAGGTGCCTCGTTCTGTATTTTCTGGCAGCTGCACTTTATACACCGACTGGTTGAACTGGGGCGCGTTGTCGTTCGCATCCAGCACCGAGATCACCAGCTCCATGGTGCCCGTCAGAGACGGCCGGCCCCCGTCACTCGCCGTCAGCACCAACCGGTGCACGGGAATCGTCTCGCGGTCCAGCGGCTTCCTGAGCACCAGGAATAAGGAATCACCGTCCTCCTCGGTTTTTTGTAAATCCAGAGAGAAATGCTCGCTGGGGCTGAGAGTGTAGGAGAGCTGCGCGTTCGCTCCGATATCCGCATCCGACGCGCCCTCCAGCGGGAAACGAGAACCCGGCAGAGTGGTCAATTCCGCGATGCTGAGGTTTTTTCGGGCGGCGGGGAAGACGGGGGCATTGTCGTTGATGTCGGTGACCTCCAGCTGCACATGGAAGACGCGCAGCGGCCGCTCCACCAGCACCTCCAGGCGCAGCGCGCACGGCGCGCTCTTGCCGCACAGCTCCTCCCGGTCGAGCCGCGAGCTCACCAGCAGCGCGCCGCTCGCCCCGCTCACCTCCACGCTCGCCCGCCGGCCCTGCGCCACCAGCCGCAGCCGCCGCGCCTCCGCCTCGCCCGCCTCCAGCCCCAGGTCCTGCGCCAGCCGGCCCACCACCGTGCCGGCCTTGGCTTCCTCCGGCACCGAGTAGCGCACCTGCCCGCCCGCCAGCGCCCAGGCCGCCTGCAGCACCAGCACCCGCACCGCCGCACAGCAGCGCTCGCCCATCCCTGCCGCCGCCGCCGCCGCCGCCTCTGTGGCCGCTGTGGTCGCTGCCGGCCCCGCACGGGCCCCGCACGGCTCCCCGCCGCCGCCCGGACGCAGCGGCTCTGCTGCCCGGCCCGCGCCGCCCCCCCGCGCTCACAGCCGGGCTCTCCGCCGCACCGGGGCGGAGCCGCCCACACGCCGTTCCTCAGTCTGCAGCGACACCGTGCGCTGCTCCGCCGCCTCACACGCTCCGCCACACCGCCCGTGCTGCCGCCCCGCGATGGGTATGTTTTCTGCCGTGTCCTGCTCCTCTCTCTCTGTCTCTCGTTGGTTTCTTTGTTTCTTTTTTGCAAAGTGTTTCCAGATATTCCTTTTCTTCTTTATTCTACATTTTTCGATCTCTCTTATTTTATTTTTCTGTTCTGTGTTTTAGTTTCTTTTTCACCTTCTTTTTTCTTTTTACCTTTCTTTTTTGCTACATCTTTATCTCTTTTTTTTTCTTCTTTTGCTTTCTTCTTCTCTTATTTCTCGACTTTCTTCTTGCCCTGCCTGTCCAAGTATAAGTGCCATTTCCCTTTTATTTCCGTCCGTCTCTTTTATTACTCTACTGCCATGTTGCCGGTGACCTCCTATACCATGCTCCCGGCAACTAATGTAGGAGTCATGAGCTCTAATTACAGGGCATCATCTCCTCCGCACGGGACAGTAGCGAATGCAGACATCACAGGAGACCAACTTCACTCAGCGTGAGAAGAGAACGTCGGTGTATCCTGGTAATCTCCTTGATTTACCCCTCTTGATTTCTCCTCTTTCTCACCTTCTTTCCTTTAGTCCTTTCTTCTTTCTCTTCATCTCCCCCACCTCATCCCACATTTCTGTGTATAGAGATAACATTGCTGTAGGCTTGCAAACTCATTCAATGTTTCATCTTTCCTTTTCTCTTTTTCTCTCCGTTGCTTTTTCAATCTTTCATTGTTTTATTTTCTGCTCCCTCTTTCTTTTCTTTTCCTTGTCCTTCCCTCGCTGTATCCCCTTCCCTCTTGGCCTGCACTCTTTTAATACAGTATTTTCTACATGACTACATCATTCTCATTGTGGAGTGAAGGGAAGCCACACCGTTACATAAATCTCTTAGTCCTGTTCCTCATCACTTCTCATCGAGGCTTGCACAGGGTTCCTCAGTGCCGAGGATACAGAGGTCCTCGACTGCAGAGAGCATGTAGAGAAAATATTGGTGCATGCCTATAATCTGCTCTGTCATCCCTTCTTGCCTTTTCTCTCTCTTTCTTCCTTGCTTGATTTTTTACTTGCAGAGATTCCTTTTCCTTTCTCCTCCTTCATTCCTTTACTTACCTGTCTTTTCTTTTTTTCTCTTCTTTCTTCTTTCATGCCTCACACTATCCTCCATTCATTCCTCTTCTCTTCTGTGTCCATACTTTTTTTAATCCTTTACCAAAACGTTTTCTAAACAAAATGATTTCTAAATGTCTACATCATCCTCTTCATGCAGCACAGACCTGCCCTTTGGTGAGAGTGCTCAGGGGGACCTTGCATGCCTCCTGATGAGGAACAACTGTCCTGATTTCTTCCAGAAAAGGTCAAGTAAATTGATTGTCCCTACACCGCCTCTCCCCTTCCCTCCCCATCAGGAAGGAAGCCACACTCCTCACACTCCAGTCCCCTCCGGGAACAGCAAATAACACAGCAAGGCAGTAACACGGCCAAGAACAGCTGTACTACACCAGAAAAAGAATACGCCTTCCTTGGAATCAGAAGACCAATTCCCAAGGACTTTGACATCAGTGCAAACAGGCTCCAATAAGCACAAACATTCCGTGAAATTCTCTCACTTCAGAACTCAAACACACCATTCTGCCATGAACACTGAAAAAGCACAGTGCAACTACAGCTCCTAAGAATTCTTCATGTATTTCAATGAAGAGCTATTCTTCCTGCCTCATTTTCCACCTGCTTGATGAATGACAAGCTCTTGCTTCTCCTCTCAGGCGGGTCAGCTGTGCCAGGAAAACACAGCAAGAACTTCCATACTCAGGGGCATTAGCCCCCAAGGAATACCTCTCACTCAACACCCTGACCCACCCAGAAATATATACAAACCTAAACCCACAGCATTTTCCCTGAGAACATGCCCTCCACTCCCAACACATCTATTTGGAGAAATACATTAGAGGCCCTCCTCCATCTGTGCTTGCTGCCAACTGCTCAAATCAGATGGAAGTAGCAAAAAAGAAATGAGATCAGACTGTGGTCCAATCTGGGAATTACAGAATATTTCAAGTTGGAAGGAAGCCACAAGGATTGTGGAGTCCAACTCCCAATCTCGACACATTCGGTCAATCCAAGATGAAGATACCACAACTAAAGAGGCAAAAAGGAACAGCTGTCTCTCAGACTCTTCTTCTTCAGCAAGAAGGGACTTACCTCTAGCATCACTGCTTGCTTCTTCAGAAATGAAATATTTTTGGAGCACAAAACTGGTTCTAACACTAACAGAGACTATGGGGAACAATGGATAGAAAATAATTACATGCATTCTAGAAAAGCCTTGAAATCATTGGGCAAAGCACAGGGCACTTCTATCATGGGGGAGGGGAACAATAAAGCTAAGGAAGGACATTGTCTCAGCATCACCCTCAGCTCAGGAGCATGGAAAAGTCATCCTGTACACTGATAGGAAATTACCCAAACCTTTGCAACCGGACAGCTGCCAAAACTCTGTATCTCATATTATCTGGTATTACCAACACATTGCTAACATGAGAGACAGGAAAACAAGTCCGTGAGAGTTTGGTAAGAGGGGAGAAAAATGCCAAATAATCCAATTCCACTGTATTGAAATGCATGAAGGGAATGACGGGGCATAAGGATATGCAGAACTTCTGGAGAGCTGGAGAAATCCCAGGCATTAGTAATATCTGTGGAGCCTCTTCTTGACATTTTCTACTAGAATCCTCTGATTTACACCCTGGGAAATGACGACTCCACCTAAGCACACATTCTCCAGTCCTTCACCAAAGACACAGATCGTGTTCTACAGACCAGGTCTCAGGCAAGACCCTTCCCTGCTGAAGGTCATCCTCATCACAACACACGCCCAGGCCATACCTTGTGCCACTTGCAGAATCTATTCCACAATACCACAAAACCTACTATAAGAATGTCCTTTGCATATCCTCACCTTCCCTTACAATTGACACAAAGAACATGTGGAGGGGTATGAAGCCCCTCATCGTCTGGCACATTCTTCTCATCTGCATATACTTCATGGTTTAGGCCTTTCCAGCAATCTCTGGTGGAAACACCACAGAACAGAAGAACTGACTTCCTTAGAACTTTATGCCATGAAGGCATGTCTGTTCTCACCCCAGTCCACACGGATTTTGCACTTTGAGAGAATGAGAGCAAACGTCAAAGCACAAGCCCACCTCATAATATCAGCTGGATGGGAGAATTTGTACCATCAGCTGGCTGGGAGAACCACAGCTGGGCTGCTGTGCAGGGTTTTGTGTGTACGTCAGACATCAGAATCAGCCCCCTGTGACAACAGGACACGTAACTCCTACCAAGGGTAAACTTTCAAGTCCACAAGTATGGGAAGTTGAATGCACAAAAATGACATCCACATTATCACGTGCCCTTAAAAATTAGCCTGAGGACCAAGGAACCATCGTGGAAAGATCTGTGGGTGTGGAAGCTACGATAGATGTCCACCACTATACAAGGACTGGAGGCTGAGGTGCCATCCTTCTAGCAAAGATTGTCCAAAATAGGAATCTGAAAGTTCATTGGGAATTAGTCAGCAGTCTGCATGCCACACCCTCCTTACCGATGCCTTGTCTGCCTCAGGCAGGCAGCAGCACAAGGAACTGTCTCTGGTGGGAAATATTCATAACCTCAAACAACATGATGGGCACTAAACTACCACTGAATTAACTCAATACCCAGAGGGCCTTCAACTCCATACCTTTAGGAACCCAGGAAAGGGTCTTGGGAAGGAAGCCTGTGCCCATCTTGCCTTGTCATTTTCTCTAGGCATCCTCCATTACCTGCTCTGGGACGTGTTCTCAAGATGAGAACATCATCTCGCATTCTTGTCTTCTTATGACATGGCCCATGGTCTTCCCATGGAACGATTTCCATTTCCCACAGACTGGGAGGTCACACTTCATATTATGACATGGTCAGGGCCCACTCAGCACCACTGCCATGTCCACCTCATCTCCTGTGCCTTCCCCAATCTCAGATGGAAACTTTACCCACTTTGGAGAATACTATTTACAGAGGTGATATCAGGACAGCTCCAGAGGCAATGGCCATTGACAGCATGCTCTGAAAGACCAACCCAAAGGCTGAAAAATACATCATGCCAACAATGATACCTACTGCACAGGAAAATGTGGTGCTGGGTATGGGTTGAATTTTTGGGGTTGTGGGGCTGTTATAAATTACTCAAATCCCAGGTGGGAATGAGTCAATAAAATTCAATTTGAACCTATTAAAATTACAAAGCAACCAGGGAACAGCGCTGGGACCTTGATCGGAATCCCGCCCACCAGAGGCTCCGCTCCCAAAATGGCGACTCCGCCTTCAAGACCCCGAGGCTGTGTCAGCCTGATTAATATTCATGAGCAGTCCTTAAGGCCTTCTGGCCCCTCCGACAGCCCGTAGCTTTGCCCATATATGGATACTCCGCTCCGCCCAAGGCCTGTCAGTCACTCCTCCCGTGCCTTTCATTGGTGGAGCCCTTCTCGTACCCTGATTGGTGGTGCGCCGTTACCCTGCCCCGCCTCCCAGCAGCCAGGGTCCCGCACTCCCTGCGCCCCCAACAAGGGACAAATAAACTCCGGCCCCGCATGTCTGAACAGCCCTGCCAGCCAGAGCTGCCAGGCAGGAACCACAAAAGGGGACGGGAGGACTGAAGGGAGAACAGACAAGGGTTCAAAACCATACCGAAACATCAAAACTACATGTCAAAAGAGCTGTAAACCCCGACAAAACTCCTCCTCACCATACTCAACAGCTATTCCTCATTTGCATGAGCCAATCACCACGCCTTATTCATAAAAGGGTAGGGGTTTGGGGGTTAGTTTGTTTGCTTTTTCAAAGAGGGTTTCCAGGGTTTTTTTTAAGGGTGTGGCTGTTGATGCAAATATTAACATAACATGGAAACAGGACAGTGTATGGTCATGCCACCTCACTGGACAATCCAGCTGCAATCCACTCCAGGAAGGCAAGAGAAGAAAAGAAAAGATACACTTCAGATCACACTACTCTGCCTGCACACTTTCTGTTGGTAACTAGAATAAAAACATTCTTGGAGAAACGTGTTTAAGAACTTTCCTGATTTCACTCTGGTGAGCCAAGCAAATGGGAGAAATTGCACCGTGAGGAGAGAGAAGAGTGAAATCACAATTGTCATCTTGCATCACCTCTCTTATGGAGGAAAGTCAAAGACGAGTACAGAGCTCTTCATAAGGAACCACATTAAATAGCAGCAGGGTCAGCAGTCAGCAACAGTAACAGCACAGTAAATAGTACCTACAGGACTGTCTCACTGCATGTCTTCCCGGGGACTTTCAGTTCCATCAGACAAATCTCACTTCTCCCCTTGATATCAGGAGATGACCAGGACCTAGACAATGCCACAGCCACCTTCACCTCTGAAACCTGTCGCTGCCTCCTTTACCTCCACAGGGCTCACGGCACGTTTTGCTGACTATTGCCAGCAATGAGACCACCATAAGAAACATATGGATGGCGTCATATAGACCATGCCCAGCACTCTACTCCTTCTATAGGTGATGTCAGAATAACTCTAAATGACAATGGCATTGATTTCATGTTGTGATAGAATAACTCAATCGTTCACAAGCACCCCAACATAAAGGATTGTATTGTTTCTGTAGGACAATTCATGTTCCAGGTTTTGTTATCAGGGATTTTGGTGCTTGCCTGGTTCGTTGAGTTTATTCTTTGTCGGTAACTTTGCAGGGCTTTTGAAAAGATGTGGCGCCTGATACAAATATTCCAAGAATATCAGAGTTAGCCAGTGTACGTCATGCCACTTCTCCGGCCAGGAATGCAAGTCTACAACCATTCCATCAATGACAGCACAAACCCCTCAAACACCTGATATTATATATGCTGTGCTCAGCAGAGTCCCTATAGTTCACCCTTCATGTTTTCTACTGTTTCAGCTATTCGGGATGGAAATCATAATCTCCTGCAAGTTCTGTTACTCTCCTGAAATGTGAGACATCTATTTGTAGGCACGACATCAGGATATCTCTAATGACTATGAGCTTTGATGTCATGGTCTGATGGAAAGAAACAAACGCTGATGACCACAGAAGTGTAAGGGATAATATCCATACAGGTGTTTCTTAAGAGAATGTTTCCAGATAATTCTCAACTCTGCAAATGGTGATACAAATGTTGAAAGAACAGCATGAAAACGAACTGTCAATCTCAAGCCATGAACGAAAGTACATAGAATGATTTTGAAGGGGGAGAGGGTTCTGCGGAAAAAAATCCTTTCTTTACACCTACCCTGAATTTCCAACCTCTGCATAAACAGGTTATAATGCTATCTAGAAAACCAACACACAGGGAAAATTCCAATAAAGCCTTCCTGGGTACTATAGTCAATCTGCTGGAAGAATCAACAGGGAAAAATTACACCACGGAGGAAAAAACCCTTGAGGCCTCAATTATAACAATTCAGGAGGACTCTAGCACTGAGAAGGAAGAGGGCAGAGCTTTTGACAATGCTGATATCAGCACAATCGGCACGCAGTAAAGGCAGTTAACTGGTACATGGTGCCTGCGGGATTGTCACCACTACATCCTGCGTGTCTTCACCTCCTTCAGCAAGCTCGGGTTAAAATGCTACACAGCAGCATCCAAATGCTGTCTGCAGAGCTGACAACTGGACGCACGAACTATCACAATCAAGAGAGACTGCTTCCTATGGGAGAGCAAACAAGAGAGAGAAAAATTCGCACTCGGAGCAACAAACCGCAGCCACGGTCCCTAATTGCTGCGGGATGCCGGAAGACAATTCCCCAGCTCAGTAACAGCTGGGTGGGACCGGCAAGGATGCTGCGGCTATACAGAGGTGCCATTACGATATTCAAGATTCAGACAAAACTACACTGCCCTCAGCCCGCAGGGCCGGAGCCACGCTACAAGGAGGAACTGCAAAGGGGGGAGAGAAAGATTAAAGGCGAGCAAGGCAGCGCCACTGACCGTGTCGAGGAGGGCGGAGGGCTCCGGCTGCGTGTCCTTGGCCGAGGAGGGGCCGGGCGGCGGCGGAGGGAAGTTGGGGCTGAAAACCATGAGGTCGCTCTTGCCAGCGCCGTCGGCCACGCACAGGCTGCGGCTGTGGCGCTGCGAGTACGACCAGCTGCCCACTTCGCTGGCGCACACCAGCGTGGTGGGCCCGGGCCCCGAGAGCACGGCCGCCCGCGGCGCCCAGCGCGACGCCGCGTACAGCACCACGGCCAGCAGGAACAGGCTGGACACGGCGCAGATGGCCACCACCAGCCACACGTTGGTGGCCGCGCTCGCCGCGCCGGGCCCCATCTCCGCGCCCGCCGCCGCCCGCGACAATGACGACGACGACGACGACGACGATCCCGCGGGCGCGGCCAGCGCCGCCTCGGCCGCCTCGAGCAGCGACACGCTGAGCGTGGCCGTGGCCGAGCGCGCCGGCTCGCCGTGGTCGCGCACGACGATCAGCAGCGTGTGGCGAGGGCCGTCGGCCTCGTCCAGCGGCCGCGCCGTGCTCACCTCGCCGCTGTAGAGCCCCACGCGGAAGGGGCCCTTGCCCCGCGGCTCCCACAGCTCGTAGCGCAGCCACGCGTTGTAGCCCGAGTCGGCGTCCACGGCGCGGATCTTGGCCACCACCTGCCCCGCCGGCGCCCCCCACGCCGCCCACGCCCACAGCGTGCCCGACGCCGACACCGAGCCCGCCGCCGCCGCCGCCATCGCCGCCTCGGCCGCCGCGCCGCCCGCCTCCGGCGCCGAGCCCGCGGGCGGCAGCAGCGCCGGCGCGTTGTCGTTCTCGTCCAGCACGAAGAGCTGCACCGTGGCGTTGCCGCACAGCGGCGGCTCCCCCGCGTCCACCGCGCGCACCTCGAACTGCAGCACCTGCAGCTCCTCGAAGTCCAGGGGCTGCAGCGCCCACAGACGCCCGCTCTCCGCGTCCACCGACACGTAGCTCGACGCCGCGCGCCACCCGCCGCCCACAGCCGCCCCCGACGACGGCGACAGCGCCGCCCCGCCGCCGGCCACGCCGCCCTCCCACACCGAGTAGCTGACGCGCCCGTTGCCCGCCTCGTCCGGGTCCCGCGCCCACAGCCGCGCCAGCTCCGCGCCCGCCGCGTTGTTCTCCCGCGCCAGCACCGTGTACACGGCCTGCGCGAACGCCGGCGCGTTGTCGTTCACGTCCGACACCGGCACCCGCAGCCCGCGGCTGGCGCGCAGCGCCGGCGCCCCGCCGTCCTCCGCACGCACCTCCACCTCGTACTCCGACACCCGCTCCCGGTCCAGCGCCTCGCGCAGCACCAGCGAGTACGAGCCCGCGAACGTCGCCTCCAGACCGAACGGCGACGCCGGCCACACCCAGCACCGCACGCGACCGTTCGCCCCCGAGTCCCGGTCCGACACGCTCAGCAGCGCCACCACCGTCCCCACCGACGCGTCCTCCGCCACCGGCACCGACAGCGACGTCACCCACACCTCCGGCGCGTTGTCGTTCACGTCCAGCACCTCCAGTTCCACGCTGCAGTGACCCGACAGCGGCGGTGTCCCTTGGTCTTTCGCCTCAATACGGAAATCAAAGACACTGACTTCCTCGAAGTCCAGGGCTGCTGTGAGGTGAATCTCCCCGGTCTTCGGATTGACAGAAATCACATCTCTTCCACTCGGGGGAATGAAGCTGGTCGTGGTAAACGTCACTTCGCTATTACTTCCTTCGTCCGCATCTGTGGCATTCACCCGCGTTACGAGCGTCCCCACGGCAGCGCTCTCCGGTATCTGCACTTTATACACGGACTGGTTGCATTTGGGCGCGTTGTCGTTCGCATCCAGCACCGAGATCACCAGCTCCATGGTGCCCGTCAGGGACGGCCGGCCCCCGTCACTCGCCGTCAGCACCAACCGGTGCACGGGAATCGTCTCGCGGTCCAGAGATTTCGTTAAAACGAGTTCGGGTACAAGATTTCGCTCATTCGATTTTTGTAAATCCAGAGAGAAATGCTCGCTGGGGCTGAGAGTGTAGGAGAGCTGCGCGTTCGCTCCGATATCCGCATCCGACGCGCCCTCCAGCGGGAAACGAGACCCCGGCACAGACAATTCCGCGATGCTGAGGTTTTTTCGGGCGGCGGGGAAGACGGGGGCATTGTCGTTGATGTCGGTGACCTCCAGCTGCACATGGAAGACGCGCAGCGGCCGCTCCACCAGCACCTCCAGGCGCAGCGCGCACGGCGCGCTCTTGCCGCACAGCTCCTCCCGGTCGAGCCGCGAGCTCACCAGCAGCGCGCCGCTCGCCCCGCTCACCTCCACGCTCGCCCGCCGGCCCTGCGCCACCAGCCGCAGCCGCCGCGCCTCCGCCTCGCCCGCCTCCAGCCCCAGGTCCTGCGCCAGCCGGCCCACCACCGTGCCGGCCTTGGCTTCCTCCGGCACCGAGTAGCGCACCTGCCCGCCCGCCAGCGCCCAGGCCGCCTGCAGCACCAGCACCCGCACCGCCGCACAACAGCGCTCGCCCATCCCTGCCGCCGCCGCCGCCGCCGCCTCTGTGGCCGCTGTGGTCGCTGCCGGCCCCGCACGGGCCCCGCACGGCTCCCCGCCGCCGCCCGGACGCAGCGGCTCTGCTGCCCGGCCCGCGCCGCCCCCCCGCGCTCACAGCCGGGCTCTCCGCCGCACCGGGGCGGAGCCGCCCACACGCCGTTCCTCAGTCTGCAGCGACACCGTGCGCTGCTCCGCCGCCTCACACGCTCCGCCACACCGCCCGCGTCTCCGCTCTGCCATCGCCTCGCCCTCTGCCGTCTGTTCCTCTGCTCTTCTTATTTTTCTTATGTCCTTTTCTTCATCGCCTGCTATTTGCTTGCATAGATTCTTTTCTTTCCGTCCTCTTCTCCTTACTTTCCTCCATCCCATTTTTCTCTAGTTTTCATCGGCTTTCCTTTCCCTTTTCTTTCCTACTCTTTCGTTCATGGTTTTCCTATTCTTTTCTATTGTTGCATCTCCTGTTCGCTGTCCTTTTATTGTCCTGTCCTAATCTTTAGGATATTTTCCCTTCCTTTCTAATCCTTGCTCTTCCTTACCAACACCGGCAATTCGCCAATTGCCTCCTGCGCCGCGGAGGACACCAAGAAAGTCGAAGCTCTCAGCGCTAATTACAGTGTATCAGCGCTAATTATGGTTTGTCAGGGCCGGGGCGCGGTGCTCCAACCGGGAGAAATGTTGCTAGGGAGCAACTCTGCTGAGCGTCTTAACCTAAGACCGGTGTCTGCTGATGAGGTCCTTTATCTTCCTTCTTCTTTCTTCCATTCTCTTCTTTCTTTGTTACTTCCTTGTTCCCTGTCCTACTTTTTACTTGTACAGTCGCCTTCCTTGGTATCTCCTTTTCGCCTTCATTTTCCTCTGCTATTCTTTCTCTTCTATTTTCTCTCTTTCCTTTCTGTTTTCTGGTTCTCTGTCCCTATGTCTTCTTCATGCTCTTAACTGCCAAATTTTTTACCACCACCTCCTCCTCATTTTCTTTCCCTATCTCTTATGTCCTTCTATTTCCTTTACAATATTCATTCCAAACGTTTATATAATACTGTCAATTAACATGTCCTTTGGAAAAAGTTCTCATTCCTTTTCTTTGCAACGATTCCTTCCATTGCTTCTTTTATCTCACTTCGTTGTCCTTTTTCTTCTCCCTTTTTATCTTCTTTGCTTTTTCTTTCTCTCCTCGCTGTGCGATCTTTCCCTCTCCTTGTCCGTTGCTGCCATCCTTGTATCTTCTACTATTTTTCCCGTTAAAGAAATGTTTCAAAAATAGTTACACCGCCCCGTCACGAAGCACAGACACGCCCTTCAGCAAAGGGCTCTCCCCTTGCACCTCTCATTGCTCATTGCAGGGAATGGCTGCCTTGCGTTCCTCCACTACCATGCACCTGCAGCTTCCTCTCCCTTCAGGATCAAAGCCACATTTGGAGCCTTCAGTCATCTCAAGGACCCCAGAAATAAATCGACAAAGCAATCATATTGTAAAGAACAGCTTGGTTACATCAGAGAAGAGTCCACAGACCTAATACAAAAAAGGCTCCAGAGTCCAAGTGACCCAAGGGAGTCTCTCCTTTGCAAAATCAAAGCCAGCAGAGTCCAGCATGATAATCCTCCAAGAATGCTGCAAAAAAACCCCCCCCATGGTGACACCACATTCCTCATTTACCTCGATGAAGAGCAATTCGGCCTGACTCGTTTTTCACCTGCAGAGCTGTTAAAGAATTCACCACAGCATTGTCACTGAAAGCATCCTCTGCATGCCCAACACATCTACCCCTAGAAAAGCATTAAGGTCACTTCTCCATCTGCCTTTGCTGCCCCTTCTCACCCTGTGCCAGGAAGCAGCAGAATCGAATGAGAGCACACAATGGAGCTCCAAACCTACAGGAATTTTAATTCAGGCAATATTCAGTGCATCCAACGGGAAGATACCACAGCTGAACGGGAACCAATGTACACCTGTCTCACACACAGCCTCTCCTGGTAGGAGTAACTCACCTGTGGCACCACTGGTTGCTTCTTCAGAAAAAGAAACTCCAGGACCAGGAGTATTTGTTCTAAGAGACAGGGCCCCTTAATGCCAGCTAGAAGAACAAGATCAGGGAGGTGACTGATGCAATGTCCCAGGAAAGGCTGGCAGAATGATACAAATTTTAAAAACTCTTCTGTTTGACCGAGAAAATTTCACAACAAAGACAATTGATTAAAGGCATGGATGGCAAGACATTTCATAAGCTGTAATATCACAGAGAACAAGACAAAGCAAGAATACTGAGAACTGCTGGAGCTCCTGACAGGATCCCAGAAGAGCAGCACTACATGGAGGGCATTTTCTCAAGGCTTTCTATTGGCATCCTCTAGCACAAGGCATGGGAAATGACATCTCCACAGCTAACCAGACATTCTCCAGTTCCTCCACAACGAAGCAGACCATGTTCTACTCACCAGCTCCATTTTCCTGGGGCAACACTCCTCCCCACTCAAATTCACCGTCCCCATCACACAGGCCCAGGCCTCATATAGTGCCACATGCAAGATCACTGCCAAAATATCAAACATTGCTCAAGCTCAGCAACATGCCCTGTCTGTAAACCCCACTCTGCATGGGATCCAGGCCCTAGCACTTCCTCATCTTCCTTCCTGATCACCACCAAAGACGTGTGGAATGCCTAAAAGCCACACAGCATCTGGCAGGCTCTTCCCAGCTACATGATCTACAAAGCACGAATGCTTTGCTCCTTTCCAGCAAGCTCAGGTGGAAATGCCACACAGCTGGACGTTAAAGTTCATAAAAATTCTGTGATTAGAGCTGTGACAGCTCTGATCCCACTCCACACACATTTATCTCTTCCGGAGAACACAGCAAGTGCCAAAGCACAAGAACACTCACAGGGTCAACCATGTGGCACATCTTGTACCACACGAACTGGGCTAATCATGCAGGCTTCAGGGTGTTCTTGCAGATATCAGAACCATCCACATGGGACATCAGGACACACCATCTCTCCTGAGGCCACTTGTGCAGTGCACAAGTAAAGGAAGTTGAGCACATAGAGGTTACAGCCACGTGTAATAAAATAAATCCCACCTGAGGAGGAGCAAGGAACCATCATGGCAAAACCTACAGCTGTGGAGACCTCCATGGAAGCCCACCACTGCACACGGACAGCAAGTTTAGGTGTTCCCCTCCCACAACACCTTGAACCTGAAAAAGTTGTTCCATCAGACAACATTCAGCACTCTCCATCTCACCAGCTCTTACCAACACATGGCCCACATCAGGCAGGCAGCAGCAGAACCGACAGTCTCAGGTGGAAAGTCCCAAAACTGCAAAGGACATTGTGGATGTTTCAGTATCACACTCTCATCTCATCATCAGGAAGGCTTCCCACTCCAGACCCATAGGGCCTAGGAAAGCATCCTCAGCAAGAACTCTCTGTTCCCATCCTCTCTCACCCTTTCCTGTACAAATCCTTCACCCCCCTCACTCTGAGACATGTTCTAAAGACAAATAAATAACCTCAGGATATTTTCTCATCACACGATCCATGGTCTCCCAAGGATTTTAGGTTTCCCACAAGCCTTTCTGCTGCTCATGGTCACCCTTCCCACAGAAAAGGGCCAGGCCCTACTCTGTACAACACATCACAGTTTCCTTTCCTACCATAAAGTTCAACATGACTATTGCTTATCCTTCCCAGCAATGACACACCACAAAAATCCACGGATGGTATCATCAACACCGTGTATGGCAGATGCTCTGCTGCTGACAGCTCGTGTTTTGTAATGCTTCTCTATGGGAATACTATTTTCAAAGGTGATGTAGGAACCTCTGAACAGCAAGGGCATTGATTTTGTGCTCCAAGAGAAGAACCAAAACTGTGGCGAGGACAGTAACACATGATCCTGCCTGTGTAGGAGAATGTTATTTGAGACTTGGTGGGGAAAGGTGATTCTTTGATGTTGGGGGATATTTGTTTGTTCATTACAGAAGGGAATATTTCCACTTTTAAAGCCCTCTTAAGTCTTGATCATTGATGTGACAATTGATGCAAATTTTGAGAGAACCTCAAAAAAAGACAGTGTATGCCTCTGGTCAGAAATGCAAATCCTCGGGAGCGTGGGCAGCAGGGAAACAACAAATCAGTTTCCCTCTTGAAACACATCCCTTCGGTCACACTCTTCTCCCTGAATACTTTATACTACTAACCAGAACAACATGATACTTGCAAAAAGATCATAGGAAGATCACAGGAAATCTTTGCCACAACTACCCCCTTTTCTAAATGAGTCTCATAGTAGAACAATAATAGAGAACTTTTGTCTTTGAATAATCAATTTTCACCTTGCATCAGACCTTCACATGACCATTAATAAGGGGGAGAACGGCAGTTTTCAAT
The DNA here is from genome assembly GCA_910950805.1 of Acrocephalus scirpaceus scirpaceus. Taxonomy (NCBI): domain Eukaryota; kingdom Metazoa; phylum Chordata; class Aves; order Passeriformes; family Sylviidae; genus Acrocephalus; species Acrocephalus scirpaceus. Next base: position 2,417,162 of record OU383785.1, read on the forward strand.
AAAAAGAAATACACACCAGCACAGCCAACAGTGAGCGAAGTCAATGAGGTGGTACATAGCGCCTGCGAGCCTGTCACCATCACAGCCCGGCTGTCTTGAGCTCCTTCACCCAGCTCGGGTGCGAATGCTACACATCAGCATCAGAACCCCTTGTGGTCTGCAAATCTCACTCCTCCGGGCACCTCATGTGCCACAGGACAGTAATTGAATTCTAGGGCAGAACAATTCACATTTCGAGCACCAAACCTCAGCCGCCTGCAGGAACTGCGGGACGGTGCTGCCGTATCTACGTTCTGGACCCCCCGCAGAAAGAGCCTGGGGCTCCGGCAAGGACGCGGTGACAGAGGCAAAGGTGCCATTGTCATCCTTAAGCACCCGCTAAGTACCCAACGTCCCTAAGCCGTGGGAGCTGAGCCCGGCGACAAAGGGCAACTACCCAGAGGGCGGATGAGAAGTAGCAAAGAAAGGAATGAAGGAAGGACCACTGACCGTGTCGAGGAGAGCGGAGGGCTCCGGCTGCGTGTCCTTGGCCGAGGAGGGGCCGGGCGGCGGCGGAGGGAAGTTGGGGCTGAAAACCATGAGGTCGCTCTTGCCAGCGCCGTCGGCCACGCACAGGCTGCGGCTGTGGCGCTGCGAGTACGACCAGCTGCCCACTTCGCTGGCGCACACCAGCGTGGTGGGCCCCGAGAGCACGGCCGCCCGCGGCGCCCAGCGCGACGCCGCGTACAGCACCACGGCCAGCAGGAACAGGCTCGACACGGCGCAGATGGCCACCACCAGCCACACGTTGGTGGCCGCGCTCGCCGCGCCGGGCCCCATCTCCGCGCCCGCCGCCGCCCGCGACAATGACGACGACGACGATCCCGGGGCGCGGCCAGCGCCGCCTCGGCCGCCTCGAGCAGCGACACGCTGAGCGTGGCCGTGGCCGAGCGCGCCGGCTCGCCGTGGTCGCGCACGACGATCAGCAGCGTGTGGCGAGGGCCGTCGGCCTCGTCCAGCGGCCGCGCCGTGCTCACCTCGCCGCTGTAGAGCCCCACGCGGAAGGGGCCCTTGCCCCGCGGCTCCCACAGCTCGTAGCGCAGCCACGCGTTGTAGCCCGAGTCGGCGTCCACGGCGCGGATCTTGGCCACCACCTGCCCCGCCGGCGCCCCCACGCCGCCCACGCCCACAGCGTGCCCGACGCCGACACCGAGCCCGCCGCCGCCGCCGCCATCGCCGCCTCGGCCGCCGCGCCGCCCGCCTCCGGCGCCGAGCCCGCGGGCGGCAGCAGCGCCGGCGCGTTGTCGTTCTCGTCCAGCACGAAGAGCTGCACCGTGGCGTTGCCGCACAGCGGCGGCTCCCCCGCGTCCACCGCGCGCACCTCGAACTGCAGCACCTGCAGCTCCTCGAAGTCCAGGGGCTGCAGCGCCCACAGACGCCCGCTCTCCGCGTCCACCGACACGTAGCTCGACGCCGCGCGCCACCCGCCGCCCACAGCCGCCCCCGACGACGGCGACAGCGCCGCCCCGCCGCCGGCCACGCCGCCCTCCCACACCGAGTAGCTGACGCGCCCGTTGCCCGCCTCGTCCGGGTCCCGCGCCCACAGCCGCGCCAGCTCCGCGCCCGCCGCGTTGTTCTCCCGCGCCCAGCACCGTGTACACGGCCTGCGCGAACGCCGGCGCGTTGTCGTTCACGTCCGACACCGGCACCCGCAGCCCGCGGCTGGCGCGCAGCGCCGGCGCCCCGCCGTCCTCCGCACGCACCTCCACCTCGTACTCCGACACCCGCTCCCGGTCCAGCGCCTCGCGCAGCACCAGCGAGTACGAGCCCGCGAACGTCGCCTCCAGACCGAACGGCGACGCCGGCCACACCCAGCACCGCACGCGACCGTTCGCCCCCGAGTCCCGGTCCGACACGCTCAGCAGCGCCACCACCGTCCCCACCGACGCGTCCTCCGCCACCGGCACCGACAGCGACGTCACCCACACCTCCGGCGCGTTGTCGTTCACGTCCAGCACCTCCAGCACCACCTTGCAGTGACCCGACAGCGGGGGTGTCCCTTTATCTGTCGCTTCGATTTGTATCTCATACGAGCGAATGTCTTCATAGTCCACGCTGCCCGCCAGATGAATTTCACCCGTCCGCGCATTTAAAAGGAAAATGTTTATCCCCTTTTCAGGAAAAGTACTGCTCACACTATATGTCACTTCACCATTACTTCCCAAATCCGGATCTGTCGCATTCACCCTCGCCACAAGCGTCCCCTCTGTCGCGTTCTCCATCAGCTGCACTTTATACACAGACTGGCTAAATTGGGGCGCGTTGTCATTCGCATCCAGCACCGAGATCACCAGCTCCATGGTGCCCGTCAGAGACGGCCGGCCCCCGTCACTCGCCGTCAGCACCAACCGGTGCACGGGAATCGTCTCGCGGTCCAGAGATTTCGTCAGTACCAGAAACAGGGATTCTCGGTATTCCTCACTCCGGTGCAAATCCAGAGAGAAATGCTCGCTGGGGCTGAGAGTGTAGGAGAGCTGCGCGTTCGCTCCGATATCCGCATCCGACGCGCCCTCCAGCGGGAAACGAGACCCCGGCACAGACAATTCCGCGATGCTGAGGTTTCTGTAGGCGGCGGGGAAGACGGGGGCATTGTCGTTGATGTCGGTGACCTCCAGCTGCACATGGAAGACGCGCAGCGGCCGCTCCACCAGCACCTCCAGGCGCAGCGCGCACGGCGCGCTCTTGCCGCACAGCTCCTCCCGGTCGAGCCGCGAGCTCACCAGCAGCGCGCCGCTCGCCCCGCTCACCTCCACGCTCGCCCGCCGGCCCTGCGCCACCAGCCGCAGCCGCCGCGCCTCCGCCTCGCCCGCCTCCAGCCCCAGGTCCTGCGCCAGCCGGCCCCCACCGTGCCGGCCTTGGCTTCCTCCGGCACCGAGTAGCGCACCTGCCCGCCCGCCAGCGCCCAGGCCGCCTGCAGCACCAGCACCCGCACCGCCGCACAGCAGCGCTCGCCCATCCCTGCCGCCGCCGCCGCCTCTGTGGCCGCTGTGGTCGCTGCCGGCCCCGCACGGGCCCCGCACGGCTCCCCGCCGCCGCCCGGACGCAGCGGCTCTGCTGCCCGGCCCGCGCCGCCCCCCCGCGCTCACAGCCGGGCTCTCCGCCGCCCGGGGCGGAGCCGCCCACACGCCTTTCCTCAGTCTGCAGCGACACCGTGCGCTGCTCCGCCGCCTCACACGCTCCGCCACACCGCCCGCGTCTCTGCTCCATCATTGCCATGCCCTCTGCTGTCTGTTACTCTGCTCTTCTCATTTTTCTTATCTCCTTTATCGCCTGCTATTTGCTTGCATTGATTCTTTTCTTTCCCTCCTCCTTCGTTCTTCTTTCCATTTTTTTTGTTTTTCCTCGGTTTGCTTTTCCCTTCTCTTTCCTGCTCTTTCCTTTATAGTCTTTCTATTCTTTTCTAGTGTTGCGTCTCTTGTTCATTGTCCTTTTCATTTCTTGCCCTGTCCTATTATTTGAGCAATCTTTTGTTCCTTCCCAATCTTTGCTCTTCTTTACTCCCGCCGGCAATTAGCCGCGGAGGAGACCATCAAAGTCGGAGCTCTCAACGCTAATTACGATATATCAGCACTAATTACGGTAAAACAGCACTCATTATGGTATACCAGCGCTAATTATGGTTTAGCAGGGCCGGGGCGCGGTGCTCCAACGTGGGAAATATTAGGGACCAACTCTGCTCAGCGTCTGAACGTAACGTCGGTGTCTGCTGATAAGGTCTTTCATCTTACTTCTTTTTTCTTCCATTTTCTCCTTTCTTTGTTATTTCCTTGCTCCCTTTCTGTCTTACCTTTTACCTGTATCGTTGCCTTCCTTGGTATATGCTTTCCTCCTTCATTTTCTTCTGCTATTCTTACTCTTCTATTTTCTCTCTTTCCCTTCTGTTTCCTGGATCTCTTTCCCTATGCCTTCTTCATGCTCTTAACGGTCATATGCTTTTTTCCCTTCTTCTCATTTTCTTTCCTTTTCTCTTATGTCCTTCTATATCCTTTATAATATTCATTCCAAATCTTTATATAATACAGTCAATGAACATATCCTTTGGAAAAAGTTCTCATTCCCTTTCCTTGCAACGACTCCTTCCATTGCTTCTTTTATCTCACTTCGTTGTCCTTTTTCTTCTCCCTTTTTATCTTCTTTGCTTTTTCTTTCTCTCCTCGCTGTGCAATCTTTCCCTCTCCTTGTCCGTTGCTGCCATCCTTGTATCTTCTACTATTTTTCCCGTTAAAGAAATGTTTCAAAAATAGTTACACCGCCCCGTCACGAAGCACAGACACGCCCTTCAGCAAAAGGGCTTTCCCCTTGCACCTCTCATTGCTCATTGCAGGGAATGGCTGCCTTGCGTTCCTCCACTACCATGCACCTGCAGCTTCCTCTCCCTTCAGGATCAAAGCCACGTTTGGAGCCTTCAGTCATCTCAAGGACCCCAGAAATAAATCGACAAACCAATCATATTGTAAAGAACAGCTTGGTTACATCAGAGAAGAGTCCACCCATTCACACATCTAATACAAAAAAGGCTCCAGAGTCCAAGTGACCCAAGGGAGTCTCTCCTTTGCAAAATCAAAGCCAGCAGAGTCCAGCATGATAATCCTCCAAGAATGCTGAAAAAAAAACCCATGATGACACCACATTCCTCATTTACCTCGATGAAGAGCAATTCGGCCCGACTCATTTTTCACCTGCAGAGCTATTAAAGAATTCACTACAGCATTGTCACTGAAAGCATCCTCTGCATGCCCAACACATCTACCCCTAGAAAAGCATTAAGGTCACTTCTCCATCTGTCTTTGCTGCCCCTTCTCACCCTGTGCCAGGAAGCAGCAGAATCGAATGAGAGCACACAATGGAGCCCCAAACCCACAGGAATTTTAATTCAGGCAATATTCAGTGCATCCAACGGGAAGATACCACAGCTGAACGGGAACCAATGTACACCTGTCTCACACACAGCCTCTCCTGGTAGGAGTAACTCACCTGTAGCACCACTGGTTGCTTCTTCAGAAAAAGAAACTCCAGGACCAGGAGTATTTGTTCTAAGAGACAGGGCCCCTTAATGCCAGCTAGAAGAACAAGACCACGGAGGTGACTGATGCAATATCCCAGGAAAGGCTGGCAGAATGATACAAATTTCAAAAACTCTTCTGTTTGACCGAGAAAATTTCACATCAAAGACAATTGATTAAAGGCATGGATGGCAAGTCACTTCATAAGCTGTAATATCACAGAGAACAAGACAAAGCAAGAATACTGAGAAGTGCTGGAGCTCCTGACAGGATCCCAGAAGAGCAGCACTACATGCTGGGCATTTTCTCAAGGCTTTCTATTGGCATCCTCTAGCACAAGGCATGGGAAATGACATCTCCACAGCTAACCAGACCTTCTCCAGTTCCTCCACAACGAAGCAGACCATGTTCTACTCACCAGCTCCATTTTCCTGGGGCAACACTCCTCCCCACTCAGATTCACCGTCCCATCACACAGGCCCAGGCCTTCTTTAGTGCCACACTCAGGATCGCTGCCAAAATATCAAACATTGCTCAACCTCAGCAACATGCCCTGTCTGTAAACCCCACTCTGCATGGGATCCAGGCCCTAGCACTTCCTCATCTTCCTTCCTGATCACCACAAAAGGCGTGTGGAACGCCTAAAAGCCACACAGCATCTGGCAGGCTCTTCCCAGCTACATGATCTACAAAGCACGAATGCTTTGCTCCTTTCCAGCAAGCTCAGGTGGAAATGCCACACAGCTGGACGTTAAAGTTCATAAAAATTCTGTGATTAGAGCTGTGACAGCTCTGATCCCACTCCACACACATTTATCTCTTCCAGAGAACACAGCAAGTGCCAAAGCACAAGACACTCACAGGGTCAACCATGTGGCCATTTTTACCACACGAACTGGGCTAATCATGCAGGCTTCAGGGTGTTCTTGCAGATATCAGAACCATCCACATGGGACATCAGGACACC